>BDMB01000001.1:2602359-3010941 GCA_016859785.1 Macrotyloma uniflorum
TACGCTTGCATTTGTGGGCAATCCTTGACAACATGACCAAATCCTTTACAACTGTAGCATTGGACAGAACGCATATCTCTAGTCTTATTCTTTCTTTGTGCTGCATAGGCCACATAAATAAGAGCATTCGAGTTGGTATTATGCTCCATGGCTGCGTGTGTGGCTATGCGTTGTTCCTCTCGAAGAAGTTCACTCAAGCAAGCATCCAAAGTTGGCACTGGGTCTCGGTTCATCAGACTAGAACGAGTGACTTCAAATTCAGATCGCAGCTTCATCAAAAATTGATCTCTCTTACTGGTCTCATGCACTGTTTGGATAGCCGAGAGGGCTGCACCAGAAATACCATTATAAATAATATTTGAATATTCAGCCCAAAGATTCTGAAAATCAGAAAAATATTCCTCAATTGATAGACTTCCTTGTGTGAAATTAGCCATCTCATACTCCAATTGAAATCTCCGAGCTGCATTGACTTGATGATAAACCTTTTTCAAATAATCCCACATATCCTTAGCAGTATTATAAGGCCTAAGATTAAGAATAAATTGAGATTCAACAGAGCTAAGTATCCAACCCATGATTTGGGCATCTTTGGTTTCCCATTTTGCCAAATCCGCTGGATCTGTAGGTGCTGGAAGTGTGCCATCAATATGACCCCATAATTCTTTTCCTTTGACAAATAATTTAAATTGAAATTCCCAAGCAGAATAATTTTTGCCATTAAATCGAACAAGAAAAGAATCAGACTTATCATAAGACATGATGAGAAAAAAAATTCTCAGAAACAAAACCTGATTGCAAACCCTGTGTTTACTCCAGATCACCCAAAAAAATTCCAAGGTACAAGACCAAAATACAACAGAACCACCAAACAGAACCACCAAAGGGAACCACCAAAGAGAACCACAAAAAAGAACTACCAAAAGGAACCACCAAAGGGAACCACCAAAGGGTTGAATGACAAATAGTGTCAAGACAAATTTTATTGCCTTACACAACTCTAATCACGAACCTTGCTCTTGATACCATGTCAAAATATCAAGACAAAAGTAAACATATTATAATATGACACAATGTTTGTAGAAAACTTGATACTATTCTTCAGTAGCCTCCCTTTCTTAAATAGGTGGAGTGGCAGAGTATATCTTTTACATTAATATGAGATATTCTTGAGAATATACAATTAAGAGAGGGATTACATGAGATTTGCTGTTATAATAATAATTATCGAAGATTCCTAACAGCTAATTTATAAAAGATAATAAAATATATTTATGCCTATTAACCTATTAACAGTTGTAGTGTTCTTTTTCAATCAAAATTAGAGATTTTCCTTGGTAGTTAGTAGTCCACTTAATAAAAGTTCACATTTCCAATTCTTACCGTATACAATATCAGAGACACTTAAGGAACTGCATCTAAGCATTATATCAGCCACGTAACTTTTGTGCAGCATTGAGAGCGCAATTTCTCCTTGAGTGCTTGGTTGACTTGAGGAAGAATTTGATGAAAAAGGGACTTAATTTGCTTGTACAACATGGAAAGCCTGAGGATATTCTTCCTTCACTAGCAAAAACATTTCAAGCTCACACAGTAAGTCTTTGAATTTCGAGCCTGATTTTGAATTGACGGAATTTCATGGTTGAAGCTTAAGGGCTCATTAATGAATATAAAATTGTCAGGTGTATGCACAGAAAGAAACATGCAGTGAAGAGCTGAATGTTGAAAGGTTAGTCATCAGAGGTCTTAAACAAGTTTTGACATCACCGGAAGAATCCAGTGGTGTCACAGTTACAAACAACATCACTAAATTGCAATTGGTTTGGGGTACCACCATGTACCACCTTGATGATCTTCCTTTTGATGCCACTTCTTTGCCAGACATGTATACTCAATTTCGCAAGGCATGATATTTTCAAATTGAGGTTTGTTTAGACTGCTACTTATGCATACTAATGGGATTCGTAATTTGCAGATTATTGAAGCCAAATGTACCGTACGCTCATGCATCAAACTACCAGCATCTCTTGGACCACCTCCCTTAGTTGAGGATTGGGGATGCCTTCCTTCATTAGAGCAGCTTGGACTTTTCTCACAGAATGTAGGTTTTTCCATACTATTTATAGACACCTTTCAGAAATGATGAGGTAACAAATTTTGTTCTTTCCTTTATTTTCCTCCTCATAATTTAGGTTATCAAGGGGATGAAGTTTGTGGGGGGTGAAACTGCGGCATTGAGCAGAGTATATGAATACTTTTGGAAGAAGGTTGGTTATCTCAAATTGACAATTTAGATCCAATTTATGTAATTATGTGACTGCTGTTGCTGCATATGGCTATTCTGTAAATAGTGAGTTAGTGCAATAGTGATATTTGATAGTGATTAATCTCCTATTTAAGTTTTGTGTCTATGGAATCTATTACATATTTCATCAAATGAATGAATTAGAATACATATTGGCGGGTCAACTTGATATGAATTGTTTGCAGTGACCTTGCATAAAGAATACACGGGGAGCTATTTAATTTCGTAGGGCACAAGAATAGGAAAAATGATAAGCTACAATACAAACACATTTCCTTTAGGACTCTATTAAGACTTTTTAAGACCTAAAATATGACGTTGGGGACATTAGCTCCAGCCCTTGTTTGGTTATCTAATGCACTCTTAAGATTGTTCATATATAGGATTTGCTGAAGGTATATAAAGAGACCCGGAATGGGATGTTAGGGCCTGATTATTCTACCAAATTCTCACCATGGCTTGCCTCAGGAAGTTTGTCTCCTCGTTTCATATATGAAGAGGTTAAACTTCAGAACGATCTCTGTTTTGTGCAGTGTATAACAGCTAAGAAATGAGAGCGCATGAATTGACAAATTTCAATCTGTTCTTTACAGGTGAAGAGATATGAGAACGAAAGACTAGCAAATAGTTCTACCTACTGGTAAGTGGTAACATTGCATCTTTCATATTAATGTATATCTGTATCATACTATAAAATAGTATTTATTCTCTTACAACCAGTTTCTTATTTATTCCTATAATGTAACTTATCTGATTAGTTGGATTTGTGAAGTTACTTTAATTTCATCTAAAAAAGACTTTTTTGTAGAGTAGTTTTTTTTTTTCTTTCATTTATCGATTCTATTTGATTATGATAAAATGAATTCTGTGAATAGAAAGAATTCATTGGCAGGTTTGACTTCTTCCCCCTTCTAATTATGTTTTTTTCTTCTGAACCTATCTTAACTTTTACAGGGTTTTGTTCGAGTTGATATGGAGGGATTACTTTAGGTTTTTGTCACTGAAATATGGGAATTCGCTTTTCCATCTAGGTATTGATAGGTTGAGGTATTTGATGCCTCTTGTGTTTATACAGTTATGGTTTATATAAATTGTTCTGGTTTTGAACCAGGATGATATCCTTATCAGCTGTTATGATGTGCAAGTGAGATAATGCATCTTTCTAGATTACTAATTTTGTTAAAAAAAATATTGTTCATATTACTTAGGTAAAATATATTTTGCTTTTCAGGTGGCCCTAGGAAAGTTGATCGCCGCTGGAGCCAGGACAAGAATTTATTTGAATCCTGGAGAGATGGTTGTACGGGGTACAATTTCTATCAGAGATTCAGAGTGTTTCTGAATTTTCTTGTTTGTTTTGATACAATTACTGGTGCTTGATACTATGTTTGTTGTCTTATAATTTCAACCTAAAAGTTGTCCCTCTAATGTTGTCTTATAATCTTCTACTCTTTTAAATTTCTTACTTCCTCACTTTGTTTTTTTAAATCAGTTGAAATCTTTTTCTTATCTATAAGTTGAAAGTACTAATTGTGTTTATGTACCAAATAAATTGACATTTTATTCACTCTAAATTTTTTTTCTTTTGGCATAAACGTGTAGGTATCCTCTCATCGATGCCAACATGAAAGAACTATCGACTACAGGGTTTATGTCTAATCGAGGACGGCAGGTGTGAACCTGAGCCCATTATTGTGTTTCTAAAGTATAATAAACACTATAAATTTATAGAATACTGAATCTTGTACCAATGTGTTATTATTAAATTTTACTAGGATTTTGCAAACACCTTTACAACTGAAACATGATTTAATTACCTTCTTGACAGATTGTATGTTCCTTTCTTGTTCGTGATATGGGCATAGATTGGCGCATGGGAGCAGAATGGTTTGAGACATGTCTTTTGGATTATGATCCATGTTCTAATTATGGAAACTGGACTTACGGATCAGGTAACTAACTAAATTTGGATAACTATGCTAAATGCACGATTCCGTAAAAGTGCATGGAGAAATAAGCTGCGTCTATTATTTATCTTCATTTTTTCAATTTAGAGAATGTTTATATTTATATCTAATATAATATTTCAACTCTTTACCTGTTACAAGTGTGTGCCCTCTAAACTACCAGCTGTAGTGAATAATGAATTGGGCCATTTCATCATTTGTTAACATGGCCATGTTGATGAATAGTATTATTTGGACCACTCAGATTCATAATATGCCAGGCTCATATTACTGTTCTGTTCATTTTTTAAACAACAAATATTACAACCCATACTCCCTCTGTTCTTCCTGTTCAGGAGTTGGGAATGATCCGAGAGAAGATCGGTATTTCAGCATCCCAAAACAGGTAAGTTTCAATGTTTCACAGTACATAATTTAAAAGAGTGATCCTCACCACTTCACTAACAAATGCTATAACTATAAAATCAGTGTGCACTGGGTAGTAGTGTTGATTGTTAAGAGCATCTGAAAGGCTTTGAATCTTAGGATAATAGTTAGGGACCACACCACATAATACATATTAGATAAAGGTCCAACTAAAACCCTGAAATTTTTGCACTGATACGATACTATCCTACATTTTTTTCAGGCACAAACATATGACCCTGAAGGTGAGTATGTTGCGTACTGGTTGCCACAGTTGCGAAAAATCCCAAAGGAGAAAAGGAACTTCCCTGGAAATATGTATATTCCTCAAATTGTGCCTCTCAAGTTTGGAACAGCTAGTGCAAACAATAAGAACAAGCCCCTTGGTTCAAGAAGAACCAACGATACAGGAAGTGCAAGAAGATGGAATAGGAGATAAATCTGAACAGAAGAAATATGGCAGCTATCATTATTCTAAAATTTCTGCTATGTATCAAAATATATATATATATATATATATATTTTTTTTTTTTTGAGTTTTAGATTTATATAATTTAAATTCATTATTTTTTGTATATGTTTGTTATCTCTGTTTTATTTTTCCTCGCTATACGAGTGAAAAGAAAAAGGTTTAACTCAGTTTCAGTTTCAATACTCGCTGTAAAATGAACTTATACCATAAAGTGAAATAATACTTGTTTTTTGGCTTCCACTATGTATCATCGTAAAAATTGAGATATATTCACTTAAAATAAATCCCATGAGATTTTTTTTAATCTAAATTAAAATATGTTAAAAAATAAAATCAAATATATCAGTTTTATTAATTAATTTAAGTCATAATAGAAAACATTGTATTAATGTATTATCTATTAAAACATTATAATCATATTTGATTATCATGATTAAATGTTTCATAATTAAGTATTTTTATGAATTAAATGATAAATAGTAGTACGTAACTAGGGAGGAGTAGTGAAGAACCTTCTTTTGGAGTGGATGTCATTTTTTGGTGCGCCATTGGCCATAAATAAATCCGAAGTCCTGAATTAGACTCGATGATCGAACAATCTTTCTAGCCATAATTCAATCACCATAGATAGACTTTGTAAAGGCCTGAGTTTTAGACGTGCATATTTGAAGCATTCAAATGTTTATTTTGAATAAAAAATAACATTTTTCCACATCTTTTGACCGTATACAATGTGAAAGAAAGACAGAGAGTATACTTAATAATATATTTATTCAAAATATTATTAATTATTCTGCTCTATGGTTGCACGAAGTCCAATGTTTGCATCATCACTATGCTGTTGCTGGCCCAAGAGAAATGTAAAGGAAAATTATAAATTTTTGATGAGGAGATATAAAAAAGATATATTATATTTTTAATACAAACTACACATTTAATAGTAAATCGGCAATGTGATTTAATTAATCATCTAATTGAATTTTTATTTATGATGTTTTCTTCCAAATGTTAGGGTTATCTTTTATATATATTATTTATTTATTAAATTTTCATATTAATATTATATTAATAATAAATTTAAAACTAATTTATTTTTATAAAATTGATTAAATAAAATAGAATTTGTATTATTTTATAGATTTTATTTGATTCTATCTTTAAATAACGTAGAATTTGTAATAAATCTCGATTTTTCTTTTTCTAAATTTCAAGTTTTATTAAAATTATATTTAATATTATTTTTACTTTAAAGTTTAGTCTAAAAAGCATATAGTAAATATTAATTTAACGAAAAAAAGTATTTTAAGAAAATATCATATATTAAAAGATAATAAGGTATAAATAAGTTATTGAAGTAAATTTAGATTATTAAGTCTTTTAATTATTTAACATTAAATAAATTATATATTTTCAAATCATTTTTAATTAATTTTTATGACATTCGAAATCGAATTTTATAAGGATTCAATTAACTACATAAAATTAGTTTACATTATTCAGAGATGAAATAACTACTTCAATTCAACCACTTAGTAGGTCTCTCTATATTACCAAAAAAAATTTGCACTCAATGAAACCTAAACTTTAGAAAAAAATGTGATTAAGGAAAGTAAATTATAAATTCAGAGACTTAATTTATTGACATTTTAAAATTTTCAAAATATAAGACTTAGCGGAACAATACAGCCTTAAGTGCAAATAATAAATAGTAAATATCATATCAATATATTTTAAAAATATCTTTACTATTAATTAAAATAATAAAAATATACAAAGTTACTTATTATTTAATAAACCTCACTAACAATTTTTTAATTTTTAATAAATTTCAATTAGTGAAAAAAAGTAGACTATGTAATGATAATGTAAAATAGTTTTACACCATGATCTAATTGCTAAGCATCGTGTATGATAAATTTGTAAAAATTTATACTATTTTCATTAAAAAAATAATAGTTTTTTTTAGTTTTCATTAAGTTTTCTTCTTCAATAATACTTATACATACAATTAAGTAACTAAAATTTACCAGTTTACATTTTAAAAAATGGTTAAAGAGTTTAAATGTATTTTTAATTAGATTTGTACTAATTAATGCTTCTTGATCAGTATATCAAAAAATTAAGATAGAAATCACATTAATATTAGTTTTTTAATTGACTATTTTTTTTTAAAATACATCAGAACAATGTTTTATACTACATGAGATTAATTTCTCTATAAATATATTTAAAAAAAAAAAAAAGTTTTGCATGAAGGTTCAAGAAAATTAAAACTGAAAGAAAGCCATCGCTTTTGAACAAATTTGATTTAAGTTAATCTTAGAATCAAAGTTTGCGTCCTTGGTCGGCGTTCAGCAACCACCAACACCGTATTTGTAAAATTGCTATACGCGTACCGTAGAACTACGCTATATCTTCTTTTTTTTCTTTTCTTTTCCTTAACACCATTTTCACGTTACCCCAATCCTTAAGCTTTCGTTTTCTCTCTTTTCATTTGTACCAATTTAGAAACCTTACCTTTCATATTGTTTGTTCCCCAATTCTTATACCTTGGGAATTCAAAAAATCGCAACGATAATTGAATGATTGAGTAGCATCCAAGTATTCGTTTCCGTTCCAATAGATTGCAACCTTCGTGTTCGTATCGTATCGTAATCCGTGTTCACGTCGTGTGCGCAAAGTAGCAAACGTAACTCCTCATATTTTCCGCCAATCGTAATACACACTTGCAAGATCCGAACAATAACGTGATTAAGATCATCAAGAGAAGCGGGTATGTTTCTCCAATTCGGATTCCTCCTTCGTTGATCTGATTTTGCAAAATCATCGATCAATTTGTTGAGACGATTAGTTGCTTAGTTGGAGCGAATTTGATTTTTTATTTTTTTTTTGCAGGGGATGGCGGATGATAAGGTGATTGATGAAGGTGAGAAGAAAGATACCGGTGGTTCGAGTTCCTCCGAGAGTGGAAAGAAGAGGCGCAAAGGTTTTCTCTCGCGTATTTGGAACGGGATATTTAGGTTACACGGTGATGATTTTGAGAAGAGACTCCAATACATTTCTAAAGAGGAGGCTCAGGTTATGACTAGGATGAACAGGAGATCGCGATCCTTGAGGAGAATTTCCCGCCATCTTATTATGTTTTCTGTCATATTTGAGGTGTGGTAGTTGTTGATTATGCTTTTCTTCGCATTCAACATTATTAGGTGTCGATCAATAATGCATACCTGGTTGCTTCTCTACGTTTCATTGTGAGATTGATATATGCTTTTCAGTTTATCATATTTTGTCCTTTAAACATGGATGATAAAACTTTCAGTTGTTCCTTTGCCAACGTGAATATTTAGAGGAACCATCAAATTGATATTATATTAAATTTTAATTTCTCATTTGGTCTTTTATAATTATATAAGAACTTTCTTTTTAGTCCCAGTACATACCATTTTTAATTCTTTTGTCATTGTATGCATCATTTTAAGCTTTTTTACTCCCCATGACGAAGGTTAAAAATGATTTGTACAGGAGTTCAAAGGGGGTGATTTTAAGTATAGGTACTAAAAGAGAATGTTTTTGTAAATATAGGAACCAAATGAATAATTAAACCTTATATCCTAAACTTCTCTAGCATAAGAGGAAGTTACTTGCACTTTACAGAGTTAGGGAGGGAATGATTAATCATAGTGGTTATTCATTTTTACTGACTACTGAACTAAGTGGTTACTTAGTCTTTCTGTTTCTAAATAAGTTGGTTTCGTTTTTTCTTTATATGGTAATTAAAAAGAAGGAATTTTACTTAAAATAGTTTCAACTTTCAGGTTGTTGCCGTAGTTTATGCTATTATGACAACAAGATCAATTGATATGAATTGGAAAATGAGGGCAATCCGGGTTTTGCCAATGTTTCTTTTGCCTGCACTGGCATCTGCTGCCTATTCGGCATTTATCAGCTTCACAAGGATGTGTGAGTGTTTTAAGCTTTACAAATTAGCATGCGTATCTTGCAGAAGCTGGTGTACATATTTATTTCTATTTAACAATCAAAGTTTTGGATGTATGTTGTTTGTGCCACCGTGATTGAATACTAAGTGTTACATAATCTGCAATTGTCATCTATGTTGATGGAATCTTAACTTTTATGTTGTAAGTATCAAATTGATATATGAGGTGGTCCTATTTATGATACAACTTACTATTGTTAAGAGCTTTGAATTCTTCTCGGGCTTTAGAATTCTTTTTCACGAAATTAGGATAGAAAAGTTTCAAAAGTGAGTTTTAAGCCAATAATTGTTTATTCACTTCTGTGAGATGCCTTCAATAATTGATAGAGCCAGACTAAAAGTACTTTCCTAGGTGATTTTGGGAAAGAACGTCTGATTCTTCATGCTGTCATATTCATAGCTCCATGCAAATACTGATCACTAGGTTTTGAAGTTCATTAGAAGTTCCTGCAGTTCATGTAATCATGTTCAAATGGCTCTAATGAAACTTATGTCTAAAGAAAGATTCATGACAGAGCAGCATTTCATACTAATAAGTAATATCTCACTCGTAACAATTAGTCATGAGTTATACTTCACAAATCTAATGATTTTATCACTGGATTCCAATTTACTATTGCAGTTTTTTCACACGCAATTAGTGCTTAAAATTTTATAATTCATTTACTGTTTGAATTTTTATTTTATAATGTGTGATTTTATAGGTGATCGCAGGGACCAGAAAATTCTTGAAAGGCTTCGAGTTGAGAGGCAAGAAAAAATTGATGAGCTCAAGGAAAAGACAAATTATTACACTACACAACAGCTCATTCAGGTGATTGTTTGACGCAAGGCTTGCTTCATGGTTTTCAATATCACCTTTCTTTCATTTCATGCAGTTAGGAGTGGAGAAAATAACTTTGGGTTTGTAGTCTGGTGGGGCACATTAATATTGAATCTTAAGTTGAAACCACAGTATAATTTTTCAGATTTCACCCTATCAAATTTGATTAATTGGATCCTAATTATCCGTTACGTTGAAATTTTTTTATCCATGAGATTCAAATCCCATGCTTCTATTTTTCTAAAGAATCAATAATGTCAGCATTTAGATAAAATCATGTGAATTGTAATCAAAGTTCATTTATCTCATGATTTAAGCGACTACATGTGTATGCTCTTGCTGGTATTTGTTTGCATGTGTGTTAATATTATTGTGTGTTATGCTTGTGATCTCTTCAGAGATATGATCCAGACCCAGCTGCAAAAGCAGCTGCTGCAACTGTTTTAGCTTCTAAGTTGAGTGCAGATTCTGGTTTGAGGATGTATCTGGAAGATGAATCCAGTCCTAGTGCTCCAATAGGGAAGAGCTATGATGTTGAACTTGTACAGTCCTCTGGACTTCGAAATAGGAGACAAGTCCAATCTAGATCCACTAGTCCTGGGGCAGCCACATCAATTCCTGGTGATCAACAAGTTGGTCCTGGGGGAAGTGATCATACTCATACTTTTGAGGACAATCAGCCTGTTGTTGTTGAGCATCACCAACCTCAAAGTTCAAGCACACAAGATGGTGGATGGATTGCACGAATTGCAGCTTTGCTTGTGGGTGAGGATCCAACACAGTCGTATGCTCTCATATGTGGTAACTGCTACATGCATAATGGTAAGGGGGCTATATTTAATTTTTTTATGCTCATGTCCTTGTGCATAAAGATGATTGTACCAGTGCTGTTTTGTTTTTTGCATTAGATCCCGTTGATATGTGTATTTTTTATCTACTTATTTTCTTTCAGGTCTAGCTCGGAAGGAGGATTTCCCATTTATCACATACTACTGCCCACACTGTCATGCCCTAAACAAACCGAAGCAATCGGATGAGCGGATCTCTGGTCTTACTTCTCCAAAAACAGACAATAGTGCGATTGATGCAGTTAAGAATATTAGGGCTTCTGCAGCCGAGAGTATAATCACAGGCAGTAGTCCTGGAAGTGCTTCAAGCTCTGATGAGATTGGGGAAGTATCTGAAAGGGCAGGTGTGGATGAGAAAGTTGACTAAAAGAACTGCAATTTTTTATGATTCAGCTGTTGGAATGACATGTCTCGCCCCTTGTTCTGGACACAAAATGACTATATATAAGGGGAAGAACTTTGCAATGGTTTCCTTGTTTGGCTTTGCAACAGGAAGAGTGCTGAAATACTTTGATACGTCTCGTGATTTGTGGTATATATTACCCTTATTGTTTGTGAGTAAAGGAAATTTTGGCTTTATTTTTTCGTTTTTGTGTGACATTGTATCGTGACAGTGTTCTAGTTCTAAACTTGGATTGTACCTGAGAAATTTTGAGAACTGGATTTCTATCCATTCTGTTTACTGGATTTAAATTGTGCATCCATGGGCTATAATTTCATTCTAGGATAACGACTGAAGTAGCTGATTGGAACTCTTAGTCCAATGTCCTGTTTCTGGTATTTTGTATATTTAGTGTATTGCGCGATAATTATTGTTCATTTGTTTAATCGTTTATGATTGTACTTGAACATATGTACAGCACTGTTTATTTACATGGTCATTGTTTTATTGATTCCCCAAGTTATCGGTGTGGATATTGTGATTTATTGGCCGGATGGATAAAGATGTTTAAAATGGTGGCCAACGTTTACTTTAAGTCATGTGGATGACTTATGAAAGGATAAAAAAGGGTACAATTTTGATGGAGGTATTGAACTTATTTATTGGGAAATGATATGCAGTCTGCTCAACTTTTTGTGGCAAATGATATGCAGTTGTGTTCTTATGAGAGGTCAGGTTTTTCTTCATTACTGTAGGTCTGTCTGTTTTTAACGGATTACCATCCATATGTTGCAATTGCCACTAATTGATGTGGTTCTCCTTCCTTTATTTATTTTAGCTAATTATTATGTAGTAGACCATGTGCATTGTGGACTAACCTTCCAATCCACTTTATAATACAAAAAGATATTATTTTGGTTTATGTGAGGTATTCAGCACTGTTTCTTTCTATATTTTTTCTTATAGATTGTTATTTACTATTGAAAATAGAAGCCTTAGATTATTATTTTTAGGTAATATATATTTAAAATTGTGCTACTTGATGAAAGAACTACTTTTTTAAAAGAATACATATATAATTGATATTTTTTCTCTTCTCTTATCAAATTTTATGTAATAAATACTCATATGAAGGGTCTTTATTAATAGATAAAGATATGGCAACTATTTCATATATTTTTATCTTTATTATATTTTGATAACTATTTTTAAATAAATATTTATTTTTATTTTTCAAGAATATGCACGACGTATATATTTCTATTAATATAATATTGTATACGCATGTAAGTATTTTATTTTTCATTTACAAATATAAAGAAAACCTTAGTATTGCAATTTATATTACTAAGTGGTGAAATAGTTATGATGATAATCGTTTTTCGGATAGTTGCTTTTATATTAAAATCATTTTTTGTGCAATGGTATATGTATTTTTATTAATATAATATTATATCAATAAGTAAGTATTTTTTTCATTTACAAGTATAAATAAAACCATCTTTTGTTTCTTAAAAATAAGATGTATATAAAAATAAGATGTGTGAACTTGTATATTATCTAGTTTTATGCCATTTATCCATTTTAATTTGATAACAAGATATTCTTGGTTTTAAGACAATTCTAGTAGTTAAACTCATATTTTGTAACACAATCTATTATTACTCTATTGAACACTATTAATTGAAATATATATATGTCAGTCAATCATGTCCGGTGGTGTGACAATTTGTATATTTAGATTTTTATTTTTTAAATATAAAAACATGATTTAGATAACCTTAATAAATAAGTATTTTCAATTTATTTATTTTTTTCAATAGACTAAGTATATTTTTCTAAAATAGTTGAAGTATTTAGCTTACTTGACTAACTTAAAAAAAAAAAGAATAAAAATCATATTATTCCAAGATAAATATAACTTCCTTTACGTTTAATAAAATTAAACAATTTTTATTGTTAATTTCATGTGATAATTTCATCACAAAATGAATAAATTTCTTATATATTCCAATTTTTTTAATATTATATATATATATATATAATTTTTTTCATATTAAGGTTAATCTTCTAATTTTATAGTTACGTAAGAAAAAATATCTTAATAGTTTTAAACATTTTATTATTATTGAACATTATTTAATGTAACATTATTTATTCACAGATACAATTGTAACATAGAAAAACATAAAAAAAAAAAAACACATAAAATAAACTTCTAATTTAATAAAATAAAATAAAATAAAATCATAATTAATGATATTAATCCTTCTATCTTACTTCTTCATTATTTCACATTTCATATAATTCCTCTTCATTTTATGTATTATTGTATTACATTATATATTTCAAATAGATTTATCAAAATTTAATTATTCACATAAAGTCAAACTATATAAGTTAATTATTATCTTGTTAATTCTTATAGTCACGTTATAAAACTATTTTAAATTCACCACTCAAACAATTATATATTTATATACAGGTTAATCTTTTAATTTTATAGTTATGTAAGAAAAAAAAAATCTGAATAGTTTTAAATATTTTATTATTATTGAACATTATTTAATGTAACATTATCTATTCACAAATACATTTATAACATAAAAAAACACATAAAATAAATTAATAATTTAATAAAATAAAATAAAATCATAATTAATATCATTAATCCTTCTATCATAATTATTCTTTATTTCACAATTTATATAACTTCTCTTCATTTTATGTATTATTGTATTACATTATATATTTAAAATAAATTAATCAAAATTTAATTATTCACATAAAGTCAAACTACATAGATTAATTATTACCTTTTATTTCTTATAATCACGTTACGATACTATTTTAAATTCACCAATAAAAAAATTATATATTTAATTAACGTCAAAATATTATTAATGAAATAAATCAAGTTTTTATTTTAATATTTTATATAAACAAAATTCAAATCGAAACGGCAAGTTTCTCAAGGTCAACTATTTACTTTTCATATAATTCTCATAATTGTAACAACACTTATTGCAAATTTTAAGATAATATAAGAAAATAAAATAATAGAAAAAATTCCAGGGTAATTATAATATATATATATATATATATAAAAGTAAATTTAAGGATAAAATTAAAAAAAAAATATCTTTTATAATTTTTATATTAGTTTATTTTAATTTTTATTATATATTGTTACTATAATTATTAATATTTATTGATTATTATATTTTAAATGAGAAAGAAGGAATATTTTACCGTTCCAGAGAAAGAAAAGTATTTAATTTTGATAAGAAGAAAAGTTTTATGCTAAAATACTGACATTGTTAGTTGAAGAAGAATAACTCAAAATTTGAGATTTATAATTTTATATATTTAATTTTTTATAAATAATTATGTATATTTTTTCTATTAGAATAATAAGTAATTAAAAATATTAATAAATAAAAATATTTTATTTTTTTACTTAAATAATCAGTTTTTTTTATATATATTTATTTTAATCAGTTGCCATTGTCTTATCAAAATTTTAAAAGATAGTGTTATTCTAATATATTTTACGAAACGGTTAGGATTCCATTTATTTGTAATGTATTAATTACGTTGAACTAACCTTTTTTTTTAAACAAAAATAACATTATTATTTTAAGAAAATATTAATAACAATAAATAAATGATAATGTAAAAGAGATAAAAAGTTATATATAGGGGTAGCACAGGATCTGAGTCGTCTGACTCAAACTTGACCCATCCATTCCTCTCTTCTTAGTTCTGACATGACATTCCCATCCAAACCCAACAAACCTCTGTCCCCTGTCAATCCCATCCCTCTCCTCTCTCTCCACTCTTTCTTTCTCTCACTCTCTCACCCTCTTCTGCTATCTCAGAGGTAATTTGGTAATTTTCTTTATTCACATTCAGTAATTTCCTACAAAAGTGAAAAATTAATTAAAATTTCTTGTTCTTATTTTTCTATTTTTTTTCCTTTCTCCAGAGGTTTATTTTGATCTTGCAGTTCGTAGCAGTTTTTTTTTCTCCGTCTGTTTCTCAGGTAACGTATTTCTTTTTCTTTGCTATCCTTCTTTCTATAAAACTTCGGATTATTGATTTTTTATTGTGATTAATCATTCACACAAACACGGGTTTCAAAACATTATCATTCTTCCATGTAATTAGATAGAAAATTCTAGGGTTGTCTGCACCTCATGGTTTATGTCTTTCTGACATGTTTTAAAAACGCAAGTTGTTACAATGTGTCTGCGCAGGAGATAGCCACTACTTGTAGAAATTATTTTAATGTTTATACAATCGCAGACTTTAAGTATGAGTATGCTAGTGATGCATTTGATACCATTTGATAGGGTTTTCTTTTCTTTGGAAAATTTGAAATGATATTAAATTGTTGTTGAAGTGATATTGATCAGTTTTTGCCCTAAAAATCATTTTGGTATGTTATTCTTAGAATTAGGTTTTATTTGTATTATAGAATGAGTAGACCAACAACAAGAAGTAAAAATAAAAGACAGAGACAAGGGGATGATGGCAATGGCACTGGTGATATATGGAGGTACCAGTTAATATGCGGTTTTTAGTTTGTGAAATGAAATGTTTATATTCCCATCCTTCTAACTGTTGATTGCTTTAAAATATCTTTTATGTAGGAAAATTCACAATACTGGTGTGGTAACCGAGGATGATATAAATCAATTGTATATGATTTGGAAGCCAGTTTGTTCAGGTTGTCGTGTCAATAGCAAAGAGAACCCAAATTGCTTCTGTGCATTGGTTCCACCTCAGAATGGAGCCCGAAAGTCTGGTTTATGGCAAAAGATGTCTGATTTTGTTGAAAGTCTTGGTCATGATCCAACCAAGGATCTCCGGGCATCTGTTAATTCTCCTGCAGGTCTCACAAATCTTGGTGCAACATGTTATGCCAACAGTATACTTCAGTGCTTGTACATGAATAAATCTTTCCGAGAAGGCATATTTTCTGTTGAACAAGATGTTTTACAACAACAACCTGTGCTGGATCAGCTGGCTCGACTTTTTGTTCAGTTGCATATCAGTAAAATGGCTTTCATAGATTCTTCTCCATTTGTAAAAACGCTGGAATTAGATAATGGAGTTCAGCAGGATAGCCATGAGTTCCTTACATTGCTTCTCTCATTACTTGAGCATTGTTTAAGCCATTCTAAAGTGCCCAAGGCAGTAACTATAGTTCAAGATCTTTTCCGGGGGAATGTGTCTCATGTGACAACGTATGGACCATTAAATTTGTGTAACTTATTTATGATTTTTCCTTGTAATATTGCAATTTTTTTGCCTGATATATATTTGCCAGGTATCCTATAGTATGTCTATTAATTTTGCCCCCTCTCACTCCTTACACCAAAAGTATTAAAAATAAGAACCTAATAACTATTATAAATGTTGCTAACATGTAATATGGTTGTTTGGTGAGTGTTAGTGAATCTTTTAAAAATGTGTTTTTGAGTTTCTTTTCTGTGAAAGAGTGTTTTTCATTTTGCCTTTGGTCATCTTGCATTAACATGTATGTTGCACACTTTAATTCTGCATTACTGTTCGATGTTTGTAATATACATCAAGATATTTTCTTTTTATAACTGGTTAGAACTCAGAAGTAACTCCCTAAAATTAGATTGTTTTCATATTAAATTATGTTTAACCAGTAGTGACTGTTTATGAGTGATGACTATGACCCTCACATATTTCTTATAATTTAATGACTTATTATGCAGGTGCTCACAATGTGGAAGAGACTCTGAAGCTTCTTCCAAAATGGAAGATTTCTATGAATTGGAGTTGAATGTCAAGGGATTGAAAAGTTTAGATGAGAGCCTAGATGAATATCTCACTGTTGAAGAGCTAAATGGAGACAATCAATATTTTTGTGAGTCATGTAATAGAAGAGTTGATGCCACTCGCAGCATCAAACTGTGTACATTACCCAAAGTACTTAATTTTCATCTCAAACGCTATGTCTTTCATCCTAAGGTATTGTGAAAGGCTATATAAATAGTTTCTGTCTTTTTTATTTTCATTGTGAGCATTCTTCAACTAAGTGGTGTGCAATTTTCATTCTTTATTATTATTATTTTTTGTTTCCTTGTAGTTTTTATGCATAGGACACAATGCTGATTATCTGACAAAGAATAATAAGGAGTTTACTAAAAATAATACCTTATAAAAAATTATCTTTCCCTTTGCATATCTTTATCAGCCTTGTAAGGGAAGATCATTTTGTAAAATGATGATGATTTTATCCCTATGTAAATGTAAACTACATATACAATGTGCTGTTGTAGAAAACTAGAGTCCCTATCCTAATTCATCAGTGTTCAGAAAACTAATTTTTCTAAAATGTTATGTCCTCATTACTAAAAGTAGATCAACTTAATTAGATAAAAAAATCTCTCTAACATGTGTCTCAAAATTTAAACCAAACATCTTATTCTAAAAGGAGCGATGGATGTACCTTGGTTTTATGTTCAATTTTGTTCTTGGTTTCTTCTACTAAGATATCTTATCTATTACTCTTGCATATCTCTGTTCTCTAAAAAATTCTTATTAAAAAAGAGAATTTTTTTGAATGGTTTAGACAAATTACTTTTTAATTTGTTTCAGTTTGCAAAATACTTATGGTTTTTTATTGGTTTTGTTATTGTAGATTCTCTGTATATTTTTTAATATTGACTATCTGAAGTATGAATCTATCTAAATAGTTAAGGTTTTTTTTTTTACTTTGGGTAAATTACAGTCCCATTGTTTGAGAGATGATTAAATTACATTGTTCTTCCCTCTGCTTTGAAAACTTATGCCCTCATCCCATGATGTGCTACACTTTGTCATTATAATGTGATTAAGCCCTTCATATAGTTTTTTTGTCTCTTTTTGCAACTCTCAGTATTGGCTTCTATTTTCTTAACCATTACTATCAATTTTTCTGAATTTAGAAGATGAGATGATGTTTTCAGGTGAATGCAAAAGAGTTTTCTCAAAACCTATGAAACAAAGACTTCGACTCACACACATTGACAAGACTAATTTCTAAAATATAGGACACTGGGACAATGCATATATATATATATATATATATATATATATATATATATGGAGAGAGAGAGAGAGAGAGAGAGATTCAAATGAAATGATTAATGTACAAAAAAAATCTAAAGTGATTATCAATAATTATATATTGTTGTATATTCATATTTTTCTTATGATAATAAGTCTCACAAAAGAATATTAGTAGTCATTATTCTACAATGAAATTTATAATGAGCCTTACAAGAAGAGTGAGAGACATGAATATTGTGATTTCCGTCTAAGTGGAGGTGTTAGAGAGGTGTCATTGTTGGAAATTTATCTGACAATATGGCACTTCAAAAAGGAGAAAGTAGTTGTTAAGCTGAAGGTATTGAAAAATAGTTGTTAGTTGTATGCAGAGTTTGAAAAAAATGTTCTGGGAAGGGTCATTCATAGTTGCACGCAATTTATATTCAGATGAAGCATAACACATTCTTATCTCACAAGAAAGGGAGCATAATGTACCATGTTTCTCTCTTAAAACAGTGGTATTGTAAGGGTGGTTCCCTATATATGCTGTAATGTCTGATTTTCTGTACACTCATTTCTATTCTAATAGTGTATTTGTTTATTTATTTGTGTTGACAGACTACAACAAAGAAGAAGATTACTTCTGCCTTTTCATTTCCTGCCAAAATTGATATGAGGCATAGAATGTCTGAGCCGTCTCAGTTTGACTTGGTCTATGACTTGTCAGCTGTACTGATTCACAAGGGAACTGGTGCTAATAGTGGCCATTATATTGCTCATATTAAGGATGTAAACACTGGGCAATGGTGGGAATTTGATGACGAGCATGTTACTAATTTGGGTTGTCATCCATTTGGCGAAGGGACATCAAATTCTTCTTCTAAACCGATCAAGACTGATGCAATTAATGCTGATAGTTCTCAAGCAATGATAGTTGACAGTAATGGAAATGGTTTGAATGGCTCTCATTCACAATCTTCACTTGTAGAGTCATTTTTGTCTACTGATGCATACATGTTGATGTACCATCTTAAACATACAAGCAATGTAGGTGAAAGTGGGGGTGTAATTTGTGGTGCTAACCATAAAGAAAGAGAGGGTGTTTTAGTTGCTGTGCAAAATGGTGCTTCTTTTCCATCTCATCTTTATGATGAGATTCAAAATTTCAATGCCTCATATGATGATGCTTGTCAGCAGTACAATAACAAGAAAGAGTTAGAATTGGGTCGTATTAGTGGGAGGAGACAGGAAGTTCGATCTGTTTTAGCTGAAGTTCCTGTACAACCATTGGAGAAACCATTTTATTGGATTTCAAGTGAATGGCTTCGCCAATGGGCCGACAACATTATTCCCAGGTTAGTTCTATTCCTTTCAAACAATTATTGGAGTAGGATTAATTGATGTATTCTATAAGATGCTTACTTTGAAAGGTATATGCAGTCCTCTTGACAATTCGTCTGTCCAATGCTCACATGGGAAAGTCCCAGTTTCAAAGGTTACCTCAATGAAGCGATTGTCTGCTAAAGCATGGGATACCTTGTTCTCCAAGGTAGCTTTTTGTTAGTTTGCTGTTACATTTTTTTTTGTAGATTATTAATTATCTACTTGTGGTATAATGCCATGCCATTAGGGTTTGATTGGTGTTCAAGATATGATGCATGTGTGGTGCAACTCATAATTAGATAACTAAATTGTGTTACCTTTTCCTGTATAAGATATGGATGAGGTAATGATAAGATATGCTATAAAATTATGATTAAACCACAAAATTACTCTTTAATCAAAAAGACATAGTTTATCACATCTTGTTGCTTTCGAACTTAGTTACTCCCTTTTAGGATAGTTACACGGTTAACATTATGTCTAGGGAAATGACAAAATTGACAAGCAACTCTCTTTCAATCTATTTTTACATTTTGGGTTGGACAAACTGGTAGGAAAGATGAAAGAAAATTTATCAGATGTACCAGAGATAAATTTAGTATCTTATAAGTGAATTTTAGAAGTTGAGAGAGTGGTTGTGTTGATCATGACCACATTTCCTCCTGGTCATGTCATGGAAAAAGAAACATTCTTAGAATATGAGGAAAATGTTGTACACTTAGCTGAATGAATTACATTTTCTGGTATAATTAACATGCTCTGCCAACAGGTTTAAATAATGATAATTTTCTTTTTTATGATTTATTTGTATATCTCCCCCAAATTCTTGTTCCTATTACTACTTCAGCTCTGACTATTTGCTGTTATAATAATATCAATGACATGTTCCCTTTATTGAATTTTGAAATTCAGTACGGTGGAGGGCCTGCATTGTCTCATGATAACCACTGCATCGATTGCCTGCTTCAAGGGGCTATGACGGTGGTTTCAGCTGACACCTATAGGGATAGAAGAGAATCGATGAAGTCACTTGCACGGGATATTCTAGATGGAAACTGCCCGGATGGAAAGTATTTCATATCCAGACCATGGTATGATAACAATTTTCTCATGTTATGCCATTCATGCTGCCACAGAAAGGGGATTGGGGGGATGGCAGTGTTCTATTTCTTTTACTTTAGAAACTGTAAATATCTGGACTGAGTGAACTCTATCATCTGTTTTCATAAGCTCCAAATTTTTCCTTCACTATATTAGATGCAAATTATAGTTCAATAGTTTGTCTATAAACATAATTTACAATCATATGATCTATGTCATTAACATCACTTAGTATGAAAAGGCTTGGAGATGGTTTTTGTTTCTTCACTACACTACTAATAAGATGGTTTCAAAGCAATGGTTTTATATCTTGTCATGCTGATGTGAACATGCTTTTGTAGGTTGCAGCAGTGGTGGAAAAGAAAAGTCCTTGATGCTCCATCTGAAGCTGATGCTGGACCAACAGCAGCCATTAGTTGCCCACATGATCAATTGATGCCTGAGCATGCTCCTGGTGCTAAACGGGTGCTTATTCCTGAGAGTTTTTGGCTCTTCTTGTATGAAGATGCTGTTTCTGTAAAGCCTGATGATCCTTTGGGTGGCCCAACCTTTTCTTCAGATTCTGAACAGTGTTCCCTATGCAGTAATGAATTATCAGAAGTAGCATGCTTGGAGGACTCCTTGAGGTTTTATCATTCATTCATTGCTACTGATATAGAGCATTATGTAGAACTATGTTAAGTACTTGTCTTTATGATGCAGATTAGTTAAACAAAAGCAACGTCAGAATCATGAGAAATTATTCCAGGCTAAAAGTATGCCACTTGCTCTACACTGCAAGTATTTCTTGGTGCCTTCATCATGGATTTCAAAATGGAGAAATTACATCAATCCAACCCTGAAGAATTCAGATAAACCTGAAACTTTAGATGGGGTAATTGATTCATTGTTATGTGAAAAGGTATATTGCTACTTAACCTTGATTATCTGTCATTTTGCTATCTTCTCCGCAGTATGCATTTAGTTTGCTTTAGTTGCTAAATATGATTTTGACTGGTTTCTGGTTAAATTTGAGAAAAATGTTTGTGTGCAACTGTTATGCGGAGAAGATTTATTGCTAAAAGGTATCCTATCCAGCACGTGATAGGGACTTTAGTAGCATTGATTACCTAATTGATTACCTTTTCATTCTTTCTAATTTAATCTTTAGGAAATTTTTATGATGAAAATTGTGTTTTTGGCTTCAGCACTTGCAGCTTCTTGAAAGACCTCCTGAATTGGTTTTCAGACGTGGTGCTATAATCCAGAGGGAGTCTTCTGTAAGTTGATTAAAAAACAGAATAATTTTTTTAATTTTGTAATTTTATGTTATTTTTTCATTTGTGTCAAACTAAATTCACTTTATTATGCTTCAAATCCCTTTAAAAATTTAAACAAGTTAATTATGAGTTTTGTCATCCATTTGTCTTTCATTTGGCCTCTTTCTCGATTACACATTTTAATGGAAATAGTTTAACTTAGTGCTATTTCATGACTCTATCTTAAATCCATCAATTTTGTGGGTTCTAGGTAGGTGGTTTAACAATTGTATCTGAGAATGATTGGAAATGCTTCTGTGAAGAATGGGGTGGTATTGGATCCAAAGGAATATCTGCAACAATTGATCATGTTAATGATCCAAACAATGTTTTGACTGGAACCAGTGAAGAGATGCTAATATGTAAGGATCAGTTGAGCACAACAGATAAAATGAATTATGAAAATGGGACTGGACAAATTTTAATCAGAACTTGTCCTGAGGTAATCCAAAACTCTGCCTTAGATGGGTAGCTGTATTATTGGCCCCCATTCTCCATTTTAGTCTTTTAGAAAATAAATCTTACATTTGCAGCTTTTCATACATATATTGCAATTTATTTTTATCCTTTGAAAGTCAAATTGTTAGTTTCCTTATCTTTCCTGTGCTAACTCTTAGCTCCGTTCATCTTATTGATATATAACTTGAGAACGTATGTTTTTCTAAATGTTGCGGAATGAATGCATCATATGTCAAAAAAGGAGATTCCCAATTTGTGCATCTAACATGACTGAAAATATTCTTGAATTATTGATGCTGCTGATGTTTGAAAGATGTCTATATTTTATTAGGCTGACTAATACTATCTTCCTTTTGCCACATTTGTAGCACAATTCTATATAAACCACTATTCATGTCCAAAATTATCTTTCTTTTATTGGATAATATATTTTAACCCTTGTTTCCTTATAATATTTTCCTTCACAATATGTAGGTTTGCGAAAGTTGCATTGGAGAAAGAGAGAGCTGTGAGCTAATGCAGAAGCTTAACTATTGCAACGAGGACATATGTGTAATTCTTGTTCGTGGTAAGGAAGTACCAAGATCAATATTGGAGGCTTCAAAGGGATTTGTTGAAACAGATCGGCGAGTTTCCAAGCGATCCCGCAAGACTAAAAACGGGAGTTCAATTAGTTTAAAAGTTTCTGCTTCAACATCTTTATATCAGCTGAAAATGATGATATGGGAGTCCTTTGGTGTAAGTCTAGTTTATATTATATGCATATGCTTTAATTCTGTTTAAATGTCAGAAGTAATCATATGCTAAAAATGGCTAATGAGTTTCCATGATAGATAAGGCTCGTGTGCATATTATATATAAAAGTATTTGTTACTAAAACATTATTATTAAAACCATTCTTGGGCCTAATCTTATGGCGAAGTGGCGGAAGCCTTAAAGTCATGCAAAGTGGAACGGAAACTGAAACTCCTGTAAAATTAAAGAGTAAAAGTATTTTTTTGTACTTGAAAGATTAGGCAATTATGATTTTGGTTCTTATGTTCATGTTTAAGAACATAGAAAATGAAAATGTGAAAAAATGGGATGGGAATGAAATGTATTGAGGAACAGAAAAGTTGTATGGTGTTGTAGAGGAGTTGTATTTGTACCATCATTATTTTCTGGATAAATAAAAAAAAGCAGGTGTAAAGGACCTTCATTTCTAAACACTCACCTAAATAGTGGTAATAATTCAGTTGATCTTCTGACATGAAATGGGTGAACATTTTGGTTTCTTCCCTTTTGTCATAAGTGAACATTTACTATAAAAGATAACACAGCTTCCTGATTCTGTATGAATGAATCTTACTAATGATAGTTTTCCTCCCAGGTTGTTAAGGAAAATCAGATACTACATAAAGGTGATAGGATAATTGATAGTGATAATGAATGTGCTACCCTCGCAGACGTAAATATATTTGCTGGAGATCAGATTATAGTGAGAGACTCTGAGATACACGAAAATCGAGATATTGCTGGTAAGTAATTTGATAGTGGCAATGTGGTTCGTCATTCTATTTTGTTAACATAAGGAACATGCAAATAGATTTTTATATCATGTCAAAATTTTAAGTTGCATAATTATATTAATATATTACAGATGAGCTTTGCGATGATAAAATGGATCTGCAGCATACTGAGGAAGGGTTTCGCGGAACACTACTCACAGCAAATGTTTCATCCCAGGTTGTTTAAGAACTGCATTTTCAGTAGCTGATATATCTCTGTAAAATCGTTTTGTTGGTGTATATATATACATCTAAGATTTGGATGATGTAGTTCGGTACAATATAACCATGTAAATCCATGTGCCCGGTGCTTTTTGGTGCTTTTAACTGTCAACCGCTATTTTATCTTTTAAAGCCTGGGTAAAGGCAAATTTTGGAATGTATTAATATACTTATTATCTTGTGGAACAAAATGTGAGACGAGTTAAAAGTCTAGAATGAGTAGCTGAAAAATATTTGGGAAAGTGGATATTTCTGTATGAAACAAACATAGCGAGAAAAAAAATTTATATTAAATTTTTAGTTTACTTATTCATTATCAATAGCTCTCAATTAACATGAAGTGTTTTGTAAAAAAAATCATTTAAGAAATAGTTAACTACCACAGTTTTTAACATGAATTATTTATAATTTTTACCATTTGTTGATTCATATTATCTATCTGTTCATTGTCCAAGTACGTCACTGAAAAAGAATCTTTGTTGGAGAATCACACTAGCATTAAATATTATGAAATTTTGAAGGAAATTACATAGATTTTATTGTCAACGGGATTCTTTACACCCAATATTGATGGGTCATCAATAACCGTTACAAGTTATATAATGTATTATACTGGTCTTTTGTTTCCATTTTTAATGCAGTGATTAGATTTAGTTTCTATGTCAGTTTAAGATTTGCAAGACAAATGAAACAAACAAGCAGTCATTATTTCTCCAAATTTGTATTTGTTTTTAAAATATCAAATAGTCAATGATGTAGACAAATAAATTAAATAGTCTTGTCATTGGCTTACAGTAGGGTTAGAATAAATCAAGCAGTCCTGTTTTCTTTGTTCCCACAGTTGCAGGGGTAATGAACTGTGTTAGAGTTTCTAAATCCAAAGTTTATAACTTGAACCTAAACACAGCATCTACTGGAAATCTTTACTCCAGTGAACCATCCATTTTCATATGCTTCTATATTTTATTATATATTCATACACAAAATGGATCATTAAGCATAATGTTGTGGAAGCTGTGGATGCTTGAAATGACACTACACAACCATATCGCCCTTTCTAATTTATAGATGTAGTGATCAAAAGACCCTTATTCGCATCATTATAATTATATGCAATTGATGGTGATCATTTGTGAGAAAAGCAACAATGTTATTTGACTTAAAAAGCTATTTGATACTCTCTATTCAAATAAACTTATTTTCCGTATCCTAATTTAACACTAAATCTGATAGAAGTAATTTCCATTAAAAGAGCATGCTAAAAAAATTTTCAACATACTTAAGATGCAATGAAACATACTTAAGATAATACGGTTACTATAAAACTACCTACATTATAGATGGATGCATTTAGGACAATACTAGCTAATAAAATGGCTTATTGTACAACAGAATTTCCCATAATGAATCGAAATGAAGGGATCCTCCTCTAAAAAACTTTGTATTCATAATATTCCAGAGAATACAGGGCTCTAAAGCCCAACCCAGTATGAACGTCCATTACTATTGTGAATTGGGGACGACGAAGGAGAAGCAACACACCACTCATACCAAACCTGTTTCAGATTCCATAAAAAAAATATATTATTGGGCGAGAAAGAAACAGACGACTGGGAGAAGAAAAGAAAAATTATGAAATTTCAGAAGTTGCAATTGGAATAATATAATATTAACCTTTGTAGAACCACAACAGCGCCAAAAATGCACTTCAAGTGTAGAACCAGGACCCACACAAACGGGTGCCCTTAATGGGAAAAATATTGCAAACCTGTAGATGAAGGCCAAGAGAATGGAAAATCAGCATAAAACATAGTGTTACCATCAATATTAACAAATAAAATTAAATATTCATAACGATATTGCAAAATAATATATAGAACCAGAACCCATAACGGATTCTGATCTACATGTCCTAAGTCATGGTATTTTATTAGTCGCCATTATAATAAGTTCTACAAACCACACATGACACAATAATAACAAATACTTTCCAATGCATGCAACAGACCGTACGTAGAATGGATTAAAAAACAGGTTTCATTTGATTAATGGAGGATATATTCTTTCATATTTTTCTTTCCGTTTTGCTACTCCAATAGAACAAAGCAAAGAAAAAAGTTTCAATACCAACTGAACATGTTTGGTGTTGCCGTTGAAGGTTCAATTCCAAGATGCACATCCTTGTAAAGTGTTGCATCAAAGTAACCAGCAAATCCTGCGATGAAGGAAAACACAAAGTCAATCGCAAAAATTAAAAAAGACAAAATTAGATTCTGAAAATTTGAATAATAGAAACATATCACAGACCGTGTACCATTGCTGACCCAGTGTCACTAGGAATCACAAAATTCAACTTTTTATATCGCTGATTGCTTTCATGTTCAGGGCGTTTTGGATGAGTAAATGTAAAAACCTACGCAGATCAAAGCAAATCACGAAACTGAGCAGAAAAAAAGTAATATAAAATTAACAACAAATAAACATTCAATATAGTATAGTGATATCTGAAACAATGCAAGGCCTTCAGCATTAGTTGTCGTAGATTGAAGTGAAAAAACAATAGAAGAACTGTGTATGAAGAAACTCACAGGTTGAGATGGTGCAAGTCTGGCTACGTTGTGTAGTTTCACAACATAAGCAGTTTCAAAATGTACAAGATCTTTATGTGCCTTAACCTGAAATAAAACCACAAGCAAATAATATTAAGTGCTAAGTTTCTAATGTGAATTTGACATTCGAACTGGAAAATACATGATATATACATCATTGTATAACTTTGAAGCTGTCACTGGTTGGAGGAAACTTGTGTACCTGAAAATTTTAAAAATACATAAATAATCAGTAAAGGACCCACGAAACACCCAACTTCTACTAAACACCGGATGTGAAACCCCAATTTATTAGCCTCAACAAATAAAAATGATTAGCATAAACAACTTTCAAAATGATACTAAGACCTGAAATTTGTTTTCACTGTCACAATAGTCCCTAAAACTACGGAATGGACCCTTTTCTTCATTTTGATTTCTAATCGAAGGATTTAAGTGGGAACCAAAACAAAGAAAATACGTTAATTTTTGGGGCATAGTGAAACCCTTTCTTTAATTTCAAAAACCAAAATGACAAGATAAAATTTCAGGGACTAAATTGGCCATTTACTTAAAATAAATAACTCTAAACAGAAATAAAACAAAACTGCCTCCTAGCAAGAAAGATAAATCGAAAAACAACTGGAATGGAAGCAGTTTACATACGAAGATGGTATTGAAATTCCATCTTGCTTTAGAAACCTCTGGGCTCCATCAAGGCACTCAGGAGAGAGTTCATTGTCACCAAAAGAACCTAGTAATTCACTAACCTAAATTCAAAACAAGAACAATCAGACACTGGAGTATGCACGATAAAAGTCAAATTATTGACTAGTGAGCATTTGAATATACCAATATGTCAGCTTCTTCAGGAGCATTCCAATGACGCATGTCACTTGAGACTATGGTGACAGTGCCCTCCCATCCTTCTAACTTGACCAATGCCTGTTCCAAAAATAAAATGACACATCTAAACCAAACGAAAAATGG
The DNA here is from genome assembly GCA_016859785.1 of Macrotyloma uniflorum. Lineage (NCBI taxonomy): Eukaryota > Viridiplantae > Streptophyta > Magnoliopsida > Fabales > Fabaceae > Macrotyloma > Macrotyloma uniflorum. The sequence continues at coordinate 2,630,218 of BDMB01000001.1, forward strand.
TAGTAATATTCAAAAATAGAAGCCTTCGTCCCCAAAAAAGTAACATTTTCATGAAGAGAATCTAAAACAACAGGCAGAGAAAAGGCAAATTAATTTAAAAATACGTAAAAACAACATGAAGGCCAATTCAATGATTTTCATAAAAAAATTTAAGAGCATGAACCCCCACCATCAAAACAAGAAGCAAAAACAATGTTTAAATTACCAAAAAGTAAAATCGACATAAATCGTGTTAGAATCAGATTTATTATTTGTAAAAACAAAACAAAGTGCACAACAAAGAGATATGGCACATATTCAAGCCTGCAAGAAATATTTACAAAATCTAAAACTTTATGATATTTAGGTCATGTATTTGAAATTAGCAAATACAGGAAAGTACAAATAACATTATATTAGTGCATCAATTAATGGAATCAGCGAATATATTGAATATCCAGAACTTACATGCAGGGTAACAACAGCATTTGGATTCTTCTCAACGGCATAAATTTTGAGTTTCCGCCCAGTTTCTTCAGCAGCCTACATATGTGACAAAAATAACAAAGGAATAGGATATACCAAAATCTACATTTCACAAAATGTGATTTATATTAAACAATATGTCGAAATTCATCAACATTAGGGACAAAATCACACCTGCAACGATGCCCGCACAAGAGGCCCACGCCCTGCCCCAACAACCATCAATACCTAGCCACAAGAAGAAAAACAAATAACTTTCAAGTCTCTGCTGCTGTGCATGTATCACACCCCAAAATATTGAAATTAAAAAATAAAGATGCAATGACAAGAAAATATGAGAAAAAAATATTACAATTGTTTTAACAGATGCCTCTTCATCAGAAACCCTGTCCAGCAATGCTTTACTAACTGCTCTTTGGTACTGTCAAAAGGAATGCTAGCAGTTAGATTACAAGTTCAAGAAGAAACCAGAAAAAAAAAGTTACACCCCATCGGCACAGCCTTCAAACTCACATGACAAAAAAATAGAATTGCTAAGGTCATTTTCGACCAAACAAGCAATGACAGAGCACAAATACCTTTATAATGCTATGCCAACCAGATACAATAGTGTTACATAAACCACACATAATTCAAATGCCTTCTATTAAATATACCTTCATTTCCAGCAAGATTAAAATTCAAACTGTTCATAAAGATCATACAAATAAAATACAGTCCAGATCATAATGTTTGTCTCATGAACAGAAGAGCTATAACTAATCAACTTCAATCTTGAATAAGTATTCTAGGCAGCAAAATGGCTCAATAAATAGAATTTAAAGGACTCAGCCACGGAGAACAGAAAATATACTCATCAAATAGATAAATTAAGTTAAGAGTGTGTCATACCTGAATGTATTTGACTGCATCTTTCTCAAAAGTCTCATAAGTTTGAGCTTCTAAATTATCCATCAAAGGCTGAAAAATTGTAAAGCTTTTAAAAATTATTTATCTAGTGCAGAATAATAAGGCAGTAAAGAAGCCAATAACCAAGTGAAGGCAGGGCCAAAAATGCTTACTTGCAAGGGTGACTGCAAAAAATCCCTGTAACCAAGCTGGCATAAGATGCTGAGAGGGTCAAGAGCAATACAATAGCATATAATGCTATAGCTATAAATTCAATAAATATCAAGATATATACCTCAAAACGTTCTTGCTCAGAAACAGGATCAATTCTTTGGTATAGAAATCCAACATAGTCCAGATAAGGCCGCAAGGGATGTCTTTGTGAATCTGCATGCAGAAAGACGGGGGGGCTATTAACAGAAGATATATTTGAAGAAGCAGCGCAACATCAAATAAAAAGCCTTCACATTTCCTTCATGAAGATACAAGCATAGAAAATAGTGACAGTTCTAGTAACCTAAACGCAAGATGAATAAAAGTGGGTTCAAATTAGGAAAACATTGAAAAACTAGTTTAATGGGAAGAAATCCTCATATTTGTAGCATTACATAGAAAATAGTGATGGTTCGAGAACCTAAATGCAAGATGAATAAAACTCGGTCCAAATAGGAAAACATTGAAAAACTAGTTTAATGGGAAGAAAAAGATATTCTTTATTGATCTTCAAAATCGAGATAATAAATTTATAAACCAAGAAAGGTACTTGCCTTTATCAGAATTATCATTTGCATCCATACTTGCTTTTGGATGAACAGAACTTCCCGTTATAATGATCTACATAGTTGTTTCAAATTAAATCAGTACCATTTCGAAGGAAAACAAAAAATCAAGCAGCAATGCAGTATCCAGGAGAAGAAAATGGCAAACAAGAATTTTAAGACAGCAAAACAGTAGAAATCCTTGCAAAATATTTCCTTTATATTTCCAATAAAATATTAAAAGAATTTAGATTGTTTACCTGAATAGAATGGTTAAAAAAACCAGTAATTAACCTTTGGTGACGCTTGGAGAGGCATGGACAGCCATGAGAATTAGTTAGGAAGCACTGGCAAAATTCCAATCAAAACCATTATGATAGGAGTCAAAGAAACAACAACACCATAGCTGATATTTGAAAATCCAGAAGTTATCCTCACATCAGTATTTAATATAGCTGCTCTAACAGGCTCCCCAAACCAACGTCCTAGTGAATTTGTGGAAGGAAGAGTACTCCTAATGAACAATTTTCCAACAAAAAAATCACTATGACTCAATAAATTCACACAATTATAAAACAATCATAGGAATTAGGAATAAAAAGCAAGCAACAAAATCCAAGATCAGATTAAAATGTATGAGTGAGAAATGCTAGCAACACTCTCAAATACCAAAACATATAACTTTCAATAAATTCCAATCAACAGTAAAAAGAATGTTGCTAGCATTCTTCAAAATATAATGGATGAAAGGATTAAAGTGTAGACTACTCACATAATATCAAGTGCAACTGACAATTGACTATGATGCTCACACAGCAGACGAAATGAATTCCAAGATTCCCAAGAGTCATCCTGAAAATCAGGATCACAAAGTTTTGAAAAATTAACTCAGAATCCAATTCTTTTTATGTAGAAGAGCGTAAATTTTCATGACCCAGCCATTCAACTCATTATTTTAATCATCAGCAAATATAGGTTAAACAAAAGTAAAAAAATATATGAAAAAAACCATATAAATCTTCACGATCATGTATTGTTGAACTTAAGAACCAAAAAGTTCACTATCAAGCAGTTTGACTTTAATAGTAACTGTCCTTTCATCAAAAACTTCAAAATTAAAATAAAGTTGTTGATCTCGGTTTTGGATAAGAAACAATATATATATGGAACTTATCGAACACAAATAAAAAATTCTTACACAATGCACATACTTCAAAAATAGTATAAAAAAGATGCCCGTCATTTTATACAAAAGTAATTTATAACCATCACTTGCACTACTTTTGTACTTTAGAAAAACAAAACAAATATAGTTTACAATAACACAATTAAATTCATAGCAAAAGCAAAACATAGACTAAACAAATTCAACCCAAAACTTGCTTTTACAGTGCAAAGCATGTGTAAACCCAAAATCATAAACTGTCTCAGAACACACATGTGAGTTTAACCATTCAGTCAGAACTCACATGTGAGTCATAAATTGTTTGTGTCCTAGGATCATAAACTTTGATATTGCAAAAGCATAACAATTACTATCCAACCCAAGAATCCACCAGGTATCCAAAAATATCGACCAAAAATTTGAATTCTACAGTCAAAAACCATGTGTCAACAAAGGATCGTAAATTTACTACAAGAACTGAATTTAACAGCTCTGTCCGAGTTTACATGTTAGTTGTGTCCTGGGATCACAAACTAGTAGGTACAAAAGTTAACTCAAATTCAAAAAAAAAAAAAAGGTGACAAGTGCATGCATGTGTAAATAGAAATTAGTGATAGGTAAATGATGAAACATAGCTATACAGAATTGAAGACAAGACGTTGACAACGTTAATGTACATATTTTACTCACCAAAGTAACAGACTTTGCATCCATAGAGTCATCATCAGGCTTTATCAATGGTGTTCTAAGCCACAACTGTATTACAAAGTTAAAGAAATGAAATATAAAATTGGAGAAAATGGCATTTATGCAAGAATCTAGGAAAGACAAATAAACAAGACACAAAACTTAAACACATAGTGGCACCTGAATATTATTTGTACCCTGTAAGATTTGATTAACACATCTAGCGTAATTAGCACAAGAAGTTCCCTTGGGAGCAGGAAGCAGGCAGGCCTGCAACATTTTAAAAGGAATTAGCAAAACCATGTACATGTCAACCAACAAGGCATTTTTCTGTGGGCAACACGTCAAACAATGACACAATGTTGTGATACACAGCTTACAAGCAGAAATATGCATGAAAATCTTATGAAATAAAATTAAAAGAATCCTTTACCCACTAACATAAAAGGTAAAATGTATATGTAGTCAGCATATCAAGCATCCAAGGAAAGATTTGCAGAGAAAACTTGGGCATTCTCAAGTTATGAAATATGTATTCGCATCACTTATGATTTTTGAACAAGTTTCCCACATAGTTTAATATCTCAAAAACTAACTTCCAACATAATGGACGGAACAGAAATATGGAATCTATTTAAGGGAAGGAATAAAACATCAAAGCATAGATGAAAAAAACAGTAATCCATACACATAAATTTACATACCAATACAAATGCATTAGTTTATCCCCTAAGTTACTGATATGGCTTGCATACCAGCAAATTCATTTTAGCTTTCCAAGCCACAAAATCACACACATGACAATTCACCAAAGACGAAGTTTTAGGGGTGTTTCAATAAACTTCAGAAATCCCTGCATCAACACTGTAGTTCTATATAGATACTACAATTGAAAATCTCCCTGGATCATGCCTCGGAGTTGCAAACTATTTTATTGGTTTGCAATGTTATAAATAGATCTAATTTTATTTCCACAAAAAATCTTGATTGAGTAATTACATAATTTATATCACTAAATGCAATTTTTCTTTCACAATTTTTCATTTCAAAAATTAAAATGGAATATTATTAATAGAAATGTATTAATACCCAATGTCACAGACACCCTCCTTCTCCCACACCCTCATCCTAATTTTAAAAATATTGCAATACATGTACATATCAATACTTCAAACTGGCAGTAACAGGTACCATAACCATATCCATGCAACATAAAGAAATAGAAAAAATATATTATAGATAATCAAATCAGTTAACACACAAAAGAATAGTAATTTTTGTCAGGAAAATGAACATTAACCATTTCTGTAATTCAAAGAAAATAATCAAAGTTCGAAACTCAAGCAATTAACAAGAGCAAAACTACTGATCTAAGAAACAAAGACCAATGAAGCAACGATAATTGAAATTTAAAGTTTCATCAATTTGATTATACCAAAGCAAACCTGTAAAGAGAGGTGTGAAGCCCAAGCAATTTCTTGTTTAAGTGTAGCTTCAGAATCTATCCTGAGGGTTTCATCCTCAGAATCCAGATCTATCCATGAGCTAACTTTTCCTGAATAAAATGCAATAGCATTGGTTAGAACTTACACAGTTGTGAGTCCAACAACAATATCAATAAAGGGTAGAGTATTTGCTAATCGCAACCACAAGATTCTAAAAAACTGAAAGAACAAACAGAAAATACCTATGCTCAACAAATTTACCACCTATGATGCACATTTTAAAAATAATTATATGAATTTATCAATGGAAATCTCTAAAACAAATTGAATACAAAATTCTAAAATTGTAGCAAAAACGTAACCACAATAGCACAAACATACACTAGGAATATTTCCATATTAAATCACATAATAAGCTGAATATTATGTTTTAGTTTTGTATTATGTTAATCTATTCATTATTGAGTAAGAAATTTCCTGCACTTGCCAGGGAGGACGGTGTTTAAAGAAGAAAGCGGATTACATTCCATTATGTAATGACAATACACAAAATAGTCTAAGAATAAAATTTCTTTTGGTCCAGGAATTTCAAACTGTGCAAGCTTGCAAAATTCACAAGTAAACCAATGTGCTTTCAATACAAAATATGAAAAGCGATGAAGGTAGAAGATTAGTTATCTTAATAAAATATGCAAAGTTCATAATAGGTAATTCATACCCACTACATGACTACTCCATTGGGATGGACTCAAGACCAAGTCTGACCCAGCAAATGGCAGGACACCAGACCCCAAACCATCCTTTTTCACTAAACTTGGTCGATAAGAAGGATCCATCTGAATTAACGATAAAATCATATAAGATAAACAGGCAATAGAAAACTACATAGACAAAAGGATCATTTCTCAGCAAAATAAATCTATACTTCAATATGTTATTGATAGCAAGATAGACAACACACGCTAAAGAAATCATATGAAAGGAAGCACTGTTTTAAAATCAGCAGCAGGGGTGAGAAATTCGCAGAATTTCTTGCAATTGCAGGAAATTGCGAACAAATGCAGATGACATAGCCACATTGAGTTCTGGTTGCAGAAATTTAAAACACCATAACGCTGCAGCCAAAATCACGGATCAAGACAGTTTTAATAGAACTTTGATAAAATACAAAGTTCTAATTAAGCCCCTTCAGAAGACACGGGTTCGTAACTTCATTAAAAGTCCATGCAAGGTTTCAACAATGTAGTCTAAAAACTCTTAGGGTGAAACCGCATTGAAACAGCTTCACAAGTAAAGCATAAGACATTACTTTAGGTAAGCTTACTGACCAGACATATACAAAATGCAGCAACAAAACCGCTACATGACTGGCTAATTAGCTACCATAGGAGCAACAAAACACACCTAACACCATGCACAAGTACAATCCTTACTGGACTATTCAAAAACTGACAACAAAAAGTTTATTCTTTAGGCAAAGCATGGAAAAATTGATGCCAGGGGAGATTATAACTTTCAAAGGTAAGACTAAAACAGGTGCCGTGAAATGTAGTTCCGTAGAGCCACACAATGAAACCCAAAACGCTCGCTAGTGGAGCAGATTCACTGTAAAAGGCCACTCCGAGCTTTTTCGTTTGGGTGAGCTTACTGACCAATCACACACGAAAGATGCAACAGAAAGTTGCAGTGTGAGTGGCTAATTGGCCACCATAATTTACGTAATTTCACTGCAGTGTACACTTTCACTACACTTTCACTTCACTTTCAGTTCACTTATCACGTGATCAAAACAAAACACACACGAACGCTATATAATATTCACTTGTCACTTCGATGGCAAAATATTATAATGTATCGAAAAAGAGGTGAAGGAGACGAACCAGAGGAGCAACAACGAAATCAAAGCTTCCATAATAGAGATTGAAATGGAGGACGTGTGGCATGTCATCGTTGAAATCGGTCTCCACACCGCAGTAGCGAGACTCGCTCTTATCCCCTAACCTTTCTCCGAGAGGCATTTCGCTGCTTCAACTCTCTCCGACACCGATAACAGCGATTGAGCTTGGGGCGATGTATTTTATACTGAGTTCAAGCGATTTCTTGCATGGTGTCTGTTCAGATAGTGGTGGTGGAGGGTTTTGGTAGGGTTTTGTAGAAGAAGCAGTTATGGCCACCAAACACTAGGGTTTGGTTCGGGTACAATGGGTGGGCTTTTTAGAACCGTTTAAGTGATTTTATGAAAGAGTTAGGCCCAAACTGAAAAAAAAATCAAAATGATGTAACCAGTGATTAATTTTTAGAAAATCTAATATTTAAGAATTTCAGGAAACCTAATATTTTTATTGATTAAAAATTATATTAAATAATTATTTAATTTTTATAATTAAAAAATTTTACCTTTCCATTTTTATATTAAAATTATTCATTTTAATTTTTATACATATTATTTTAAATTTTTAAAAAATATTATGAGGAAGGACTAAAAGAAATTAATAAGAATGTAGTCTAAAATAAATAATTTTAAGTGTAATTATACATGTAATCGTTTAGAATAAACAAAATTTATTTCTTTTAAGTTTTAGCTTCTAGGGGTTTTAGAGTACTATATTGTTTGTATAGAAGAATTTTCTCTTCAAAATGAATTAAATTTAAATTAGGTTTATAATGATATAATTGTTTTATGAATTATAAGAATAAGTAAAAACATCTTGATTCTTTAATTTTAAAGAATTAGATATAAAATTTTAAAGTAAAGAGAAACTAATTTAATGTAAATATTATTATAATATTTTATGATAGATGATCTAGATGTGATCACATTATTTGGATTATGTATAAAATGTATTTGAATAAAGTTATTAAATACTTATTTTTTAGATATAAAATGTATCTCAAATATTGAAGTATGTGAAATGTTGAAAAGTGAATTGATATAAGATAGACAAAAATTGCATAATAAACTGAATGAGAATATTAAGCTGTTTTTTATATTTAAGCAAGAAATTGAGAGTAATACAATAGACAAAAATATTACATTAAAATTTTAAAATAAAGGTGTTGTATGATATTACATAATGAATGTTCAATTGATATAAGATAACATAATTTGATCAATTGTCTTAGTTGTGTTGACTACCAAAATGCTTAGAAGTTGAACTAAACTAGTGTGAAATATTTCTATAAAAGAAACAAGAAAACCTTATGAGTTATAGAAAATGAGTTAAAAGTGTTTTAATATAGTTTAGATTAGTTTCTTAACTTTTTTGCAAAAATTGATTTTTAGCATAGTCTTTTGATAGTACACAATTTCTGCTCAACAAAATTATTTACAGTGGGAAACTTAAAGTTAACATTGGCCTCGAGCTCAGATTTGCAATAAATATATTAAATTAATGAAATGCCTATGGGGATAACTAATTTTTCTTTAAGAGTTTAAATTTGTTGAGCGCATAATGAATATTAAACATTTTTTTTTTTTATCTAAATCGCTAAATAAATGAGTTTGTCTTGAGAAGATATCCTGATTGTTTTAAAGAAATAAACTTTTGATTAGTAAGTTTATAAATTTACTTCAAATAATATTATTTAATTATGGATTGAATTATGAATGAGTATAAAATGTTTAAATTTATAAAGTATTAATTTATTGTATATATAATATAGATTGAGTTGTGAAAATATTAATTAAAAAATATATGATAATCATTTGTAGGAACTTGATTATATATGGAATATAAAAAAATGTGAAATTATTTTATAAATTTAAAAATAATAATTAATCAATTAAAATGTTATATTTAACATGAAGTTATTAATAAAGTTGAACATCAAATTTAGTTTTATATTTCATTAAATGTTTTTTAAAAGAATTTTATTTATATGCACTTTGAAATCATTCTATCGTCATATAATTTGTTTGTATATCATTATTATATCATGTTAATGAATAGAATATCGTAAATTATAAGTTTCGATGGAATATACCCATAACAGAAAACTACACCATAAATAAATTAAACTTTTAAATTATAGACTGATTTCAGAATGCTCTTGTAGGTGTCATACATAAATAACATTTTATATGTTACTATCATATTAAAAAAAAAGGGTGGAAGGAAAGACAACTAAAAACAAATATTGTTTCTTTTGGCAAAAACATTAAATAAAAGAAATACTAAAAATATATACAAAGAGAAATGGATAAAAATATCCTTGTTTATCACATGACTATTTTTTAAAAATATTTCTCATTTTTTATGTATATTTTAATTTAATTTTCTTTTTCTTATTTGTATTAAATCAGAAAACTTATATAATAGTTTTTTCTTTTCATTTATTTATTTATTTCTACTTTATTCTTATGTCTTTAAAAACAACTTGCTTGATAAACACTAGTTTTATTTATATATATATATATATATATATATAAAAGCATATTGTTGATAAATAAATAAACTATAAAGGAAAAAAATAATAATAAAAAAGTTTAAAGCTAGAAACTTGCAATTTAGAACTTCTTCCAGTTTGGAGCAAATGTCTGTCATTGGGCATCACAAGACTCTGGAACGAAGAAAGGTACAAGTTTGGAACACGATATCGAGTTTTATTTCCCAAATTTCTTTTGCAAGAATAAAAATTAAAAAACAGAACAAATAGTTAAATACATTTTTTTTAAGTAGTTAAATAACTTAGATGCTACAAAAGTCATTCCATTCAATGTAATCTAGTCTTTAAGCAAATATTAAATATTTATAATATATAAATGGGAGAATGTTTTTGTGTGTGTTCAATTTAGTTAACATTTCTAAGGATTAACTATATAGACATTTGAGTGGGTGAATTGCAAAAATAAATATTTATTTTTTATGATTTAAATTTATAATAAATAAATACTTCTGAATAATTTAAGTTATGCTATAATTAAAACGTGTAATAAATAATATTTTTGAACATATACGTCATATTTAAAATTTATGGTAAATAATTTATATTATAAAATAATATATTGTTATTTTTAATCATTGATCATTTTAATTTATTTAAAATTTTAAAATTTAAGTTAGAACTTTAAATATTGAAAATAATAAGTTGCAAGAGATAAGAAATTATCTTGTTAAGTTGATTTAAAGTTCATAGTATTAAGATCTAACTAATTATAAATATAAATAAACTTGTTTCAATAGCAGATAACCTACTTTGTAATTATTTATATATTTTTTAATATTATTTTATTTATTTTATCTTTTAATTTTATTTTGAATTAGAAAATGGATTTGGAAAATAAAGAAACAATAAGATTTTTAATTAAAAAAGGAAAATAAAAATAAATAGAAAATAAAATAAAATTATTTATTATTAATAATTTTATCTATTATTTTTAATATTATTATTTTTTAAAATTATTTATTATTTAATATTATAATAGACAAAAAAAACACGATCAATTATGATTTGACCAAATATACCTTTTATTCTTGCTATTTTATATTATAAAAATAAAATAATTGTCTTTCTACTCTTTTATTATTATCTTTATATAAAAAATTATTCATTTTCTATTTGTACAAATCAGCTTAAATCGGTTAATACAAATAAACTTCTTCCTCTTAAATCATTATAAATCCTTTTTAGTATTTGAGTAGATATATAAAGAAGTTTAGACTAAACTAAGAATAAAGTAAGTAACAGAAGGACCAAAATTTTATATTTATAAATTTAAAGAACTATTAATGATTTCTTCAGAGATTAAATCGAATTGAATATTTTCAGAAACTAATTAAGTGTTTAATATAACAAAATTATAAAATAATAAATACTAATTAATATTGTAACATATAAAAGTATTAGTAAAAACATCGTTACTACAACCCGTAGAATGTTAAATATATTTTTAATGTAAATTGAATATTTTCAGAAACTAATTAAGTGCTTAATAAAAAAAATTTATAAAATAATAACAAATGCTAATTAATTAATATTGTAACATATAAAAGTATTAGTAAAAACATCGTTACTACAACGTGTAGAATTTTAAATATATTTTTAATGTAAAGTGAATATTTTCAGAAACTAATTAAGTGCTTAATATAAAAAATTTATAAAATAATAACAAATGCTAATTAATTAATATTGTAACATATAAAAGTATTAGTAAAAACATCGCTACTACAACCCGTAGAATTTTAAATATATTTTTAATGTAACTCTTGATAAAGACATTATATTATTTGTTTCTTTGCAAAAACCCTAAGAAAACAATTCCATCTTTTCACAAAAGGAGTCACGGACCGTAATATTAATTATATATTTTTAGTATACATGCTTGAAATATATATATATATATACGTTTCGACACTGAAAACACTGGTTTTCTTGGATATTGTACTTGTTTGAAAGTTGAAAATGTGTAAATGACTCAGAAAACATTTTCATCATAATTGCAAGTGAAGCATGTGGTTTTCGAGATTTTTTGAAAAAGTCTGACACGGACACCACTCTGCAGTGTTGCTTTGCTTTGCCTGTTTATTTCAGTTCAAATTTAAAAAGAAAAAACAAAATAAAAGAAAAAGATTCTCCACCACATAACTTGTTCAGCATTCACTCCGTTTCTCTGTACTCAATGCACAAAGCAGCTTAACTCAAAAGCAGACGCAACATATATGTCCCTAAGATCCCTTCTGCACTTACTGTAGTTATTGCCTCAGTCTATGTTTTATTGTTTTCCAACTAACTCTTGACATTGACTCATTCTTCACTGTGCCTTTTAGATCAACAAATTAAACTTTGGCTGTTTCAGATTTTCGTTTGTTAGTGATTATGGGGTTGATGGGGGGTGGAAAGTTTGAAAATTTTGTTGTTGTTTTTGTTGTTGTGTTGGTGGTGTTAGTGGGGTCAGTGAGTGGGATTGGTGTGAACTGGGGGACACAGTCGACACACCCTTTGTCTCCTTCGAAGGTGGTGAAGATGCTGAAGGACAATGGCATTCAGAAGGTGAAGCTTTTTGATGCTGATCCTGGTATCTTGGATGCTCTCAAGAAGTCTGGGATACAGGTCATGGTGGGGATTCCCAATGACATGCTATATACGCTCGCTAACAGTGTTGAAGCAGCTGAAAAATGGGTTTCCAAGAATGTTTCCAAACATGTCTCTTCTGGAGGAGTGGACATCAGGTACATTACACACCCCTTTTTATGTGTTGGGAGAATCTATTCCCAACAATTGACTTTTGAGTTCAAGCTGTGGTTTTAATTGTCACTGTTTTTTATGCTTGGCTTGGTTGTTTGTTGATGAAATGGATATGCATAAACCAAACGAGTTTATTTAGAAGTATGAGTAGAAAACATCATTGTTGTGTAACAACTTGGAATTAAGGCGCAGTTGAGCATGCAAGTTAACTTGGAATGAGAATTTCAAGAAAATGTAAATTTTTGACTGTCTTTTTTATTTTTCATGTCAGAGGTGCAAAGTAGTAAGGGAATTCTGGACAGCTTTGGTTGTTGTATTCTGAACAAATAGTGGTTACGAATTTGTTAATATTTCAAGGACAATCCCTGCGACTTCTAACTTTGCTTACATTCTGTTAGCACTTCTGCTTGTTGTTCTTGTGCTTCTGATGCTGCATGATACACTAATATAAACATTAGTTCTTCTACTCTTCTTCTTTGTTGTGTTCTTGGTTCCGTTTTTGCACCATAAAAAGTACATGTTCATCTATCATCATGGAATAGAAATAGAAAAGAACAAAAACAGAGATGTGAAATTCAGCATATTGTATACTCCACTTCTGGTTATAATATTTAACACTGCCTTGTTTCTGATGCTGTGAAAATCCACGTTTCTCTTTACTGAGCAATGTGTTTTGCAGATTTTAATTGTTTCTTGCAAAATTCTTTTGTTTTTGATATTTCTCCTGGACATAAAAGGACCGTGTTATCTCATATCTGATACAAGGTTTTGGGGAGTGGTAGTGTCTTTCCTAGATGAATTTGTAGTGGAATATGCGAAATGTATTTGTTTCAGGGGTTCAGCTTGTGCTTTGTCATGGTCCATGAATCTGTCTTCCTTTTACTTATTCTGTTTTGAAAATTGTGTTCAATGTTTAATCTTCCAAATCTTCTACTGCCTAATATATTCCTCTTAGTTCTCATATATGCTGATCCGGGAAAGCTCAACTAGTTATTAATGAACTTGGAGTGGAAATATGCTCCTTGTTTGAAGATTTACATTCATCTGTGTATGGAAATGATTCTAGATTCTTAGCTCAAAAAATAATGTCCACTCTTAGTTGATCAATTGGTCAGACTATATTCCTGCCAAAAGTTGAAATACCACTCATAAATCATATCCTTGTTGTATGAAATTAATGTCGCCCAACATCAAAAGTTATGCTCTTCTTTCATGCTATGCCTTGGATTTGGAAGGTTATGTTTAAACTGCATCTATAATTAAGGTTAGCATGGGAACATTTTATGTCCTACTAGCTGAATTTTCATTCCTCAATGCGGAAGCTCATGTGTGATTGTTTTTATTAAAAGAGGTTATTGTTCTAATGTTAATTGAAGGAAAAATGTTTTTTGGTCTAATTTATAATTGTAGTCATTGTTTTGTGTTCTCTGCTTAGGGGAATGACATTCAATTGTTAATCTCTGAAAGGTGTGGAGTTACACTTGTTCCTTCACAATTTTCCTAACAGTTTATTATACATCATGCAATTAGAGTTGGTGTTCAATTACTCATTTGGTAACATGTGATCTCTGTTGTACTAAGATTCCTTTATATTAGAATTTGAGTCAATATACTTATGATGTCTATTTCTATTCGTTCATGATCCTCTTCCAGTTAGACGAGAGAACTATATTCCCAATAAGGGAAAAACAAAGCCTTTCTTTCTTCTAAAGATTAAGCTTATCACTTTAATAATAATTGGTAGAGCTGAATAGTGATTGATCCTTATATTCAGCCCCACACAGTAGCATAAGCTTAACCATTGTTGTTGATAATGATTTCAATCACTTATAGCCTCCCTGGGGTTCAAATATGATGTGAATTCTTGTTCCTTTGTATTATAGCTATTCCCAACACTAGTTGAAATGAGGATTACAAGTACACATGGGATAAAATCAATTTGAGGCTCAAAATTCATGTCATCCTAATTTTGTTGGAAACAGGATGTTTAGAACTAAGGAAGATAGATTGGAATATAGCTATATTGAAGGAAACACTGTTGCAAATGTCAGTGGATCTAATCGGTACATTATGGACACTTCTGTGTTTTCTTACATTTCATTGATTGCAAAAACTCAACCACCAGAATGTTGCAATTATCTATGTATACTTTCCTTACACATCATATCTTGTGGCTATTGCTAGGTATGTTGCAGTGGGGAATGAACCATTTTTGTCAACATACAATGGCACCTACGAAACCACAACTCTTCCAGCACTCCAAAACATTCAGGCTGCTCTCACAAAGTCCGGTTTGAGCAACCGTGTCAAGGTCACAGTCCCCCTAAACGCTGATGTGTACCAAAGCTCCTCAGAAAAGCCATCAGATGGCGGTTTTAGACCGGACATCAACAATGTGATGCTACAGATTGTCAAGTTCTTGAATGACAATGGTGCACCCTTCACAGTGAACATTTACCCTTTCATAAGCCTCTACTCTGACCCCAATTTCCCTGTTGACTATGCCTTCTTTAATGGCTACCAGTCTGCTATAACAGACAATGGAAGAACCTATGACAATGTGTTTGATGCTAACCATGACACTCTAGTGTGGGCACTGCAGAAGAATGGCTTTGGAAACTTACCTATAATTGTGGGGGAAATTGGGTGGCCTACAGATGGAGACAGAAATGCAAACCTTCAATATGCACAACGTTTCAACCAAGGTTTCATGTCACGATACATGTCTGGAAAAGGGACCCCAATGAGGCCTAGTCCTATTGATGCTTATCTGTTTAGTCTCATAGATGAAGATGCCAAAAGCATTCAGCCAGGGAACTTTGAGCGGCATTGGGGGATGTTTTACTTCGATGGACGACCAAAATACCAACTTAATCTTGGGTCAGCACGAGGTAATGGGTTAGTAGGTGCTGATGGGGTTGATCACTTGGCTAAAAAGTGGTGCGTTTTGAAACCCTCAGCAAACCTTAATGATGACCAAGTGGCACCTAGTGTGGCCTATGCTTGTCAAAATGCTGATTGCACTAGTCTTGGGTATGGAACTTCATGTGGCAATTTAGATGTGCATGGTAACATTTCTTATGCGTTTAATAGTTACTATCAGGTAAATGACCAGATGGACAGTGCCTGCAAATTCCCTGGCCTTTCTATGGTCACTGACAAGGATCCTTCTGTGGGAGATTGCAAATTCAGAATCATGATCCAGACAGATTCTGCGGGGCTACATGGAAAAGTTGGGTTTCTAACAACACAGCTGTTTTCTTTTGTACTTTTGCTATGTTGTAATCTTTGGTTTTGATTTGCTTGTTTCATGACTTTTGCTGATGGAGGTGCGTATGTAGCAACTGTAAGAAAAAAAAATGACTTAAATTGTTCATTACTGCACTAATGTTGTTTCACTATCCCTACCCCCAATAATTGTTTACTTTTATTTACTGATTGAGTTAATTAGAATGTAACTGTAGAAGTTTTTATTTATTTCTTTTTACTGTTGTCCAATCATAAATCATGATCAACAGTACTAGGAACTAATAAAATAACAAATCCGATAAACATTGTTTATCTTTTTATGAATTTGATCAGAGTGTAACAATAATAATTAAAAAGTTTTTATATTCTTATTTAATTTAAATTGTAGTGTAATAAACTTGCTATTACCCTTATATAATTGTTTATTTTTCTTTCATAAAAATAATAATTTAGTTTTTATTCATTTTATTATCAATAAAATAAGTTTATATAAATTAAATTTTTTTTAAATTTTTTTTATTTATAAATTTAATTTTAATAGACAAAATAATTGGTCTTAAATAGATAAACTACGTTTAAGTTATATAAAATATATACCAAATATATTTTGATTTAAAATAAGAATTTAGTTAAAATTAATAAAATTTCAAAAACAATTTAGGCTAAGTTTTAATTTTTAACTTTTAAGTTGGAAGTTACTTTTAAGTTAAAAATAAGCTAAAAAATAAACTTGATTTTAAGTTTAATCAATCCCTTCTAAAATCTAATTAAAAAAAATCTTACAAATAAAAAAAAAAAAATGCATATCATCTGGGCTTATTTTGTTGTTGGATCTGGACGAACTTAGTGGTGTGGGTAGGTTTAAAGAAGCGGGTCGGACATCTCCGGAAGCTTCTGATCCATCTTCGCGTAGGTGTTGGTTTGTGCGGTGCCCTTTCCTACTGTCTTTCTTTCTTTCTCTCTTTTTCTTTCATCTTCATTTATTCCTCTCTCTCTCTCTCTCACCTCTGCAACTGGAACCGCTTACGTTCATAAACCTACTCTGTAAAATACATACATATGCTATTCATATTAACACACACAACAACAAAAATTAACCTAATAAAATCATATATATCATCATCATATATAATACGATTATTTTCTCTCAGTGTCGCTGATGGAGGATCAAGCGAATCCAGCGCCACAGCACGATGAAGAGGAGGATTCTAAGAAGGAAGAAGAGGAATTGATTGCGAAGGTTAACAAACTCATGGAGAAGATAACTTCTGCACCTGATAACCCTAAGGCCACCGTTCTCCACGCCCTCGCCTCTATTCTCGAAACGCAAGAGTCACGGTATATTTGTTATTGTTGGTTATTTTTTTTTTCTTTCAATGAATTTTTTGTTCACATGTGTAATCGCACACAGACTCTCCCTTATTTGATTTTTTCTTGAATCATTCCTTAGGAATTGATGTGTTTGTATTCGGTTTATATGATTGTCAATTTCATGTCATTTCCATGCTCAGCTTCTGAATATCTTAACTATCATTTTTAGTTAATTTTTTTTCCCTTTCCTTCTAGTTTCTAGGATAATTTATTTATTTTTACAATGTAGATACATGGAAGAGAGTGGCCATTCTTCCTCCAGTACTGCCCGTGCTGCGCATGTCATTGGTCGCCTTGGCAGTTTAATTCGGGTTACTCCTCGTGCACTCTCATTCAATCGGGGCTATTGTTGTTAATTTGGGTGTAGAACTTCTTCTTAAGCTAATTTATTGTATTAAATTATTGAGATTGTATTTTTGCTCTTTTGTCCTTTGCAGGAAAATGATGAATTTTTTGAGTTGATTTCTTCCAAGTTTCTGTCAGAATCAAGATACTCAACTTCCATCCAAGCGGCTGCTGGCAGACTTCTCCTATGCTGTTCCCTAACATGGATTGTAAGATTGCTTTTTCACATTCGTTTGCCATGGTTAATTCTCTTAATGATGTCCATGTGTTGTTGAATTGATCTGATGGAGTGTAAATGGACAGTATCCTCATGTTTTTGAAGAACCTGTCATGGAAAACATAAAAAATTGGGTGATGGATGATAACACTGCAGTGCCTCCTGAAGAACAGAATCTGAAGCATATTTCAGGGAGAAGGGAGGCATCAGACTCTGAAATGTTGAAAACCTATTCTACTGGACTCCTTGCTGTGTGTTTGGTCGGGTATGCTATGCTGCCCATTCTATAGGCTTTGTTTAGATAGCTTGCTTTGAGATTTTGGGCTTTAACTGTTGTTTCCAGTTGATGCTTTAACTGTCAATCTTGCTTGTCTCTATTTTTTAACTCTAATTTATTTACTTTGTAATTAACATTGGTTTGATCTCAGTGGAGGTCAAATAGTAGAAGATGTTTTGACATCTGGCTTGTCAGCTAAGCTTATGCGATATCTTCGTTTACGCGTTCTGGGAGAGACTAGTAACAACCAGAAAGATGTTCCTCATACAACAGAGAGTAGACATGCATCTGCGAATACTTCAGGGAGAGGTAGAGATGATTGTCGTGGTAGATTTCGCCAGCTCCTTGAACCAAATCATTTGGATGATACTAGGATGATTGATGAGAGATCTTTAGATGATGTAACTCTTGAAAGGGGTTCTGATAGAAGCATTAGTGGACAAACACTCCAAGAAGGATCTTGGATACAAGGTGAACCACCTGATGGGCTTGGTGAAGGTGCTGATGTTCAGGAGGTAGATTCTGATGGGGAGGATGGTTGGCGCTGTAGAGATATACGTGATGGAAGGATAAAATATGGTGAACATGATGACAATGTTAGAGATGACTCTTCAAGGCGGCGTGCAAACCGTGGATGGGGAAGATCTAGAGGGAAAGGAAGGGTCAATGAAGGGACTGTAGAAAGTGATCCCATTTTATCATCTCCTGGTTCTGGCAGTCGATTAGTACAAGGGCGGAGTGTTAGAGATAGAAGTGTATTGAGGAATGCTGATGTTAGGAGGGTGGCTGAGTCTAAGAAGACCCTCGGCAGGACCTCTTTGGAGGCTTCTGGTTTTGAAAGAGAGGATCATGATGATTGTTTCCAAGAATGCCGAATTGGAAGTAAAGATATAACTGATCTTGTCCGGAAAGCAGTTCAAGCTGCTGAAGCTGAAGCTAGATCAGCCAATGCTCCTGAAGAAGCTGTCAAAGCAGCCGGTGATGCTGCTGCTGACCTGGTTAAAACTGCAGCTTCAGAGGTATGCTCACAGTCATCCATTTTTTTTTCTCCCAACACCAAAAATTGTACTTTGTGCTTATTTATATGTATGTCTATGTGATTGTGTATCAGTACTGTTATAATTTATGCTCAATGCTAAAATAGTTTGTCTTGCATTTATATTCAGGAATATAAATCCACCAATGATGAAGAAGCAGCTTTTTTGGCTGCTTCTAAAGCTGCATCAACTGTTATTGATGCTGCATCTGCTGTTGAAGTTTCAAGGTATGTCAGAATATATTTTACAAGTAACTTATAGGATCCTATTACATACACGACGAACACATATCAAGAATAGTTCTTTAATGATTATCTTTGTTTGGTGGCAGGAGTTCTATTGGCAACAATAATGTAACAGAGAATGAGAGTGGTAAAGAAACAGAAACTACTAATGAGGATGTGGAAGAGTACTTCATCCCAGATACTCAATCACTTGCACAGTTGAGGGAAAAATATTGCATTCAGTGTCTTGAGTTACTTGGAGAATATGTAGAAGTTCTTGGCCCTGTGTTGCACGAGAAGGGGGTTGATGTGTGTCTTGCACTTCTGCAGCAGAATTCTAAACATCGGGAGGCATCCAAGGTTGCTCTGCTGTTGCCTGATGTCATGAAGCTAATCTGTGCTTTGGCTGCACATAGGAAATTTGCTGCACTATTTGTGGACCGTGGGGGAATGCAAAAGCTGCTAGCTGTCCCTAGAATGGCACAGACTTTCTTTGGTCTTTCTTCTTGTCTATTTACTATTGGTTCTCTTCAGGTATTCTTGTTGCTTTTATATTATGATGATTATGAATTGAGATGCCTAGTAATGTTTTTATATTCTCTCTCACACACAGAACACTGCTACATTTTCTGACCCTAGATGATTATTTCAGGGGATAATGGAACGAGTTTGTGCTCTTCCGTCCCAAGTTGTTTATCATGTTGTTGAGTTAGCTCTCCAACTTCTTGACTGCAATCAAGACCAAGCCCGCAAGAATGCAGCATTGTTTTTTGCTGCTTCATTTGTCTTCAGAGCTGTTCTTGAGGCCTTTGATTCCCTGGATGGATTAAAGAAATTACTGGGCCTTCTAAATGATGCTGCTTCTGTAAGATCAGGAGTGAATTCTGGAGCCTTGAGTTTATCTAACTCAGGATCACTTCGAAATGATCGATCATCTGCAGAAGTGCTGACATCGTCTGAGAAGCAGATAGCCTATCACACTTGTGTTGCTTTAAGGCAATATTTCAGGGCCCATCTCCTTGTATTAGTGGATTTAATTCGTCCGAATAAAAGCAATCGTAGTGCTGCTAGAAATATTCCAAGTGTAAGGGCAGTGTACAAGCCGCTCGATATTAGTAATGAGGCAATGGATGCAGTATTCCTACAATTACAAAAAGATCGGAAGCTAGGTCCTGCATTTGTTAGAACACGATGGCTAGCAGTTGACAATTTCTTGGCATATAATGGACATATTACTATGTTGGAATTGTGTCAGGTATGTTACTTATTGTACATTTGTCCTGTGTCTTGCAATATATTTGTTTATTATTTTCTTGGTTGTTTGTAGGCCCCACCTGTGGAGAGATATTTGCATGATTTGCTTCAGTATGCTTTGGGTGTTCTGCACATTGTTACATTGGTACCTAGCAGTCGTAAGATGATTGTAAATGTAACGTTAAGCAACAACCGTGTTGGTATTGCAGTAATTTTGGATGCTGCAAATATAGCTAGTAATCATGTGGACCCTGAGGTAAGTTTTTTCTGGTTGCCATTCTAGTGTTCACTGCCCTGATGTCTGCAGGTGGTAAAAGAAAGTCTTTTATGATTTTGACCTACATTCTGAGCGTCCCAATATATGGTATCTTAATTTTGTTTGCAAACACTTCTCTATTTCAGATAATTCAACCTGCATTAAATGTTTTAGTCAATCTGGTTTGCCCTCCTCCTTCAATAAGCAATAAACCGGCTATGGTTGCACAAGGTCAGCAGTTGGCATCTACCCAGACATCTAACGGTCCTCCTTCAGAGGCTAGGGATAGAAATGCTGAACGTAATGTTTTAGATCGAGCTGTTCACTCTGCTAGCCAGATTGATCCTAGGGAAAGGAATGGGGAGTCCAATGCTGTAGAGCGAGGCAGTACTGCAGGATTAAGTACACAGCTTGCTAATAATACTCCACAAACACCTGTTGCTTCTGCAACTTCAGGATTGGTCGGCGACCGAAGAATATCTTTGGGTGTGGGAGCAGGTTGTGCAGGCCTTGCTGCACAGTTGGAACAAGGGTATCGTCAGGCAAGAGAGACTGTCCGCTCTAATAATGGTATAAAGGTTCTTCTGCATCTCCTCCAACCACGCATATATTCACCTCCTGCTGCTCTGGACTGTCTCCGTGCTCTAGCATGTCGAGTCCTGCTTGGATTAGCCAGAGATGATACTATTGCACACATATTGACAAAGCTTCAGGTGAACCACTATAACTGATTTTTATTGAACTCATTCATATCAAACTGGTCTATGTTCATTAGAACCTGATTTGATTGGTTAGTCAGTATCAAGTGTGGAAGTTGAGATAACTCAGCTTCAACCTTTTTCTTGTACCAGTTTAAATTCTCTTCTGATGATGCCTGATGACTTGAGAAAAAAATACATATTGTCCAATGTTGGAATTGAAATATCCTGATTTATTTGTTTGGGTGTGTTCTAGGTTGGGAAAAAGCTATCAGAACTGATTCGGGATTCAGGTAGCCAAACACTTGGAACAGAGCAGGGTAGGTGGCAAGCTGAACTGTCCCAGGCTGCCATTGAGCTTATTGGGGTGAGCAGCATTTCCACTCTTTGTGAATGCAGAAGTGTGTTTACTGTTTTTCATGTGCATCTATTTAATTTATATGATTTTTTCATGTGCAGAGGTCGTTTACTCATTAAGTAGTGAAAAAGTAATGAACATATTTACATTAGGACTTTACCATTAGCTCATTCTGTCACACATGCACTCGATTGGAAAGGCTGGTTTATAATTTAATGAAGTTGCTTTCTGAAAACAAACTGAATCAGATCAACTTTGTTGTTCAATATGCACCTCCAGGATCTTACTAAAAGATGAACAAATAAAATACAAGCTTTATTATGAAGGGCTTCTTTTGATACTTTGGTTGTAATTGTATTTGTAGATTGTGACTAATTCAGGTCGTGCAAGTACATTAGCTGCTACTGATGCGGCTACTCCAACTTTAAGGCGCATAGAAAGAGCAGCTATTGCTGCTGCCACTCCTATTACTTACCATTCAAGGTTTTATCATCTCAAATTTTATGTTCAGGATTTTCCTATACATGGGCTACCTTCTCCCCTCCCTCTCGGGGACTCACCTTCAGATGGCTGATATTTCCTTTGTGTCATGTTTTTCTTGTTCAGGGAACTCTTGCTTCTAATTCATGAACACCTACAGGCATCTGGATTGGCACAAGCTGCTTCTGCGTTGCTTAAAGAGGCTCAGTTGACTCCTTTGCCATCATTGGCTCCTCCCTCTTCTCTTGCACAACAGCCCACAACACAGGAAGCTTCTTCAACACAAATTCAGTGGCCCTCTGGTCGTACTCCTTCTGGATTTCTCTCTAACAAATTAAAGTTTAATGCAAAGGATGAGGATGCCAGCTTGAAAATTGATTCTGTCTCTGCAAAGAAAAAATCACTGACTTTCTCATCATCT
Source organism: Macrotyloma uniflorum (assembly GCA_016859785.1). Classification (NCBI taxonomy): domain Eukaryota; kingdom Viridiplantae; phylum Streptophyta; class Magnoliopsida; order Fabales; family Fabaceae; genus Macrotyloma; species Macrotyloma uniflorum. Next base: position 2,652,998 of record BDMB01000001.1, read on the forward strand.
TTTCATTCAAGACTCCAACTTCTTGACTCTCAGCAATCATCAGTAAGGAAATTGTCAAATACTGCTAAAGAGTCTTCAGAAACTAGTGTGGTAGAGACTGGATCTGAATCTTCCGTGAAACATAACATTGATACTGGATTTCAGTTTAAGACTCCAATAACTTTGCCAGCGAAACGAAAGTTATCTGATTTGAAGGACATATCAATGTTTTCTTCATCTGGAAAACGATTAAATATCGGGGATCAAGGACTCCGCTCTCCTATTTGTTCAAGTGCAATTCGTAAAACCAGCCTGCAGCCTGATTCAGTTGGGCTTTTCACTCCAACTTGTAACCAGAAAAATCAACATAGCCGTTGTATGGGTGACTTAGTGGAGGAGAATCAGTGCAGTGTATCAAATCTAGGTCAGATGACACCATCCTCCCAAGTATTAAATGACTTTCAGCCCAGCAACCCTGAACGTGTAACATTAGATTCTCTAGTGGTTCAGTATTTGAAACATCAGCATCGGCAATGCCCAGCTCCTATCACGACACTTCCTCCACTGTCACTTCTGCACCCACATGTCTGTCCTGAACCAAAGCGTAGCCTTGATGCCCCTTCTAATGTGACAGCTAGGCTTGGTACACGTGAATTTAAATATATGTATGGAGGAGTGCATGGGAATCGCAGGGACCGCCAATTTGTTTACAGTCGGTTTAGGCCATGGCGCACTTGTCGGGATGATGCTGGTGCCTTGTTAACATGCATTACATTTGTTGGGGACTCCTCTCATATTGCTGTTGGAAGCCATAATGGGGAGCTCAAATTTTTTGACTCCAACAACAGCAATGTAGTGGAGAGCTTCACGGGTCACCAGGCTCCTTTGACTCTTGTTCAGTCATTTGTTTCTGGTGAGACCCAGCTATTACTTTCTTCAAGCTCCCAAGATGTTAGGTTGTGGGATGCAACATCAATTTTAGGTGGTCCTAGCCATTCATTTGAAGGATGCAGGGCGGCCAGGTTTAGCAATTCTGGGAATGTTTTTGCAGCCCTGTCATCAGAATCTTCCCGGCGGGAGATCCTTTTGTATGATATCCAAACATGCCAGTTAGAGTCAAAGTTGTCAGATACATTTGCAACTTCTACAGGGCGAGGTCATGTTTATTCCTTAATCCATTTTAACCCTTCTGACTCAATGCTGCTTTGGAATGGTGTCTTGTGGGATCGACGGGTCTCTGGGCCTGTTCATCGCTTTGATCAGTTTACAGATTATGGTGGTGGAGGCTTTCATCCTGCTGGCAATGAGGTATTCATGGATCAAACAAAACACCATACTATGCAATTATAAATCATGTTGGGGAATTATAAATTGGAAAGAAAACTATCTGAAATTGACTACAAGTGAAAAATTAGCCATATTCAAAACTATAGCTATACATTTTTATAAGTCTGTATGGAAGTGGATGAAGGGATGTTTAATGGTTCGAATATTTTTAACCTTATTGTGAAGAGAGGTTGCGATTTATTTTTCTTTGAAATTTTAGGAATTTAATTTGACATCAAAGCAGCAATGTTGTGACCATATAGTTTTTTTTCCTATTCATTTGATTTGATTATATTTTACGTCTACAAGGTGGATTTTTTACCTTTATCTTTTATACTTATAATAAATATTTTTTGACCAGGTTATTATAAATTCTGAAGTCTGGGATCTGCGCAAGTTCAGATTGCTACGCAGTGTGCCTTCATTGGATCAAACATCAATAACATTCAATGCGCGTGGTGATGTAATGTATGCTATCTTAAGGAGAAATCTTGAGGATGTAATGTCAGCAGTCCACACTCGACGGGTCAAGCATCCTCTTTTTTCAGCTTTCCGCACAGTGGATGCAATAAATTATTCGGACATTGCAACTATCCCAGTGGATCGTTGTGTTCTTGATTTTGCAACTGAGCCTACGGATTCATTTGTTGGGCTGATTACTATGGATGATCAGGATGAGATGTATGCTTCTGCCAGAATCTATGAAATTGGTCGTAGGAGGCCAACTGATGATGACTCTGATCCTGATGATGCTGAAAGTGAGGAGGAAGATGAGGATGATGACGATGATGATGACGGTGATGTTGATCCTCTTTTAGGCCCTGGTCTTGGTGGTGATAGTGGCAGTGATGCTGATGATATTAGTAATGATGATGAGGACGATGATAGTGTGACTGATCTTGATGAAGATGAAGATGGAGATTTCATTTTGGATGATGTAGACTTTGATGGAGGACCTGGCATATTGGAGATTGTGACAGAAGGTGATGAGGATGATGATGATAGTCAGGTACTTGAATCATTAAGTAGTGATGATGAGGATTTTGTGGGTAATGGCTTTGGTTATTAATTTTTAATCGAGGATAAGCTGTAATTATTTCTTTCTTCATTATATTCATTTTTGAGCGAAATGTCAATTATTTTGGCTCAAAATTTTGCTGTTATCTTTCAACTATATGTCATGCGAATTTATTATGCCGGAAGGTTTAGAGGTGCAGTTGTATATAATAATTGTTACAAATCGCAATTTTTACCGAGAGCCACTATTTGCGGCTCCCCTCCTACGATCTTTATTTTCTGCCTGCGAGATGTTCGGAATAGAGATGTCCATGCTCGTAGTATTAAGGTACTAGACGAAGAAAGAAGAGTGTACTCCTTAACTGGATTTATGAACCATCTCAATCTTGTGTTCCATTTTTCTACTACCTGGGGTCACTGAGAATAATATTTAGGCCACCAAAATTAATAGCTACAAGCTCGGCGAGAGTGGGCATCATGTCTGAAACTTAACATAACCTTAGTGTCGTTACTTCTGATATTTATTCTTTACATATAACTTAGTGAAATAAATAAGAAACATCAGGTTTATCTAATTTTTATTTTAGTTATAGTTTACTAGTCTATATTGGAGGTTAATCAAATGTAGTAAAATGTGACTAAAAATATAACTGTAGTTGAAGTTAAGTAAAAAATGTCAATAAAAAAGTTGCCAAATGGAGTTAGTATCCTTTTTTTTAAATAGTCACATACTATAGATAAAGTTGTCACCATAATTACTTCCGTTGTTTTCCCATCTGGTTTCATTTGCGGAAAAAAGCATAATGCTGTTGCACCCGAACATTTTGAAACCAGAAGTTAATAGCTAAAGAAGTTCAAATGACTAACTGTTGATCATTGCAGCAAATGATCTATCAACTGTATGCATAAGGTCGCCACGCTCAAACCTCTCCCAATTCAAGTGGTCCTGAATATGGCATCACACTTTACAGTTCGATTTTTGTATGTCCGTGAACAAATTTAAGCGCTTGATAATATTTATGAACAAATTGATCTTATTAGAAGATGCTTAAAGCGTAAATCTTCACTTTACGGTCAAAATAGTGAAAAGGTTTAAGGTTAAAATTAAAAAAAAAAAAAAGTATATATATATATATATATCGATAAAGTACAGATTAAAATAATAATTCTCTAATTTTAATATAAAGGAGTTTGCATAACACGTGGAGAAGATTACCTTAAATAGACAGTTATTGTAATGTATCTGAAACAGCAATAGCCTTCATAGTCCAAAACCCTTCACTCTGCAACTATCACTTCACTCCTCTCAAGTGTGCCTGTGACACAATGATGATGGCTGGGACATCCAAAACCCTACTGAATCTTTTCCCCTCTTTCCCATTCACAAACAAACCCCAAAACCCCTTCATCTCACACACCATTAACCCCTCTTTTCCTTGCTTTCGCCTCCGCCACCGCGCCATTTATGCGGTCGCCAACCCGGTCCAACCTCCACCCATCGCCACTGAGTCAACCACTGCGGGTCAGTACCGTGTCGATGTGCTCTCTGAATCGCTCCCCTTCATCCAGAAATTCCGCGGCAAGACCATAGTCGTCAAGTATGGCGGTGCCGCCATGAAGTCCCCGGAGCTTCAGGCCTCCGTGATCAACGATCTGGTCCTCCTCGCCTGCGTGGGTCTCCGCCCCGTCATGGTCCACGGCGGCGGCCCCGAGATTAACTCCTGGCTGGGCCGCCTTAACATCCCCGCCGTCTTCCGCGACGGCCACCGCGTCACCGACGCCGACACCATGGAGATCGTCTCCATGGTCCTCGTCGGAAAGGTCAACAAAACCCTCGTCTCCCTCATCAACAAGGCTGGCGCCACCGCTGTTGGTCTCTCCGGCCTCGACGGCCGCCTCCTCACCGCCCGTCCCAGCCCCAAGGCCGCCGACCTCGGCTTCGTCGGCGAGGTTGCCAGAGTCGACCCCGCCGTCCTCCGGTCCCTCGTCGACACCAATCACATCCCGGTCGTCACCTCCGTCGCCGCAGACGAGTCCGGACAGCTCTACAATATTAACGCTGACACTGTCGCCGGAGAACTGGCGGCAGCGCTGGGCGCGGAGAAGCTGATTCTGCTGACCGACGTGGCGGGGATCCTGGAGGATAGGAACAACCCCAACAGCTTGGTGAAGAAGATTGACATAAAAGGAGTGAAGAAAATGGTGGAAGAGGGAAAAGTTGGAGGTGGAATGATACCTAAGGTTAATTGTTGCGTGAGATCGCTGGCACAAGGGGTTACTACGGCTAGTATTATTGATGGTAGGGTTCCTCACTCTTTGTTGCTCGAGATTTTAACTGATGAAGGTGCTGGAACTATGATAACTGGCTAACTTTATTTGTGCCTTTTCTTGCTATTTGTTCCCATCCTTTCTTTCTTTTTTCTCAATCGTGCATGTACTATACCTTTAGTTCAGGTCGCATTGCATTGCAGCACTTGTTTTTTTAGATTCTTGATTGTTTAAGTGCATGTAATGTAGAATTGAATTGAATATAAGTTAGCATGCAGATTCATTAACCGTCTCTGTATAGTGAAATATTTCAGAGATTTCTTGGATCATTTCCAAGAGCCAAACAAATTGGGTTAATTAATTCCAAGACACGTGTGTGTGGGCTAGTACCAGGGCTAGGTTAAGGTTTTGGACAATGACTTTTTCTGTACTTTTGCATTGCAAGGAGCCTTTGGCAATAGAGTACCAAAGAAATTAATGGATTCTGCAACATTTTATTATGAACATTGCATTCTATATCACTGCTTGCTTGCTTAGGTCCATTGTTAACACAGCCACCAGGATTGTTATTGTCACTCATTCCGCTTTCATGTCATGATGAGCATTTTGGAAAAGGCTGCAGATTTTTGTTTTTTACTTGGCCCCTTCTTTGTTTGGAGAATCCCGGAGATCCCCTTCCCTGGGGAAGCAAACTTTAGCCTTTGACCCAAAAAACCCCGCAAAAGTTTCATTTAATAATTGGATATTATCACCATTCTACGGGGCAAGAAAGCAAACAGAGCATTTACTTTGTTAGCACAGATTTGATTAATATCTAAATTTCCAATTGATATCATGAAGAGGCAAGAAAGGAAAAAAAAAAATTGAAGATAACTTATACTCAACTGAGAGTTTGTTAGAAAGATCAACCAATGTGTGATTGATTACTTACCATATGAAATGTTTTTAGCCGTCAATGATTCAGTCAATCTAATGTATGTGTTGGAACTATAGGGACGGATATTTTGTCTATGTTAACATGCTTTATCATCTCATTATCGAAGTAGTTTATGGCTTAGTAGCATGTGTCAGGCCTTGTTTTAAGCTTGACCTAACCTGTCAAGTTGTTTAATGGTCAATTTAAATGACTTTAAATAGGTCGATGTAGCAAATCAACAGGCTAACAAACTAGTGGATTTATTACTGAAGTAACTAATAAATCCATCACTAATCAAATAAGTTTGAGGTAATGGATTTATCACATTAAAACAGTTAAAACCTCACAAATAGATTGAATTTTATAGATATTAAAACTAGCTCAAATTAGAAACATAATAATTTAATTGTTCTAGTAATAATAATAATACTATATGATGTATCGAATATTAGTATATTTATTAAAAATAATATTACTTGTAAATATATTGATATAAAAATTGTAGTTTTTTTTTCTAGAAACCTACTTAATTTAAAACGACTGAGTCTAGTCTTTTTGTTTAAAGTTTTTTTTTTTATTGCAGTCTCTCTTTTACTTGCATACTTCTTTTAGTTTCTATAATTTAAAAATATTCTTTCCCCTAAACTAATATCTGACATCTTAAGATTGATAAATATTTTAGTATCATATAATCCATTTCTGAAACTAATTTCCGATTTCCAAAAAGAGGAAGAAAGTGTAGAAAGTTAGGAGCTTAGGAGGGGGTGTTCTGATTGGTAGAAGTTTTGAAATTTAGTTTGCATAATTGTTAAATATTTAGTGAAAATAAAATTCAGTAGCAAAATTACGATACTTGTATTTTGAGAAAAAAACATGTTAGTTTTCATATTATTGTCTTATAATGACCATTTCACAGTCTATAGGTAATGTGATTTTATTAGAAAGTTATAAATTTTTTTACGTAAAAGACCTCTAACATGATGAAAATTGCACTAGACGGAGGAGATGAGATGCAGCATCTAATATTTGGACAATGTCTGATGAAAGCTAACATGTCTATATTAGGTGGAACTAAAACGAAATGAAAACTAAGAAGTAGAGGTATAACTTGAGGATAACAAATCAATCCAATTTGAACTTTAACAAATTTGGCACTGAACGATAAACCAGACAAAATTGAACAAATTCCTTACATGAAAGAAGGCATAGTTCCCCAAATTGTGCTCGTTACCGACTTACACCCAATATTCTAGTTTGGGTTTGGTCCGATTCTAGTTGGGTATAAGGAAATGACAAAAGCTCAAAATTAGTATAATAAATAAGGCCACTCTCTATATTTGTGACACAATTCTTATTCTTGTCACATTATTTCTAGGTTTAAATATAATTTTCTTTCTGGAGTCATATTTTGTTTTTATCCTTAAAAAAATTCGCTTACCTTTTGATTTCTGATTTCTGTGTTTATTATTTTATTTAGCCATTTTAATTTTTTTTTGTTCCTTTAAAATATAAATAAATTTTTTTAGTCTCTATCAAATATGTTTCAAGGAATTAACTTCAGCACAAAAAAAAAAAAAAACTAACTAAAAATAATAAAATATTATAAAAACTAAAATTATATTTTTAGTGTAATATGAAGAATTATTATTGTACTTAATAATAAGAATCTTTGATCCCTTTATTAAAGTGTGCGTGTAACATATATATTCTTTGTAAGTCTCCTATTTTATGTTCATATATAATAAGATTGTCCAAAATCTCCAACAATTTTATAGTAGGTCTAGTATATTGTTTTCTTTCTATCAATCTTGTTTTAATTAATTTTATATGCACAATTGTGTCCAGTGTAGATAAATCATCTCTTGCCATCGAAATACTTGAACAACGGGATTAATGTTGTTAAACATGTCTTTTTATCTTTTTTGAACAAGTATCATAGTAAGCTATGACTTCTTTCTCTATATGGTAAACATAAAATTGAGAGAATTTAGGTTTTAAAAGTCTCCTTTACAAAGATAGACTTGAGATTTAAATAAGATTAAATTATAAATTAAAGTATATAAATATATGCACAGGTAATAATGATTTTTTTTTTAAATAAATTTATATAAGCTAAAAAATACTATATAACATTGTTATCAAAATTACATATAAATAACATTAATTTCAGCAGTTTAATTCTTAATTCTTCATTAAATATAATTAAAAACATTAAATTTAATTTCATCCCACGATGATTATAAAATTGAAATTTCTATCTGGGATAGAATAAATTAAAATCTCGTTTATAATGTAGATGTGTTAACATTTTTTTAGACCAAAAATTGGTTCCATTAACATTTGTTAGTTAGGTACAAGCCAAAAACTTTACTAATTAAAGAACTTAAACAATATTTTGTGATCAAGAATATCAGTACAACTAAATATTTTGCAGATCAGATATGGCCCAAAAGATTTGGTGGAGATCGATGTAAAAAGCCTGAACAGAATGATAGAGGATTGCATGATGATGGTCCTGAAATGGAACCATGATAAGTTCCCAAATTTTTATTTTTTTTTATTTTTTTACACTAAAAAGGATGGTCACGGTGTTTCTTGTCTGTTGGTGAACTTGTTTTAGATTCAGAATGGTTTACAGTGCGCATGCATCAAGTTAAACAGCATAAAAATTCTTTAGCCATATCTATATATTATATACTCAAATACTTTAGAAATTTTTAGGATATTATCCAAGAGACGAAAATTTGGTATATGGATGCGAAGGCAAAAATATTGGAGAAGCAAAAAATTAAAAATTACATATAATGATAATCCTAGAAAAAGGATGGCTTCTTTAAACCCCCCCAAAATTTTGATGACTTGCATTCAATTCTATGCCCACAATTCGCCTTGCATGCTTTAGCTAAATTAGAGGTTGATTCTAACCCTATGTAGACTGGGACAAATTTGTCTTCCCTTCAAGTGCTTCGTCCTCTGAATCCGAAATCATGATAGATTCTAAAGCAGAATTGCGGGTGGGCCTTTGTCTCAATGTTTGTTTTGTAGTTAAGCCTCTGCTTTCCAAAATAGTGAGGCTAGGAACTCCAGCTAACCGCTTGCTGCAGCGAACCCCCTTGGGATGAGAAACTGATTGGCTTGAGGGAACTTCTGAGCTGCCCAACTCACCATCAACACCATCTTCCTCGCTGCTACCATGATTCTCTAATTCATAACCAGTATCATCACTATCAGATATTTGCAAAACATCACGTTCAGAATCACTGTCTGTTGAAACATCTATTGTGTTGGATTGATCTTCCAATCCTCTGTTTTTATCTTGGTCAGCAACAGGAGTCTTGATCCTTTTACTGAACATATACAAGCAGAGTCAGATAGAAACTACATCTCGAAAATTGAAACCACAATTAAATATTAGCACGTTGGCAGCAATAACAATGCGTAACCAAAGTCAAAACAGGCTATTCTCAATCACATCCACTTCCTCTCAGAATGAGCATCTGTGACAAAGCAATGATATAAAAAGCAGCAAATTATAAGTTGAAAGAAAAGTTTTATTTATTCTTTTTTCGTTTCGTGTAATAGTTGAAAATAAATATCCCATTTTGCAGGGATAATTACAAAGCAAACAGAATATTGATAACAAGGTAGGGATATTATGTAAAACATACTTCGTCAGCTGTATTGCCTCCTTCATTGTTTGATCATAAGCTTCTGCAACATACCCGAACAGAACTAATTGAAATCTGAACTTTTAATTGATAACATGAAGAGGCTGACAAAGGAAAGAATCAAAACAAACATATACTTGTTTTATAATATACATATTTTACCAAAAGTATAACAAATAGGCCTTCGAGTGCGACAAGCACGTGTATTTCCAGAGCAATAAGAGTTCCGAACATCCTTCAACAGCATATCCTGCCTCTGCTTTTGCTTTATTTCTCTTTCTTTCTTCTGCACAAAACGAAGGTGGATATTCTCTTACATCAATATCACAACCAAAGATGTGGGCGTTCTGTAGAGTGAATGTACGTCTATCAACAAAATAAACAATACGACATTCATACCTTCCGAAGCTTTTGAAGAGCAGGAATAACATCGTTCTGAAGCTTTGTGCTAACAGAAGCTTCCACAGCAGACTTGCTGAGTGCGAATTTTTCCTGCAATTAATATTTAAATACAAAGTTAATACATGGTTTCAAGTCCAGGGGGAAAGCATAAAAAAAAGGCGGTTAAATTGATCTTACAGCTACTTCAGAAAATTCTTCAAGATTAGAAGCAAGTGTTTCCCATTGAATGGTGGGGAGTGATAAACACCTATCATCCTTATGTTTTGGAATTGAGTCTGATGTAATAACTTCCCTGTACAGTCTGTGACTCTGACCTTTTGAAGTTGCATCATACCTATCAGAAAAATAGTCATATTAGCAATGACAATTTTAAGGTTTTGAGAATCTTAAAAACTGGAACATATTTTAAAAAGGAAAAAGTACCAATAAGATGTGCCAATTCTATCTCTTCCTAAGTCATCTTTGCGAAAAGATGAAATTTGTGTTCCTTCTTTTAAAGCATCATTAATGTATGACACTGCATCATGTTGCTGAATACAAACAAACAACCAAGCAAACATCAGACAAAATTAAAACAACAAAAGGGATTAAATAAAAAAAAAGGGGGTAAAAACATCAAAGATGATATCAGTAACATAGACTAGGAGGATTATGTAGTCATATATTAATTTATTGAATAAACAATTTTAAAGAAACCAATCAGGAGATAATAATACAGCAGCTCTAACTTCACAAAGCGCTTTTAGCAGTAGTAAACGATCTGACGGATCAATTTCCTTGTACTTGGATATCTCCTGTCTGCACAGGCATTGATGACAGCAGTTTTATTAAAAAAATTAATTGCAATTAGTAACAATATAACATGATCAATGTATCTCATTACCCTTTAGATGGTACAAGTGGAATCTCCCCCTCAGCAACCTGTAGCACATATCCAAACAGCAAAAGTAATAAATTCAATCAGAAACGAGAAGAAAATAGAAAAGGGAAAGTCAAACAAACACAATGTTAGTGATTTACCCATGGCCACCACATAGTAAGTTTCTTACAGAGTGCAGTCACCCATTTATCAGAATCCTCCAGTATTTTACTCACAGGTGGCATTCCCTGGGAGAAACACAATTGATGCTAAATCCACAAAAAAAAACTAAGGATATAGCAATATCAAATTCTAAATAATGATAGGATAGAAAGGCTTCGACAGAAAAATAAAATCCATATGATAGATTTGAGGCAGTCAACAAATTTACAGTATTAGTATATTCAACTTCCACGATAAAATGCATCCCCCTCGCATATTTGTGCCTATCCTTACAATTTTACAGGCAAAAGAAATATGTGCACTTCCCTATGTATACATCGGACTTGGAATACTTTGGAAGATGGATCTAATGCACATTTGGGAATTAATATTGAAATCCAATCCGCATTTCACAAGCAGTTTGATATAAAGTCATTGAAATAGTATTCAAGTAAAAGCTTATAAAGCATTGAACAAAATAAACTCAACTTATACCCACAAAACAATCACATTAACCGAAAATTTTCACCCTCCAACACTTCTTACACCTACCAGACACCAATCGCAAGGAAAAAACGCATAACCACATCTCCAACCATTTTACATGCCAGAGAAACTAGAAACACAAAAAATTATCAAAATTTCAACATTTACATGTCCACAACTCCTCTCTAGACTACCACTACCAATTGCATGCACCCACACATCAATCAATAACTTCCCAATAAAATGTCTTTCTGCAGATACTAACATATTTCAACAACCACAGAAAATAACATACCTTCAAAAGCTGAATATGAAGTCGAGCAAGCGAAGCGTCAGGCTTAACAAGCCCAATCTCAATATCCTCAGCAGAAAGCTTCAAATCTTTTCCAAGAATCGGACCAAACACCTGAATAACGCCATCACATACATAATAAATAACCATAAACATTAGTCACTCTACTCTCACTGAAAAAAGAAACAATACGATACAATCTCTGAAAGATTTCGCGACCTAACTGAAATATATTCAACCTGTCGTAAAAACATCATTAACCAACAACAAATATTAAATTTCAGATCTCTTACGTCCAAAAAATTGAGAACAGACGCGAGTTCCCATCGCCTACGCAGTTTTAAAATTTCCTTCTCCAAATTACTTTCCTGTAAACGTTCATTTCCCTGGTTGCAGTCACCTTCTTCTGTGGCCTGCATTGCGGTCTCTTGGTAACAGTAACTGTGAGCTTTCAATTAGAACGAGAAAACAATAAAAGAAAAGTTGTATTATATTGGGTGAGAAAGGAATAATGAAAGAAAGTACTGAGTTTTCCCGCTCAAATCTTTTTTAGAGTTTAACATCACACAGTGTTTTGTAATTTCTAGGGTTAATTTCAGAACCCGCCTTCGAATTTTTGTTCCCTCCCTGCTTAACTAAACCTACCCTTCAATCACATCACCATAATAAGTTGTCAGTGTTCATTACTGCAGTAAAATTCGAGTCATTTTGATCTTTAATCTTTACAAAAAATAATAAAAATAGATAAATAAGATTATTTTTTTATTTTTTATCTATTTTTTCTTAAATAATATAATGTCATTTGAATTTAAAATTAAATAAATTATTTATTATATTTAAATATACTATTAAATATTTTAAATTAAAAAATTATTAATGTTTTTGTTGAAATTTATTTTATAATTTAATTATATTATATTTATAATATATTAATCATGATAAATTTGTATAATAATTTTAATAAATTATATAATTATTTATAAATATAAGATAAATTAAAATAATAATCATATGAATAAAATTTATAAAATATTTTTATTATAATTTTTATTATGAAATAAACAGTATTTTATTTTACAAAAAAATTACTTTATAATTTAAAAAAAAAATTTAATAATTTTATAATAATAAAAAACATCTAAATCAAATAATAAAATATTAACTTGATTTAATTTAAATTTTATTTTATATTAAAATTAAATAAAAATTATTTCTATATTTATTTTAAATCAAATTTAATAATAATAAAAAAACAACAACCCCGTGAACATGTATATGTTACATGTTTAATAAAACTTTGCTAGTATTCTGTTTAAGATAAACTAAAATGTTAAAAAAAAATTATATTTTTTAAGTTAAATAAATTTTTGGATAACATTCTTAATATCTATGTTACTTTTTAATTATCTCTCTTTTACTATATTTTTTTTATGAAAAATATTCTAAATTTTTTCTAAAAAAATGTTGATTTCGTATTTTTTCTTTCTGTTTTTATACAAATCATATTTTTATTATATTTTTATATGTTACAATTTTCTAATTTTTATAAATTAAAATAAATTTTTTTCTTAAATATAGGAATCTCTTAGTGCAATCATTATATTATGAACTATAATATTAATATTACAATGCATCGTTTTTAATATATTCTTATTCTCTCTATGTATAATATATATAATATGAATTATAAAAAAAAAAATTAACACTTAAAAGAGGAAAGAGAACGTCAGTTTCAATTTTTTTAATTTTTTTAAAATAAATTTAAAATTTTACTATTTTAATTATTTAAAATAACATGTGATGTTTTTTAATTTTTTTATTCAAATAATTTATTTTAATGTAAGAAAAAATTGAATTCATCAAATAAATGAGTTATTCATTTAAATTAACTCATCCAATCACCAGTAATATTGTTAGGGCTTAGTTCTAATACTTATTGAAATGCAAAAAAATGTTTATAGAATGTGACTTTAATATTCATTAATCTTGCTAGATAACTAATTCACTTTTAAACAAGAATTTATTAGGGATGTGGGGATGTGATTTGATTTAATTTTGTTACTAAAAATATATCTAAATATAAATTAGATATAAAAATTTGATGCGATTTGATTTAGAATAGAAAAAAAATCAAAATCAATCAGAATTAATTTTAACAATTTGGTTAGATTAATTATTGTGATTTTTATTTTTTAATTTTTATTTTTTATTAAAGATTGATTTTTTTAATTTTAAATTAAAATATAATTATAATAAATATATTACTTAAAAATTAAAAAAATATATTAAATAATAAATTATTAAAATAGTTTATGAATTATTTTAATAGAAAATAAAAATAAAAAATTATAAACCAAAAGTAAAGTAATTTTAGAAATTTAAAATTTTTTAAAATTATTATTTCATTACTTAAATTTTTAATATTATTAAAAATTAAAATCACATATTATTTTAATATAAAATACTAAATTCTTATATCTTTTCACTATTTATTTATTAATCAAATTTAATTCATTTAAAGATATAAAAGAACATTATTATAAAAAAAAATCTTATCTTTATAAAAATATAAAAAAAAATAATAAAATATTTATTTATAAAATAAATAATAAAACAAATAATAAATATGAAATTAAATGAAATATAAAATAAAAAATTAAATTAAAAAAATTATATAAATTAAAATAAAAAAAATAATTAAAATAGATAGTAAAAATATATAATAATTTAAACAGAAAATAATAATACGATGGTAAAAATAAATTAAAATAAAAATTACAGAAAAAGTTAAATTTTTTATTTAAAATAAAAATAAAATTATATTTTAATAAAATATTGAAATTTAATTTTATTTAATTAGTTTTAAAATATTAAATTATAATCTGGCGCATTTTTTAATAAATTTTGGATTATTTTTTTATCGGAATACGTCCGGAATTTATTACACCTACCTGAAAAGTTGTAATTCCACTTTCATCTCACCAAAATTTCATTTAAATAATAAGATTAACATGCATTTAGAACAAGATAGCAGCAAATAGTTAAATGTTTATTTCACATTTCAGATATTAATATAAAATCGCTGAGGAGTTTCCCCACAATTGAACCATTTAAATTGATTTTTTCACCGTGATAAATGATAACATTAATAAAAGCTTAATAAAAACAGTGTTTGTAAACAACGCACAGTTTCATGTTCGAACCCTCTCTCTCACTCTTCAATTCTAATCACCTTCGTCTCTGGGTGAGCCATACAGAACAAAAAAAAAAACCACACCCATACACTCACACATTAAATTCAACCGGGTTCCAATGCAGTGAAATCGCAAGCATCATCATCATCATCGCAGCGCAATGGGGAGAGAAACGGAAATCCTCTCTCGCCTAGCCGCGAACCACCTCCACCTCGCTCAATTCGAGCCCTTGCGCGGCGTTCTTCTTGCGCTCCGAGCGCGAAACCGAGACCTTGCCCGCGATATTCTCCAAACCATCGTCGCCCGATCGGGTCGGGTCCCGAATGTTGCGTGGTCTAGTTCGTGCTCCTCCCCCGCGCTCCTCACCTTCTTATCGACGCTTGAATTGCTGCAATTGGATAACGCTTCCTCGGCATGGAACTTTGACTCCGAAACGCTGCGTCTGCGCGCCGAGTTTCTCTTGTTAGTTCAGGATTTGATCGACCTGCTGCCGGAGGGTGATGGAGAGTTGGGGAATTGTAGAGGAGTTTTGGATAGGGTTTTGGAATTGGGCGTGAAGTGGCTGAGAGTGGACGGGGATGGTGAAATTGATGGGAGTGAGAGCGTTACTGCGGTTAAAGAAGGAGAGTTCATGAGTTTGAGGCAGTTGATATTGGATCACGCGCGTGTTTTTGACGCGCTCTGTGGGAATATTCATAGGCAAAGTAGGCACTGGGAGTGTGAGGATTCGGGGGAGGGAAGTGAGGAGTTGGAAGAGAAGGATGTTAGGGTGCTTCGTGGGATACAGAGAGCGGGGCAGGTTGTTCATTTGGATGCTATGAGGGAGAGTCTTGAATCGGGTGATGCAGAAGGGGCCATTTCTCATATACGTTTTCTGCATTTTGATTATGGAGTTGAGGAGCAATCTGAGTACCGGTATGCCTATTTTTTTTTTTCTTTTGCAGAAGATAGCAAGTTGTGAGTGTTGTTGCTTTTGGAGTTGTGTGGTTTGTTTTATGTCTTTTTTGTCATGTCTTTTCTCTTCGATCTTGATGCATGCATTTGCCTAGGGAATTCGAATTATTCTTCCATGAAAAAATTAGTTTCCCTTTTGATATTATTGTAAGAACAACAGTAAATGTCTTATCGCACTAGGTGAATCCATTATGATATTGAATATTCAAAATAGAATGGCGTTTCATCAACTTCAGGAAGCCATAAATTTATTTTGGAAGCCTGTATAGATTTTGTACTTTTGTTTCTAGATTTTATTTGAACTACGGAAACTTTAGCAGTAAGCAAATAACATATATATATATATATATTTAATTCATTCTTAGTTAGTTATATGTTCGGATATGGTGTACGCTTTTTCTCAAATTTATTATTATTTAGATAAAAGAAGAATAGATAATAACTTGTTTTTTAAGTAGTTAAGGATCTTTTTCTTCGTCTTTCTTAATTAATTATATTGTTTTTGCTTTTTAGTTCCCTTACAACATTTTTCTGTCCTAGATGTTCATTCCTGCATGTTTTCTAATTCTTTTGTAGCATAGTTTTGAAAGATCTCCTGAAGGTTGTCTTGTCAAAAAGTGAGAAGTTTGGGGACTCTTGGCTTATCATGCGTACTCAATTGCTACAGATTTATAGTGAAGCCATTTCGTCAAATTGCAGTGATGTTGTTCAAATGTTGCAGGTCAGTCTCTCTTTTTTCTCCCGAGGGTTTCATTTATATACTTCTTTCTTGAAGATATTATCTTAAGAAAACCTTCCATTAGTAGCATACTTCTATTTTTGCATGGTATAGGATTTCTTTATCATATTGTATTGTCAGGAAATGCCAAAGTGACACAAAATCACATGTTAAGAAAAAAGAAAGCACAAAATCATAAGAGTCATATCTGAAACACCTCATGTTAAAGAAAGCAGGCTAAACTATTTTTCAGGCTAGCAGAAATTTCTGGGAATGCTTATTGTCTTTTATGAGTCATTTTGATGATTTATTGAATCATTCCAACTTATTTTAAATTTTTACAGAAAACCATCATTACATTTTTGGCTTTCTTCCTCTTCCTTCCTCCATGAAACCCAACTTGGAGAGATTGATTCCAAAATCACTCATATCAATTCAGTTTGTCATGTTATTACTGGGTTACGTGTCTTACTGTTATAAAATGAGTTTACAACATAGAGTTTCCTCCCTTAACCATTTAATAGCAAAGAAACTTTATTGTGTCTAACTATATTAAACATCAATGCTTTTCTTTAGAGCATTCACGACGAGCTATTATCTGAAGAAATTGAAATTGATAGAGTTCAAACTGAGAACTTCATTCCACGTCCTCTTGTACGGCTTCAAAAATATCTAGAAGAAGTGAAGTCTGGTAAGAATTCAGATGATAAAGCATTATTCCTGAATGAGGTAATCAGGTACTGCAAGACAGATATGTATCATTATGCTCGTGTTTCTGGACTACATGTTCTTGAGTGTGTTATGGATACTTCCCTGTCTGCTGTGAAGAGGGAACAGCTGGATGAAGCTGGCAATGTAATGTACCCATCTTTGTTATCTCTATCAATTTTCCTTTGTATAAAAGTCGATGTTGTGTCAGTCCGTGTAGCTCTACTACTAAGGTACTTCTTGTTTGTGGCAGGTCCTCCAATTGTTTCCACTACTTCAGCCTTTGGTAGCGGCCATGGGTTGGGACTTATTGGCTGGTAAAATAGCAGCACGGAGGAAATTAATGCAACTTCTCTGGACAAGTAAGTCACAAGTAATTCGGCTTGAAGAATCTTCTCTTTATGGTAATAAATCAGATGAGGTATTTTTCGACTTTCATGTTTTGAAATGTGTTTTGTTGGTACTAAATGAATGAGTGTGGGAAAATTTTGTGAAAAAACTGATTTAATTGTGGCAGATGTCTTGTGTGGAGCATCTATGTGATACCTTGTGTTATCAGCTTGATCTTGCCTCTTTTGTTGCTTGTGTGAATTCTGGTCAGTCTTGGAATTCAAAATTCTCATTAATGCTTTCTGGGAAAGAGCAAATGGAATTTAGAGATGAAGATGCTTATTCTGATCCTTTTGTTGAGAACTTTGTGTTGGAACGACTTTCGGTTCAGAGTCCTCTTCGGGTAATACTTTATGTTAAATGCATGGCTTTTTAATCAGTATACTTGGAATTCTTGCCTATCTTTGGAAGGTTTACAATTGAGAAGCTCATTCTTCATCGGATGCTGTTGAATATTTGAACTTTAGTATTTTTGTTCTGATCAGACTTAATATCAATTATATACAGTAATGTGTTTTGTTTTAACCCCCTATGATCTTGGATGGTAAAATACATTCGTTCATTATTTTGGTAAATTATCACGTGACTGCAAATTTATTGATGCCATTTTACAATATTGTATTTTTTGACCTTTACATAGTGGATATATATTTATTGATGAAGGAGAGAATTGATTAGGAAAGAATCTTTGTTGATATGTAAAATTGTAAAGGACAACTACTCAGCCTTAAATAATACTTAGTTACTATAAAGTTTTAGCCTTTATATTAAAGGAAATACATTAAATATTTATCATAATGACAAACTTTTAATGAAATATTTCAGGATTTATCCGAGGTTTGTTGTACTATGAAATCTGAATGTAGAATATGATAGCATGATCTTCTCTGTAGGTACTATTTGATGTTGTTCCAGGCATAAAATTCCAGGAAGCCATTGAATTGATCAGTATGCAGCCAATTTCTTCTACTATAGAAGCCAGGAAGAGGTGTGTTTCTGACATCTTTTTTCTCAGTGACAACTTTTAGGGTCATTTTGATATCAAGACAAATACTTCCCAAGTGACTGGTTGTGCTGACTTTGTTGTTAATAGTTAAGACACCATTATAAAAGTATATTTTTTAGAGAGAAATACAAGAGATGGAATATTTTTAAAATAGAATGATGCTGAGAAACGAGAATTCATTTTGTTTTCTTGTGTGCATATATGCACGCATGCACTTAATAAACATATTTAATTGGAAAATTTAGAAAGACGTATTTTCCATCCTAGAAGTTCTATTATATTTTTGCTTATAGGAAAAGGAAATTTTATAAAGGGCTTAAGAGAAAAGTGAAATGAAGGATAATATACCTTCCAAAGTCCAATGCAGATAGAACTGGTATCTAAACAGTGATAAAGAAAAAGTTTTATTGACCAAAAAGTTGGTAAGTCTGGGAAGAACTCTCCTTTTTACATAGGGTTTGCACCTCCCAATTTCCAAAGGCCACTATTCTCTCTCATATTTAGACTCTATATCTTTTTCTCCGCCTCCATTCCTACTTGTAGGAAACGTGCCTTATTTCTTCTATCAACTATCCTAACTATTTAGCTAATGCAACTCTTAGATTTTGCGCTTTGGACCTAAGGGTCAACTCTAGAAAACCAATTTATAGGACTAGACATTTGGAATGTGAACAAATATGGGTGACACAATTACAATACCACTTCATGACTAGGATTAGACATGTAGAGTATATACAAATATTGGTGACCCACTAAGGGATCTAAGGTGACTTGTTAGAATCTAACTCAGTCTTACAAAAGTGACTTGTTAAGACAAATACCTTCTTAAAATTTGGACTTTGGATCTAACTCAATCTTACAAAAGTGACTTGTTAGACATTGTGCAAGCTTTATAATGACTACATTGCAAGTATAAAAAAACAAATGGAAAATGAATGATTCATGAATGCCATAAGATTGCTAGTATGACTAATTGATGGATATGTATCAAAAGCATGGTTATCAAACTCTAGAGTCAACTCAAAGACTTAGACGAGTTTATTAGTTACATGCTGGCTACAAGTTGACTCGCTTGTAAACATGCTAGACTCGAGCATACTCGAAGTAGATTTGAGGTAGATTTGGAGTAGACTCTATTAACTAGAAAATGATGTAATTCAAGGATTGGAAACACCGAAACGTAAAGACATTTGTCCATTTTTAGTTATTTAATTTTAGTACTTTAAGAACTTATGTTTTATTGGCATATGAACTTTTTTATCTGGTGTAGTTTAAACTTATATAGTAGTCATGTACCACTAAACTTAGTTATTTTAGTATTGTAGAATTATTGTTTATTATTTTGCTTAATTACAATGTTAAAATGCGTAGTTGGTATGTTATTTACAAATATTATATTTATTTTTTATACGAAATAGACTCTTATGAGTCAAGTCTATGGAGCTTCCATATGTCGTAAACTCTTGAGTTTGATAACCATGATCAAAAGCAATATAAAAAAAACAAGTGGAAAATGAAGGCTTCATGAATGCCATAAGATTGCCAGAATCTTTTCATATGTATGTTTATTATAGAATTAAAAAGTACAGTTTTTCTATATCAATTTTTCTACTTCTGTAATCTATTCATGTCCTTTCATCAGTTTGATTATCTTGTTATTCTTGTCAGCAGTTAAAATATGATATTTAGTTATCTTTTTATTAATTGTTTAAGATGAGATTAGTATACATGAATGATAATTTTGACAACTAAGAGTGGTTGTGCATTTTTTATTAAACAACTTGCATTGGGTTCTGTTCATACATTAAATTCAAGAGTAATGCTAGGCCCAAATATTTTATTTTCTACGCCATTTGGTTTGTCTGTAGATTTAAATCAGTTGTATCATCTTTTTTTCGCATTGACATGTAACTTGAATACCCTGGATTGGGTGTAAGCTGTATTTGGGCAGCCTGACTTTCTTGACATTAAGCATTTTAATGCTGAATCTCTTACAATTAATATTTATTTTGTTATTTGCTTTTCTGAATTTCCTTCTTTTGGCATAGGAAGCAAGATATAGAACTCATGCATATGCGTTATGCTCTAGAATCAACTGTTCTTGCTTTAGGAGCAATGGAAAGGAGTATGTCTGCCGAAGTAGAAACCCACCAAGATGTGCCATTATTTCATTTAAAGGACTTGCAGAACCATATGGATGCAATTAGTAATCTTCCACGCAAGGTAACACCCTTTTCAGTTATTGGTTTTCTATTTTTTATCTAATCATGTAGTTTTACATAGCAAGATTTTCTCATAATCTATCCTCCTCAGTGCACACATGTATTTTTAATTTTCTATATTTTTTTTTGTGATAATTTTTTCCCTTCTGACTTTGATGAAACATCTCTCGATGGCAAGTGCTAGGTGCTGTATTAGGACATTTTGTTAATTGCTTTTCTTTCTTTCTCTCTAATATTACTTCCGTTTATTTAAAATAGAAAAAATATATTGTATTTGTATCCTTAGTTTAATTGTTTTCGTTAAAATAAATGTAAGGGAAAAGTTTATGTAGGATGTAACTTACCATGTATCAGTGACTAGTTGTAAAAATTATCTAGTATTTATGTGGTATGATACATCTAAGAGTAAAGGATCTATGTGAAATTGTTTTTGCATTTTCCATGATCTATGACATTTATTACATTTAATGTTTAAAGTGTTGATATGAATTGTTGAGAGATTGTATTGATTTCCTTTTCCGGTTATTATTATACTGTACTTATCTAATGCCAATTTTTCAATGATGTAGATTTTGATGGTGAATGTCATCATTTCACTACTGCATATGGATAATACCTCTGTTAACTTGATGCATTGTGGATTACCAGGCAGCAGTTTCAAATTATCCAATGCATGGTCTTCAGAAGAAAGTTGTTCAACTAGAAGTGAAGGGGGCAATAAAATGGTTATATCTTTTACCGGTTTGCTACTTGATATATTGCGTCATAATATTCCATCCTCTATGATTGAATTAGAAAACACACTAGATGATGGTGTTAGCACAACCAGCAGACAGGCCCTCGAGTGGAGAATCTCAATCTCAAAGCATTTCATTGAAGAGTGGGAATGGCGTTTGTCAATTTTGCAGCATCTCCTACCATTATCTGAACGCCAATGGAGATGGAAAGAGGCACTCACAGTGTTACGTGCAGCTCCCTCCAAGCTACTCAACCTGTGAGTTTTGCCTATTTCTAATGCATGAAATTCAACAAATGTGCAATTTCATGTTTGTTTTTTTTGTAATGAGTTACAGGTGAAAGGTGCATATTCACAATAACTCTGATTAGCTATTTTTTTTCTTAATAAAAATATTTAATACTCTCTCTGGCCTTTTTTTTATAAGAACCAAACTAGAGTGTCTTCTGCATTAATTATTTTTTCACCAAAATAATCCTTAATTACAAGTTATTTTTCTTTGAGTTCTATAAATAGTAGGTGTGGATACTTAATGCCTTTAGGCTCCTCGGGAGTCTAACTTTGTCGGGTATGGAAAGAATTTTCAAAACCTTACTTGTCCCTTCACATACACAGTCAATAAAAATTTAAAGCAATAACTATATTATTAAAGAGAGAGATTAAAACAATTAGAGTCAACAAAATTTTTGAAAAAAGAATAGTAGTATATCTCATTAATATTAAGACAATTATGGAAAAAACATGTAAATTTAGGAAATTTAGAGCTAGTAACTAAATTAACTAATTTTCTTAATCCTTATGAATAAGTTTATTGGGTCTAACAAAAAGAACCAGAGCGAGTAGTTCAGTATGTGATGGGAGTTTTTTGGCAAGCATGTGCACTTTGTCGAGGGAGTGATTTACCTGTTAATGTAATTTATATTTTTTAGTTCTGTTTTCTTTTCTTGGTATTTGGTTCTTTTGTAATAGATTTTGCTAAGAGTATCAGATATCTATGGAGTAATTTGCATTATCAATTTTCTTTATTTTGTTTATTTAGCTGCTTGGGGAATTTATTGTCTTTTTTATGTACTTATTTGTCTTAGTTGGTCTTTTTGTCTCTAAGAATCTAATTGTGTTTTTTCTTCTGCAGTTGCATGCAGAAAGCAAAGTTTGATATAGGAGAAGAAGCAGTTCATCGGTTTTCATTATCTGCTGAAGATAAAGCTACTCTCGAGTTAGCTGAATGGGTAGATAGTGCCTGCAAAAAAACATCTGTATGTTCTTTATTGCCTTTTGACTTCCTATAACTGTTGAATTTATATGGTTTTGATTGACTTGTTCTGTCATATCAATATGTTATTGGAACATTTGTGCAGGACCTAGTTATTGATTTTGCAAATATTTACCTTGTATGTTTCTTTAGTAGATGATGCTATTTATATATCCGAAAATTATTTTATCGCAAGTTGCCATTCTTTTTGTGGCAAGAGCTGAAACTCTGAGAAAAACGAAAATACAGCAGGGAAGGAGTGCAAATTATTTCTAGAAGTAGGTAAAAAAAATAATGAAGGACCAATGAAACTAGAAATTCAACCAAACTTTTCTTCATCTTTGCATACATAGTGACAGGGAAACTTTCTAAAAAGAAAAAATGTGGGTGGAGCAGCAGTGGGGTATCCTAATCACACTCCTATCTATACCATTTTTAAGTACAACAAGACAACCTTACAAATGCGGGCTTCTTCCAACAAGATAACAAGATAACCACATAAGTTGTACACTAGTGTAGAGTTTTTGCCTTCTAATTCTTGCCAAAACCTGTGAAATGCCTTATGAGAAACTCTTCCTTGGTCAAGGACTCGGGTATTTGCCAAGTGCTCCAAACAGATTAGTCCTTTAGAAAGTAGCGTCCTGACAATGAAAATATAATAGGAAGTTGTTCTGACCTGCATTGGAGTGACTTTGCAACAAAAGCGAAGTTTGGTATTAGGTAGAGAACTGGAAGGGGTTTCAATGTTTGATATTAAGTTTAGTTTTGGGAAGACATATGTTTGCAGGAAAGGTTTTGGAATTGGTATTGGAGAAGGCTAAACCTTTGGTCTTATAGCATACATGGGAAGACACCAAACAGAGGCTAGAAAAACTGAATCATATTTAGGGGCAATGAGTCAACCCATGAATGTTGTGCTCCAATCAAATACACCACAAAAACAGACACTATTCATTGCCACAGAATTCTGGCCCTTTTCTAATTCTGCCAAGACATTTATAGTTAACCAACAAAAATTGCTTATATGCAGTGATATGATAACCACAAAGAGATTGTTCCAAAGAAAGGTGACTGCAACCTACAAGTATGTGTTGTGTAGGAAAGAGCAGTGTGAGGCATGATTTTATTCTTTGATAGGCAGCTTACCAAATCATGGCCTGTATGATTTGTCTCTCACCCCACCCCTTTTCGTGATGTATGTAGAAATTTAATGAGTGTAATTCTTATAGGTTGTGTATTATATCCTAGGATATGTGGACACTGTTATCATTTTCAAATTATCCAATCCTTTGTTCTTATATAACAAAATATACTTTTTGATTTGATTCACTATTACCTACTCAATTGACTAGTCATGATCTCAATCTTTTTGTATGGCATTCTTTTTAGTACATTCTTAATGGCTTCTAATTGCTATTACACATACTTTTGTTGCATGTTTGCAGGTTGATGATGTGGTGTCCCGTGTACAGGATTTAGATTTTTCCTCTTTATGCTCCCAGTTGGGTCCCTTGGCTACAGTAAGTGCCTAAAATGATAGTTTAAGACTTTATTATTTCAATTGAGAAGGAAAAAACTGCTTTGTGTCTGGTTGGTTCTGAGAATGTTCATTTCTTGCCAGATTCTTCTTTGTATTGATGTTGCTGCAACTTCTGCTAAGTCAGCAAAGATGTCTCAGCAATTACTTAAACAGGTGCTTCTATCTTTTTTCAGTAGATTTCACTGAGGTTAATTTCTTCCCCTTGACAAAAGAAATTGATTACTAAAAGGGAAGGTTGAATGGCAAGATGAAATCAAGCAGCAGAGAAGGAGATTTTCATGACACACCTAATTAAGAACTTTATTGACATTGTTGAAGTATACAAATTGTAGGTTTCGGGAAGTTTATTTTCTAGTTGTAGAATGTGTTTCTCTTCAGGTTGTTGAAACCTTTAATAGCTCCACTTTAGTCATATTTGTAGTTGATGTGAGATTTCAACAAGTCTCTCATATCTAGGAGAGTGTGAAGGTTGTAGGACTATTTTTTGTTTTGGCTTATTTTGTCTCACTATTTATTGATTTTTTTTTTAATTTCGTTTTATTATTATTTTCAGTATTACTTTGGTCTCACTTTTTCTAAAGTGAGTTAATGTATTCCTCTATGTTAACATTATTAAGTAGTATAACGGGAGAGTGCAAAGTGGTACTAACGTGACCCTATTTGCTGACGTGGCACATCTATACCAATGTGACATTATTGATGACGTATTAAACATGATGGAATAGATATGACATATATGTTAGTACCACGTTAGTGCCACGTAACACTCTTATATTGACTCACTTAAAAAAAAGTGGGACCAATTTGACACTGAAAATAATAGTCAGACGAAATTGAAAAAAATCAATATATAGTGGGACGAAATAAGTTAGTTAAGCCTTCTGTTTTTTTATGTTGCATTGGGGAGGCCACAGGCCCAAGTTTTTTTTTTGTACAGTTGAGGGTGGCCAGGTTAGACTTAATCTCAAAAGCTAACTTATGAGATGTGGATTGTGCATGCCTTTAGAAGCTCTTTTTTACTTAAATCTATAGTTGATCTGGGATCTCAACATAAATTAATAAATAGGATAAAGCCAATTCCTTTCATTAGTTTTATTTCTTCTTTTATAGAAGAACTTGGAAGTTTTAAAGAGAGAGATTGTAAAAAAGTAGTAAATTTTTCATATATTGATCAGTAACTAACCGTTCTAGACATATTCTATTACGGAACTTTACTGAGATTGTCACCCAGTTAGCATATTTTATTTTCATTATATGCTTTTGTATGCTATTGTTGATATCTAGTCGTTCTCTTTTATCTCTTACAAGATTTTTTCCTGTTGACAAGTTTTCTTTGTCATACAACGTGCAGGCTGAAAATATGTTATCTGATATATATCCAGGAGGATCTCCCAAAGACGGCTCTACTTATTGGGATCAGATCCTTGAGATAGGAGTCATATCTGTGTCAGGGCGTCTTCTGAAGCGCTTATACAAGTTCTTGGAGCAGGTGAGGACTTGAATATTATTAAATAGTGAAAGATTCACTTTTGAGAAAGCCAGAATCTCCCTTGCAACTTGCAAGCTATAATTCCTTCTTCTGATTTTAAGCATTGAATAACAGTTTTTGTTATTTCTATTGAATTGTATACAATACAAAACACTTTCTTTTTCATTGGTTAACAGTTTTAGTTTTGAAGTTATCTGATTGTCTGACATGGTACCATTGGTTTTCCGAGCAATTAATTTAGAATTCAATACCCTCTTTCTCACTGGGCAATGCAATTTTTTGCACAAGATATTCTGCAAAAATTAGAACCTAATGGGCTTTTGCATAATAGGATGTGCTCAAAGTTTAAATTTTTTGGGGTATCTTAGGTCAGCATGGTTCATTGATACTTTAAAAAAAAAAAAAAACTTTGCCTTGCTACTTACTGCAAAGCCTCTGAATTTAATCAGAAGAAGCTGTTCACTGAGGCAAACCTTTTCTTAAGCTTCACTGAGCATAAATATTTGTGTTTGCTCCTTCCCCACTTTTTACTTTGGTAGGTCAGGCTTTACTTAGTGGATTTTATATGTGTGTGTGTATATATATATATATATATATATATATATATCAGAATATGCTGCTGCATGAACTGCTTTACAGTGAGTGGCACTGTATCCTGTTCTAGCTAGTTAGTTTTCTGTTACTGACAGTTTGGCTGTCAGTTTCAGTTAGTTATAGTTTAGTTTGTTATAGACTTTTGTAAGGATTTCTGTTGTAACTTCTAACATCTCTTGTACAGAGCTGTGTACTTCAGCTCTGTAAGTAATTCATATCTGTGTCAGTTCTTATCAATGAAAATATTCACTTCTAGAAATTTAGTTTTCTCTCTCATCTGTTTATAACATTTTCAATTTCCACCTATATTTTTATGCTCCTATCCTATTAAGAGCATATAAGAATGCCATACCAAAAAAATTAGTACATACAAATGCTGTGAAGACAGCTGTGATCTTGGTAATGATTTTTTGTGATCTGCTCCTTCAGGACAACCCTCCAGCCCTTCAGGCAATTCTATCTGGGGAAATTGTTATGACATCATCTAAAGAATCCCACCGGCAAGATCTGAGGGAGCGTGCTCTAGCTTTGCTACATCTGATGATTGAAGATGCTCATATGGGCAAGAGGCAGTTTTTGAGCGGTATCTCTTTCTTTTTTATTGAGCATGTTAACAGTTTGTTATTCAGAAAAAAATATATATATACATAAAACTATGGGCATTTTAGTCCTCTTTCTTATATGGTTATAATACATTTTTCTACTTAAATCAGGTAAGCTTCATAACCTTGCAAGAGCTGTTGCTGATGAAGAAACTGAATCAAGTACGAGAGGTGAAGGATTGTATGCTGATCAGGGTGTTACTTCCAACAGTGACAAGGACATTGTACTTGGGCTTGGGTTAAGAGTTGTTAAACAAATACCTTTAAGTTCAAGTGGAGGAGAGTCTAGCTTGCAGTCTACTGGTTATGACATTAAAGATGCTGGGAAGAGAATATTTGTTCCATTGAGTGGCAAACCCATGACTTATCTGTCACAATTCATTCTTCATGTTGCTGCAATTGGGGACATAGTTGATGGGACTGATACTACTCATGATTTTAACTTTTTCTCCGTTATTTATGAGTGGCCTAAGGATGTAAGGTTCTCAAAATATTTAAATAATTTGACAGTGCCTTTTTTTAGAGTTTAGACACTACAACTGCTGTGGTTATGAATATCTTTAGCAAGTTTCTGTTGCACATGACGGCAGATATGTTTTCGTAACCAGAAGTTATTCTTATCTTTTACCCCTCTATATTGCAATTGTAGCAACACATGGAAATTTTGCAAAATTTTGAGAGAAGTATCGATATATTTTTTGACTTAAGTAAAAACATGTTATATCATTGCATATGTTCAATATTGACAACCTACTTGTTATTTTTAACAAAACATGTATTGCATATGTTAATTATTGACTATATATTTGTATTTACCACTGCAACCATTGTGGCATTCTCGCATATAATTATAAATAAAATATGTTTTTATTTATAAAGTCTAGTTTGGGTTTTTAAATGGAGGTTGAGTCTTGATGTTGTTAAGGTTGATGTCTTATGACTTGGTGGTCATGATTCTATTTGTAGAAATAGCCTTTCTGCTCATGGAGATTGGGCTTAATACATTTAATTCTTCCCAGACCTTGCAATGATGGAAAGTCATGTGCTTAGTCTCCTTTTATGTAGTCATTTAGAATTTTTCATGTTTTATGTGTTAAGCCTTGTTGACTTTGTTTTGATTGCCTATGTTTTATTGTTCTGTCTTGCAGCTTTTGACACGTCTTGTTTTTGAAAGAGGCAGTACTGATGCTGCTTGGAAGGTAGCGGAAATTATGTATGCGGATTTTGTACATGAGGTGATTTCTGCATGTGTGCCTCCAGTTTATCCTCCTCGATCTGGACATGGATGGGCATGCATTCCAGTAGTTCCTACGTTCCCTAAGAGTAGCTCTGAAAATAAAGTGCTGTCTCCCTCATCTAAAGATGCTAAACCTAATTGCTATTGCCGTTCTTCAGCAACACCTGGAGTGGCTCTGTACCCTCTCCAGTTGGATGTGGTGAAACATTTGGCAAAAATATCCCCAGTGAGGGCTGTTTTAGCATGTGTATTTGGGAGTAGTATACTGTACAACAGCAGTAGCTCATCAATTTCAAGCTCCTTGAGTGATGGATTACTTCAGGCTCCTGATGCTGATAGGTTGTTTTACGAGTTTGCTCTTGATCAATCTGAAAGGTAGTTGTCATATGTGTGTGTGTGTATTGGTTGGCATGACAGTTTTATATAATACAATATCTATTCTAAATCTCAATGTTCTTAGATACTTACCCATTAATATAAAATGTTAAAACTTATTCATTTTAATATTATTGACTTTATAAATTATATTTTTCATAAAGTTTTTTCTTATGTAGTACTTTGTTCAGAAATGAACATATATCCTCTCTCTTTTTCAGATATAAATAACAATATACATCTACCCTTTTGTAACTTGTATTTATACATGAATGTATGAATTAGGGTATTTCAATTGAAATTATTTTAGTAGGTCATACTAGTTCTTACTTTTTATTCAAGAAATTCTTTCATAAAATTTCGTGAAGATAAGATTAAAAGTATTTTATTTTCAGATGTATGGTAGAAGAATTGGAATTTTTAAGGAGCAATGGGCTTGTTAGAAGAAAATATTTAAGATCCTTTCATAATGTGACTTCTTTTGGGGTTTTGGTGCTTATAGATGGAGCATAATGCTAGATATTTTCTCCATACATTTCTTTGTTCACATCTCATTTTAGCATATGGTTTTATGCGCTCTTTTTTTTGGTTTGTGGGGATGGGGCTGGATTCTCTTTGTCTCTTTGGAAATTTTATTGAATAATTAGTTTAACCGTTTCTCCTGATGTGCAGGTTCCCAACTCTGAACAGATGGATACAGATGCAAACTAACCTCCATCGTGTGTCAGAATTTGCTGTAACTGCTAATCAAACAACTGATGACAGCAATCTTGAAGCAAGAACTTCTGTTAAGAGAGTCCGTGAACATGACAATGAGACAGAGCCAGATGCTGATGACATTGTTAGTAGCAGTACAATCCCTGTAGCTCTGACTGACCTAAGTTGCCATGGGATTGAAGCCACAGATTTCTGGCTTGATTCCTCAAAATCTGAAGCTTCTCAACTTGACACGACAGTTTTCCTTTCTTTTGATTGGGATAATGAACAACCATATGAAAGGGCAGTGGAACGGTATTATAGTTCAAATTGTTGTTCAAACTTTAGTTTTTTTTTTTTTAAGTTTCATTACACTTGCATTAGAATGTTGCCAATTTGGTTTAATCAATGCAAACAAGATATACACATCCACTATTTACTCAATGTTACTTCTTAGTGATTAGTGATGTTATTATAATTGCAATTTAGCTTCATTTTTGGTAATCATAACATTGCATTGACTTTAAAGTGGAATGTCATTAAACCTTTTTGTGAGATAGAGTAGAGAAAATGCATACCTTTGAACCATGATATGTGTCTGTACGAATATTTGTGTATTTTCTTTCTTCATAGTTTTAAGGCATTAAATAATTACTACGTGCCTTTCTTAGCATTTTACATGTTACAGAGTTTCCTTTGTGCTTCTGTTTTAGACTAATTGATGAAGGAAAGCTAATGGATGCTCTTGCACTTTCTGATCGCTTTCTTCGAAATGGGGCTTCTGATCAGCTTCTTCAGTTAGTCATTGAACGAACAGAAGAAGTCCATTCAAATTCTGCACGGCATCAAGGATTTGGGGGACGAAATATTTGGAGCAATAGTTGGCAGTATTGCCTAAGGTTGAAAGACAAACAGCTGGCTGCTAGATTAGCCCTAAGGTTTGTAAATAATTTCCTTTTCATGGTTTTGTGGGATGCAAGTTTATATATCTGATGAAGGGTTTATAGGAAATGCTAGCAGTCATATTTAAATACTCTTTTCAACAAACTGTTATTGGGTGAATTTCATGTGAATCCCACTAAAAGAAATTAGCTTTAAGGTTTTTCGATTTTGTGGGAAACATGTCTATATCTGATGAAGGATTTAGGAAATGCTAGCAACAAACTATTTAAAACACTCTTTTTCGGCAAACTATTATTGGGCGAATTTCATGGGTATTCCCAGAGAGTAGTAGCCTTAAGGTTTTTTATGCTGGGGACCTATTTTACATTTACCCGTAGTTGTATGTTGGAAAGTGTGTGGTTTGCATTGTTCAATGGTCTACTCCTGTAATTGGTGATTTCTTTTGTATGAAACCCGTTAGGACTTGAGCTCATGACGCAAAAGACTTGTCCATTAGGTGGAAGAGTTTCAAGGCTTAAGTACCACATTTAGTAATGTATTTTACTTAATGTGGGATTCCTAACATTGTCACCTTTTAATAACCAATGTTCACAATGACTTTCACTTTATTGTCACTGAGGCTGAGCCAATGTTATCCTTTTCCCTTTGATGGTTTCAGTCACCTATCAATATTTAATTTTTACCTTAATCTAACTTATAGATATTTTCATTGCCTAACTTCCAAAAAAACACCAATTGTTAGTACTTAAGTCCGTGAGTAGAGGCCAACTCAAAAGACATTTGGTGAAAGAGTCTCGAAACTTAAATACCATATCAAGTAATTTATTCTAATCTTAACAAAACCATTCCTAGCTTCCACCTAACAGCTTAATAAGCTTTTAGGAGATTTAATTCTTTAAATGGTATCAAAGCTGCACCAAATGGTCTGGATTTCACTCCATTCTACCTCATTTTTCACAAGTAAATTAAATTTCAACACTAGGTAAAGTGGGTTTGTGCATTGTCCATGCTTCAAGCTCAAGGGTCTTGTATGAGTGGGCCATGTGAGATAAAAAACACATTCTAACGGTTTCTCTTTATTTGTAGCATGTTTATAATTATGATCATTATTAAATTGTATATACAGTATTTTTCTCAGCCTGTGATGTCAATTTTAAATTTCAAAATTTTATAATAGGTATGTGCACTCATGGGAATTAGATGCTGCTTTGGATGTTCTCACAATGTGCAGCTGCCATCTTCCTGAGAGCGATTCCATAAGGAAGGAGGTGATGCCATATTCTTATTTAAATACTCTATTGTTATATCAATTTGCTACTATTGTATGATGCCTAGATACTCTTAAATGGTTTCTGTATCTGTACTAAGTACATACCTGATGTAGGCTGTTTGGGTGCTGGGTACATTTTTGCTAGTAAGTGTAAGAGAAATGGTATTAGTATCATTTATCTTGCGTTAAATACTTTTTGAGCTTGGTCAAGCATTAGAATGAGTTTGACAACACTCAAGTACAAGCCAGCCATGCAAAAGACCAATTTTTGCTCTAAATGAAACAAACGGTGGCATCATTCCTTCAAATCCTGCACCCTCTTGGAGTTTTGCATTACTACATATATTTTATTATTTAGTGACTTCGTTGTTTCTTCATTTTTATATTTGTATATAATATACTCTTTCTCCCGTACCTTTACCCTTGTTTTAAGTTTTTCCCCCATATCTCATACCCATGCTTTTTAGTCTTAATTAACATTATTTATTGTGTTGTGATGCTTAGGTTTTGCAAATGAAACAAGCTTTGCAGAGATACAGCCACATATTGAGTGCAGACGATCATTATGCAAGCTGGCAACAGGTTGTATTGTCTTATTTGAACTGTTACATGTCTGATGTAGAAATTTTATTTGAACAGTTTTCTCCAGAAGTTTCTTTCTCGTCTCCTTACATGATAGATTAAATTAGAACTTCCTGTGTTGATATGCCGATAATATATTAGCTCTTAGGGAACATATTTCTCCTTTTCAATTTCCCATTTTCTTATGGCCGCTCATACCCTCCTTAAAATATGTTTGTATTTAAGGTTGAAGCAGAATGCAAGGAAGATCCAGAGGGTCTGGCACTTAGATTAGCTGGAAAAGGAGCTGTTTCTGCTGCACTTAAAGTGGCAGAAAGTGCAGGATTATCAATTGATTTACGGAGAGAGTTGCAGGGCCGGCAGCTTGTGAAGCTTCTGACAGCTGACCCTCTTAATGGAGGAGGTCCAGCTGAAGCTTCGCGTTTTCTGTCTTCATTAAGGGACACAGATGATGCTTTGCCAGTTGCTATGGGTGCAATGCAGCTTTTACCCAATTTGCGGTCAAAGCAACTTCTTGTAATGAAGCATTTATTTAGCATATCCTTGCCTTGTTCAATTATATAAATTTCTTTAAACTGTTCTTTAAATTTTTGAAACTCAATTCTCATCTCAAATAACAATTTCTGTATATTTGAAGGTTCACTTCTTCCTGAAGCGAAGAGAAGGGAATCTGTCTGATGTTGAGATTTCCCGGCTTAATTCATGGGCTTTAGGGCTTCGTGTGCTGGCTGTCTTGCCCTTGCCATGGCAGCAAAGGTGCTCTTCCCTGCATGAGCATCCTCATCTGATTTTCGAAGTGCTATTGATGAGAAAACAATTGCAATCTGCCGCACTGGTAATGCAAATTTATCTTCAATTAGCATGAATTATTTTCCATCCGCTAATTTATTTGGGAGTATTGATGTAAGGTTGTCAACATAAACATGTTGAAGTACATGTAACAGAGGTTGTAAAAGTATACCTAAAATACAAAGTGGTGTTTAAATTATATATAGACATAAAATAACAAATAAAACCTTTAATTGACAACTCATAGCAACAATGACAACAAAATCCTTAACTCACTGAGGTTGGCTACATTGATCATATGATGCCATTGATTAGATTTAAAGCCAAATTCCTAGGGATATTATTTACCACGAGTTCCTTAACAATTTGTTATAATGTCCTTCTTTGTCTCCCTCTTTCCATCTTCACCAGGCTGAAAACCATGTTATCTACTTTTTGCATTTATGCTTCCAATACCTCCTTGTATACAATCATTTTGTATCTTGTTATTTTTTGTGCTGTCACAATCTATTGTTACATTCTCAATTTTGCTACTCTCACCTCTTTCTCTTTTAAAGCCCATGAAATAAAAAAATAACTTAATTTGAAATTATATCTAAAGATTTAATATAACTTCCTACTCTATCATGCCACTCAATTCACAAGCTAAATATCCTAAATATAATAACTACATGTTTTCTTAAGAACACATGCGATATTAGCCCCATTTAAAGTCAATTTTTAAGATGGGATCATAACCTCTCCTAAATTTATTAACAGGCCACCTACCATATTATCTTTAGACCAAGCCCAATAGTACTGGACACGAGGGAATGTATTGAAAAAAATGATAAGAAGGCCCAAAGTGGCTTCTAGATAATGAGGGTCTTGAGCATAAAAGAAATTGTTACCCACTATAAAAGATGACGTGTATTTGAGAGAGATGCTGTCACTTATCAAAGTTGAACCCTTCATCATGCACTAGATGTTGGCGAAGAACATAGATGTAGATTGCAGGTTTGCAAGAGTGATGATGTCTAGGGATCATTAGGAGTGGAGACAGATGAAGAGCAATGAACCATGACAGACTGATAGGCAACTGAGAGAGACGAGGCTAGTTTGGGTCAAAATCACTTAGGTCATGGTTCTGCTACTCAACTCTTCAAAGTTAAAGCAGCTCTGAAGATCGGTTATTCCATCATCTCCACAATCTTCCCTAAGGATCCCACCAGCCCTCAATCTTGTTTAGGAATGGGACTGGAAGTCTCATAAAAGCATAAAATTGAGCGATCCTATGTGCAAAGTGTGATTTTGACAACTACGATAGTGAAGCATTTAGGAATTGGCGTTTGTAATTTTTATGCAACATTTTGTTTACTCGTCTAGATTACTTATCTCTCATTCAATATAGTGTTTGCCTGTATTTCTGTAGATATTAAAAGAATTTCCTTCTTTACGAGACAACCACATAATTACTACGTATGCAACTAAGGCTATTGCTGTCAGTATTAGCTCGCCTCCTAGGGAACATCGCATATCTGTTTCAGGATCCAGACCAAAGCAGAAGACAAGATCAGGTGCCCCGCAAAGATCATCCTTTACAAGCAGTCTAAGTAACTTACAAAAAGAGGCTCGTAGAGCGTTTTCATGGGCTCCAAAAAATAGTGTGGACAAAAATGCTCCAAAAGATGTTTATAGGAAAAGAAAAAGTTCTGGATTGTCTCCCTCTGATAGAGTTGCTTGGGAAGCGATGACTGGAATACAGGAGGATCGTATTTCATCTTTTTCAACAGATGGGCAAGAGAGGCTTCCTTCAGTTTCAATTTCTGAGGAATGGATGCTTACAGGTGACCCACCAAAAGATGAAAGCATTCGATCTTCTCACAGATATGAAAGTGCTCCTGACATTACACTGTTCAAGGTATAGTAATGAGTTGATCTCCTAGTAGGATATGAATACTGCTGTTGCTATGTCACTTCAAAGAATATTTCAGCATTTCTAAGCTCTGATATAATTGAAACCATCCTAGTTGGGAGTTCTGATAGTAATAACTGAAGTGATTATAATTGCTTAGTGTCTTCATAGGATATATCTGTATTGCTTTTATAAATCTCATTTCGTTTCTGCTGAATGCTTGGAATTTCACTCCATAGGCACTGCTTGCTCTTTGTTCTGATGAATCAGTCTCCGCCAAAATTGCCCTTGACTTGTGCATTAATCAAATGAAGAATGTCTTGAACTCTCAGCAGTTGCCCGAGAATGCATCTATGGAAACAATTGGGCGAGCATATCATGCCACAGAAACATTTGTCCAGGTATTTTATAGGAATAGAGTAATTTATTGACTCTAGGTTTTATCAGTGGTTAATAATGATGGGTCTTAAAGTAATATGTTTATTTGTTTTACTTGCACACTGAGGTGACAGCATTGTCGTAAATGTCCATCATTAGCATTTTTAATGTTGAGTTTTCAGGGTCTACTTTATGCCAAATCCCTGCTAAGAAAGCTCACAGGTGGTAGTGAATTGCCAAGTAATTGGGAAAGAAATAGAGATACTGATGACACATCATCTGATGCTGGTAGCTCCAGTGTGGGTAGTCAATCCACAGATGAGCTTTCTGAAATCTTGTCACAGGCAGATATATGGCTGGGTCGAGCAGAGCTGCTCCAAAGCCTTTTGGGATCAGGGATTGCTGCTTCTCTTGATGACATAGCTGATAGAGAGTCATCTGCCCATCTTCGTGACAGGTTGGTTGCAGAGGAACGGTACAGCATGGCTGTGTATACTTGCAAAAAGTGTAAGGTAGACAAATCTCCTGCCTGCTATTTTATTTACTGCAAGTGCTAGATTTAAGTTATTATGGGTTTTAAAGAAAAAATATTTCCCTTTAGATTGATGTCTTCCCAGTGTGGAATGCATGGGGTCATGCGTTAATTCGGATGGAGCGCTACGGACATGCTCGTGTGAAATTTAAGTATGTTAACCTTTTTTTGGTGATAATTCTTTTGCTCATTCGTCATTAAAGATTTGAATCAATTTTAGTGACAGGACTTAAGCACAGTTAATATTATATATCTATTTAGGACAAGGTGATATATCAATTATATATCTATCTCATTTCAGGCAAGCTCTTCAATTGCACAAGGGTGATCCTGGACCAGTTATTCTAGACATTATTAATACAATTGAAGGTGGCCCACCAGTCGATGTTTCAGCTGTTCGTTCTATGTAAGATGTTATGCATTTATGATAGTTCTCTTTTGCTGCAATAATATACTAGAATTTTTTATTCTAATATCATGTTCAAGAGTCATGATTGTCTATATTATTTGTATCAAATGTTTGCATTGTGTTTCCTATTCAAATTTATATTATTTCTTATGTTTTGGTTAAAGTTGTTGTTCAGATAATTAGATAACTAGACGGTTGGATATCGGGATTTTGCTGCTAATTTTGCAAAAAGTTATCTGACGTATTGGCACATGTTTTCTTGTACTCGAGTAAAATCATAAATACGTTTAAGCTTTGACTTCTGACTGGTAAAGCTGGTTAATTCTATAAAAGTATTGTTTGAGATTTTTGCTTGCTGGGCAAAGGAAGAAGAACTGGGGAAAAAGCTAGGGAGTGAAGACACCTTTAGATCCTGGACATTGCACAGAAATAAAATCTGATTATGTTTCTGCTTCAGGTATGAACACCTGGCTAAAAGTGCACCCACAATCTTGGATGATTCGCTTTCTGCTGATTCATATCTCAACATCTTATACATGCCATCAACATTCCCCCGTTCAGAGAGGTCAAGACGATCACAACTGTCTTCAAATAATAATTCTGTGTATAGTCGAGACTTTGAAGACGGTCCTCGGAGTAACCTGGATAGTGCTAGATATGCTGAATGTGTTAATTACTTAAAAGAGGTGAGGATAACTCTCCCTTATATGCAAATAAATGGATAATAAATGCTCTCATAAATTAACAGTTTGCTTAATATTTTGTCAAATTAAATAGCTACACATCATTTTGAAAAATGTTCATAGGTTTTGGGCTTATGTAGCAAGTCTTATTTTACTGTTTTTTTTTTTTTTTCATATTAAACAATTTAAAAAGTTTAACTCCATTCATGTTTTTGTTATATGTGCTTTAAATCTGCCATAAAGCGATAATGTGCCAATTATTATCCCATTGCCTAGGCAATTTGTGAAGGGAGGCCCGGAATGGTGCACCATAGGGTGCAATGGTGTTTTTATATGGCAAAATTTCTGCTTACAGTGATAATCTTTTATATGTATATATATGGCTTAATTATGTATATAGATCCTGTAAAATTAGCAAGTTTTTCTTTTAGTCCTTCTACAATTTTTTCTTTCTTTGGTTTTCATTCCTCAAAAAGCTGAAATTTGTTTTTGTCCCTACTTTCATGTGACAATATTTAACTGTTTATGTGTTTAGTGGAAGGTCAGGTGACTATCCCATGTAACACTTGATAGTGTCTGTGGTACTATGTCAACGTGCAATACCTTAAAAAAATTTCTAGATCCCTAAACTGAATTTTATTTATCAAACCTTAAAATGAGCTATAGAAAACAAAAATACTTATTTTAGAAGTAGAAGGGATTAAATATATATATACATATATTTGCGGGAACCAAAATAAAAATACATTCATTTTATAGGTACTATAATATTAAGTGTATATATATTGTATAATCTTTGTATATTGAGAATGCTTTCCAACTCTTACAAAGTGGCTTAGACTTAACTTTACAATATCGGCTTGTAAAGTAAGGATTACCCTCACTTATATACTGTATTTGCTAGTTGACGTGGGACTTTATTTTTTTCCAATACGCCCCATCATGTCCAGCTTTATTGGAGTTGGTATGTGGATAATATGGTGATTAACCCTTAATCTAGGATAGGTTCTGATACCATTTTATAAAGTGGTTTAGCCTAACTAAATCCTACAAAAAGGTCTTGTAAGTTGAGGATCAATCCCATTTATTTGCTGTATTTTGGCACTATCTCTAGTCAACATAGGATTTAGGTCTTTCCCAATACTAACCTTTACAATTTGCTTACAACTTTTGGATTTCCTAATTGTTATTTCAAATTTTGCAGTATGCACGCCAGCATTTGCTTGGCTTTATGTTTAGGCATGGTCACTACCATGATGCTTGCTTCTTGTTCTTTCCTCCTGATGAAGTACCACCACCACCACAACCATCAATCACAAGTGGAGTGTCTTCTTCATCACCCCAACGACTAGATTCTTTGGCAACTGATTATGGAACAATTGATGATCTGTGTGAATTGTGCATCGGTTATGGTGCTATGCCTATTTTGGAGGAAGTTCTTTCAACTAGAATGTCATCAACTAAATCGCAGGATGCAGTGGTGAATCAGTATACAGTGACAGCCCTTGCCCGTATTTGCCTCTATTGTGAAACTCACAAGCATTTCAATTATTTATACAGGTTTCAGGTAACTGTCTATATAATGAATCATTACAAAATTTTACTGCGGCGTAATCTTCCTTCTATCTTTGGAGGGCATAGTGTCTACCTTTTTTTGTTGGAACACAAACAGCAATTTAGAGTTGTATAATAGGACTCTTTGCTGTTTTTTCTAAAACCTCTAGAGTTCTGTAACAAGCTTCTTTTTCTTTTTTCTTTTCCAGATTCATTTGCAGAGTTTTGTATTAACTGTGTTATGTTAATTTTGGGATACTTCATTGATTTTAGGTGCGGTTCTTGCCATTGGTCATTGAATTCGTCTGTCCTATTATTCAAAACACAAAGGATAATCAATGTTTGGCCCAAGAGTGTAAAACATTTTTAGAAATATACCAAGTATCAAACTGATCTCTTGTTGGACAGCTTGAGAACCTCTACATCTTTTTCAGTTTGACTGCAAGTCCATCCCAATGCCAGACTTCTTAAGATATATCCATGAAACTCCAACCATATCCGCAACAATTCATAAAAACGCATAAACACATGATCTCCACAATAACTTCTCTCATCACTCCTTTATACACAACCTTTTCCGACCATGGAAAAAGGTTGTCAACTAGAACACAGAATTTCGTGCATGGAACAAAACTATATTGTTTGTGTTTCTTGTATTTTCTTCATGGAACAAAATTTTTCATGACCACAATAACAGGCTTGAATAAAACGTGTTATGACATTTTTTAAAAAAAAAATTGGGGGATTTTTTTGTAGTTTTTAATGATGTACAATATTCAGGTAATCAAAATGGACCATGTTGCTGCTGGACTCTGTTGCATTCAGTTGTTTGTGAATTCTTCTTCACAAGAAGAAGCCATTAGACATTTGGAAAATGCCAAGGTATGTCCATAATTTGATAAAAAAGCAAAGATACCATGGTAACTTTTGAGCATGCTCAAGACAATGCTTATTTTTATTCAATATGTCACTAATAATTGGCTTACTTTTGCTAAAGTAGCTTTTTTTTTCTTCAAGTACATTCCTATAACTGCAGGAATATTGAATTTTATGAGTCTTTTTCTTCTCTATATACTTTTTTTTGAGCACCTTGTTACAAGATAGAATATTAAATTTAAAGAGCTGGAGGATGAAGTATTTAAGATTACGAAGGCAAAAGGGTATCATTATAGGACATAATGTGGAATGTTGGTTCATTGAAGACTAGTTCATGGATGAGGCTACAGTTAACTGATCCAGTTAGTTTTTTCTATCACTAATTGTTGCTAAGATAAATGGAGGTCGAGTTTTTTGACATACCAATATGGATTCTCCCTGCATCTTCTTCAGGTAAGGAGGAAGAAGGTGAATCAGTATGCCTATTTCATACTAGTATCCATACTCTTTTCCTGGGCAAGAAAAGCAGTTTTGGTTGACTAAAAAAATCTCATTTAAATTGAAATGTTAAGTAGGTATACCCTGATTTTGTCATTTAAGATTAAATTGATTGGTGAAGGTCCCATGAACCAAAATCCAAGAGCTTTCCCCTCCCATGAACAAATATTTTGTAGTAGCTTCATTAATTCATGGATCTTTCGTGGTATATCCCGTTAGTAGATAAGGAACTTAAGTCAGAACATTTTTGAGCTACAAAGATCCTTATTAAATGGTTATTGGTGCTACTACCAAGAAATGTTATCAACTGAACAATGACCAAGAAAGGGAATTTTGGGAATTATAGAAGAAAGGGCAAGCTTTCTTTCTGTGACAGACAACATGCTTGTTTGACTTATAAAATTAAAAAGAAGCCTTCAACCCATCCTCATATCCTTGTACTTGTAATTCTTGTATTTTATTAAAAAAATAATTCAATGAATCATAAAAGTACATATTTAATTATATCAATTATAATAATCGTGTTTAACTAATGTTATTCCGTGTTAATAATTCTGTGTTTCTTTTCTTATTGTTATAGATGCATTTTGATGAAGGATTGTCTGCAAGGCACAAAGGTGGGGAATCTACTAAGCTTGTCACAAAAGGTCTTAGAGGAAAAAGTGCATCTGAAAAGCTTACAGAAGAAGGTCTTTTAAAATTTTCTGCTCGGGTATCAATCCAGGTAATTGGATATGCCCAAAAGCAATACTGAAAACTCTGTTTGAATAAGTAATTTCTGAGAGCAAATTTGGCTAGCCAATAAATTTGAGACTTCCCTTGACTATATGGTAATGGACATGCAAATATATGTGGCTATTTATTTGTAGACATATTTTTGTTGGTAAGCTTTGATTCAGCCCATTATCTCTTATTAATAGAAATTTCCATGGAATGTATGCTTCTTTGCTTTAGACTTCTCAAATAATTCACTTTAATTTTAATTTTCAGCTGTTCCATGTATTCTGATGAAGAATTGTTTGTGAAATCCTATGGTTATGCATATTTGTTGTATTTTGTAGGTTGAAGTTGTTAAATCCTTTAATGACTCAGAAGGACCACAGTGGAAACATTCACTTTTTGGGAATCCAAATGATCCAGAAACTTTTAGGTTTGTTCAATTTTTAATCTTTATTTAGTAACTTCGACCATCCATTTCTCTTTCTTGGAGTTAGTTTGATATCCCCTGAAAATTCACAGTAAAAAAATGGATTTATTTTTTTCACAACTTTTTAAAATAAACTGTCCTCAAACTTTCAAACCATTTTTTTAGGGGACTTCAAACTTACTATTATTAGTTAACTATCATAAAAGCTCAAGTTGTATTGGTGATAAAACATGAATGTTTTTTAAATATTTAGCATGCACTCTCACAAGAATCTGCGGACAATCTGCAAGTTCACCTACCACTTGCTGAAATTAACATTATTTAGAAGAATGGGGGCTAAACTCATGACTGGTCATAGAGGATTTGATCCCTTGTCATAAAGCATCTATTCTAGAAGCTAAGCTGTTTGGTTAAAAACACTATAATAAGTTTTATGCTTAACATGACCCTTGATGCACAAAAAGTATTTAGATGGATTGCAGAACAACTTATAATTTATATCTTGCATCTCAAGTATCTTTTTATGTTGTACTTGCATATAGAATTTTTAAGTCATTTGATAATTATAGGGTCAACTGTCATTATAGTGCTCTTATTGATTGCTAAAGTTAACTGTAGGATTGTTATATGGATTTTTCCACTGTCCATATTTACGTGCATTCACATGTTTCTGTTGTGACATAGTATTTCTATTTCATGGTTTTACATAATGACAATTATTACAAATGCTCATGATGCTTCTAAAATTTCAGACGAAGGTGTAAAATTGCAGAGGTTCTTGTTGAGAAGAATTTTGATTTGGCATTCCAATTGATCTATGAATTCAATCTTCCTGGTACCATTGATTTTCCTCTTTACAATCTGGTTTGTTGTCTTGTTTTTTAGCTCCACAGAGTGTTGTCAGCATACTTATCTAGTTTTTTTAATTGTATCATGCAGCTGTTGATATATATGCTGGTGTTGCTGCATCTCTTGCTGAGAGAAAAAGAGGCAGCCAATTGACAGAATTCTTTCGAAACATCAAGGGCACAATAGATGACGATGACTGGGATCAGGTAATCTAATTACATTTTTTTTCCTACTACTCTTAAAAGAGCTTTTTTTTTTTTTTTCCAGTTGAATGATTTAATGTGTCTCAAAAGTTAAATGACTAACACTCTTTTAGCATGTATTTGATTCCACCAGTTTTATAGACCTAAAATTTCAACATTCCACTGTGAAAAATGGAGCTCAGCCCCTTACACTAGAAATTTTCTTTAACAAGCAAGCCTCAAAAGATACAGCATGATATACCAAGGAAAACAGAAACCAAAAGGACACGGAAAATAGGATTTGATTCCAGACTTAGTGCCACTCCTCCAGTAAAAGGCTTCCTCTTTCCCAAATTCTTTGGTGATTCCCTCATATTTCAGCTCCTCCCCAATATCATTCCTCTCATCATTCTGCACATAATTCTCCAATTCCGTCCTTCCAAATTTCCATAGTATTACTCATTTCTATGATCCAACCAATTTCTTCACTCCTTCAGTCCCTTTCATCCTGGTGGAAATATATGCCTAAATATCTGTAATTTGAATTTGAATAATTTGGTTTTAGGGATTTTTGTTATGTTTTGAAATATAAGATTTGTTTAGAAGAAAATTAGGATATTATTCTTACCATTTAGATTAGGATAATATTAATATTTTAATTTTGTGTTACACTTTAGCTATATACATGGAGCACTTGAATAAAAAGTTGAATAACTGCCTCCACATTTCATATCTCTTTTAAAACTATAGTTTCTACATAAAAAACCAACATCCTATTTCCGTCCTTGTTCCCTTTTTTATCCTCTCATCTTCTCATCCTACAGCCCTTTTATACTGTTGGTGCTATCTTTCTGTTTCTTTCGTTCCACCAGTTTTTTCTTTAAATTATTGTTTTCTTAATGGTAAAACTTGACTGTATAAAAAGTAGGTTCAAAGAGTTATATATAGACGTGCATTGTATTGTGAGAACAGGTTAGGAAATTAGAATGTGCCTTTTCTAACCACTTGAGTTTATGGTTTATTGTTAGTGATTTTTGG
Source organism: Macrotyloma uniflorum (assembly GCA_016859785.1). Classification (NCBI taxonomy): domain Eukaryota; kingdom Viridiplantae; phylum Streptophyta; class Magnoliopsida; order Fabales; family Fabaceae; genus Macrotyloma; species Macrotyloma uniflorum. Next base: position 2,695,670 of record BDMB01000001.1, read on the forward strand.
TCCTGTTACAAGGGGGGAGTTTATATATTGTAACAAGGGAGCTTATCTTTTAGAAACATTTTCAACGTTTTCAATGATGCAGGTCTTGGGTGCTGCAATAAATGTCTATGCTAATAAGCATAAAGAGCGTCCGGACCGTTTGATAGACATGTTAACCAGCAGCCACAGGTGAAGGCTTTTATCTATTTTTCTTCATGTACCTTCTATTTTTTTTTTATAGAAAATTCTTTGATATTTTTATAAATCATCCTCCATTCCCTTAAAGATTTTAGGTGCAAAACTTTGAAAATCTTATGTTTATTGCCATTTTTCAAAAGAGAACTAGACAAACAATTTCTAGCTATAATGCTCTCAATACATGATGCAAGGTGCCTTCTCCATATGCTTTTATTTGCAGTTATTCTGATAGAACACCAATTGATAAAGTTATAAAATATAATTTACGACACTGTATTCACACAATACAGCAATACACTTACTGTTCCAGGGACAAAAGTCTCCTGTCACATACAATGCAGCAATACACATGGTGTCCCAGAGACAAAAGTCTCCTACAGAGTATTCTCTCTCCCCAATTACACAGCTGTCTATCGGATATATACTAAACATAACTACTAGCAGTTATTTTCTGCACCTACGTCATCCTGCAGTCTCTAATATAAAATATAAAAATAACTACGCCTCAGTTATTTTGTACACATAATCCCAGAATTTCTAATGCTTAACTATTTTCTACACATAACTTTCACAATTGTCCTGAACAGAGAGTCCATCGAATTCACCATTGTAACATGTTTTTTTTATTTTTGAATTGGTCATGCAGAAAGGTTCTTGCATGCGTAGTTTGCGGTCGATTAAAAAGTGCATTTCAAATTGCTTCACGGAGTGGTAGTGTGGCTGATGTTCAATATGTGGCTCACCAGGTTAACTTTCTATCTATTTTTGCCTCATTCCTTGATTTCTTTTTCCATAACTTTTCAAATGGATATTTAACTAATCAGCTATATATGGGTGTAACCCAACATTTACACTGAAAGCCCTATATATATATATATATATATATATATATATATTTCTGCTTCGAAATGGAATGGTGGAATATTCGGATTTACCTCAAGGATGATTCACTCTGCTAGTGTCACACGGATTATCTAATATTTGGCCTGTTTTCTATCTATGATTCATGCATGTTACAAGGCACTTCAGATTTGGATTGGGACTATTTATAGCTTAATCTAAATGTACTACCCTGTTAATAGAAAGTGTGTTTTTTTAATTTCTTAAATTATGAACTTGAAAGGATGGATTATTATGAATTTTTGTAGATAATATATTGTCTTTCTTAAGGTAAAACTTTAAGCACTAAAAAAATGATGGAAATACCTTTTTCTGGAGGGATACAGGCAATTCAAGATGAATTTATCTGTACAAAATGAAAAAATGCCTTTTAACTCAAAGAAAGAGGTCCACATAAAAAAATGTTGAGTTAGACACACTTTTCAATTTCCAATATGGTATTAGAATCTATCCTAGGGAGGTTTGTTAGGCCTATTGTATTACTTGCTATCAAGCTATTATAAAATATCTAGTCTCATGCTCGAGATAATTATTCCTCAATATGAGGGTTTGAACCATATATAGCTTCCATGTTCTTGAGATGTTCATTCCTCTCGACATTAAGTGTGTTAGTAATTTCATATCAATTAAAGATATGGTTAAATTATAGTATATAAATGTGATGTAAACTTCACTTTACAAGTCAGTTTTATAAAATTGAGTTAGATATATACCTACTTTCTAATATGGTATCAGAGTTTATACTAGTGAGGTTTGTTGGATCTATTGCGTCATTTGCTATTGGGTTGTTATTGGAACACCCTCAAATATTTAATTCCATGCTCGGGATGTTTATTCCTCAACACGAAGGGATGTGTTGGTTGGACTACCTATAACTTCCACACTGGAAATGTTTATTCCTTGGTGTGAGGGGTGTGTTAGTCATCCTTCATCAATTAGAGATATGGTCAAATTATAATATATAAGTGAGGTATAAACTCTATTTTACAAGCTGATTTATAAGGTTGAGTTAGACACTTTTTTCAATTTCTAATAACTTCAAAAGTGATAAATATGATGTGTTGTATGTTATTTGACTTGTAAGAGTTGGACTACTCTTGTACAACACTCCGGGAGTACATATATAAGAAGGCCTAAAATCATCACATTATTGTAATCATTATACAGGCTGCAGTATATCCTCTTCCATTGCCATGTGTTTCTAGAAAGATTTCATATATTACCTTTGAAAAAATTAACAATTTGTTATTCTTCTGATTTCTAATCAGCAATCACCTGAGGAAAATTCTTGTCTCTAATTATCAGTGATAAAGAAGCAAATGCCTCGAAACTCCTTGGAAGGAACCTGATGCTAGATTCAATGTCTAGTAAATTTAGTGCTTGAACTCATTCTTCTCATCTCTTCTCTCCCAACATCCTATAGTGCATCCGATGAACTATTAATTGAAAATTTGAGAAAAGTACATTTCTTTGAGTTGATGGATCCTACAGCTCCTGTTATTTAGGGTGCTAGCACTTGCCTTAGGGTTATCAATACCACCTGCACCTCTCGTATCAAGAATTTTATTTTTCTCATTTGTGAACTTGACATAGTGTTTTTCTATCAATACCGCTTTCATGGCATGTAGAAATGTATGTTTGCTAATAAAATGCTGTATTTATCTTAACTTACTATCATTCTTCTTGCAGGCACTGCATGCAAATGCACTTCCCGTGCTTGATATGTGTAAGCAATGGTTGGCTCAATACATGTAACCTATTGCTAGAAGAATCTGATTGTCGAAAGTGCATCTGTTGGTCTATTTATTCAACACATGTAGAGAAAGGTGGAATTAGATCATAGCCATTTTTCGAGAGAAGTGGAAAAAACCAAAGCCATTGGAGTCAAGTATTTATTGTAAAAATCAAGATAGCTTATTTTGTTTCATTGATTACACAGTTCTTGGATTTGTTGAAGTAGGTTTCATGATGTTGAGGTATTAGTTCAACATGTGCCTGGTATTTGCTACCGTTGCCAGGTTTGAAAGAAGTGGAAAGAGATAAATCATCATATGCCCTACACAGGAATTGGTGCAATTTTATCCTTGAATCTCATGCAAACACTGAATTTGGGATCATCTGAATGTCAACAAAGATACATGAATGAAATTGACTCTCTTCCAGCCACAAAAGTTACTCTGTAATACGACATTGGAAAAGAGAAGTCTACAAAGTTTTAATATTTTGGATCTTTTAGAATAGAATATTTGTACATGAATTTTGAGCTTTTCTCATTGTATCAAAGTTAGTGTTGTAAAGATGTCATTAATTTGATTTTAGGACTGTCACTTGATAAATCACAGTTGGAATAGATCAACGATACTAATCAAAAGGTGAGGTGGGTCGTATTTGAGTGATGTTCCGATTCAATTACATTTATCCTTTTGTTGTATTCTACGGTTACCAAATCATGAATCAAGATTCTTGGAACTTAAGACAAGCAGAATCACCCTTTCAATCAAATGGTTAATCTTACATATCATGGTAATGAAAATAAATGAAGGTTAAATTTATGTTGTACATTATAAGTCATAGACCAATTTTAGGTAAACAGCATTCTCTTTATATTTCTGAATGTATTTCTGGAGAACATTTTAATAAGTTTCATAAAATTAAGAAGATATTTTTATTAAATAAATAAATTATTTATTATAAGCAATCAATATATAGCTTTTAAGCATGTATGAACAGCTTTTACTTGTTTTTATTCAGTGTTTATTATAATAACTGTCTTTAATGGGGGGTATCATCTCTTCCCCTAATTTTACTTCTCAAAAGATAAAAATACAGAGGTCTGCCACATGAATAACATTACGTCATTAAATGCCCGTTGTGTACCATTTTATCAATATATAATAGTTCAACATGTAATTATTAGATACTTTAGTAAATAATATTGAATATTAACCGGGTTTGGATTTATATAGGAAAAAGAAAATCTGACATTGTCTGTGTGGTTTTATGAACATTCTTAATAGTTTTTCCTATGGAAAATGAACTTGCACAGAGGGCGTTGTCTTTGTTATGTTCTGCATGTTGACAAATCCTTGGATCACCCGCATGTCTTCGCTCCATATACAAAGTTCTCATCGTGCGTAATTATGTTGTTAAGTTGTACTATATATAATTGAGAGTCTAAAAGCTCCCTGTCACCTCCCTCATATAATATTATTGTAATGCTAAGGGACATGCTCAACAAGAAGCAGCTATGTTTTTATAAACTGAATAAGAAGAAGCCAAGGACTTGCCTTGTGCATATGTGCAGTAACTAAGTATAGACAACAACGTTGATAACAAGAAAAGTGCTGATCTCTCTTTGAGGAAGCCATTTTGTCAGACTTTGGGTCTAAGAATGTCGATGTCATCTCTAGTTAGAAGACGTTCAAGTGGTGAAATGGCCTCGGTTTCGAGTACCCTCTTTCCAGCATTTGGCACCCCCATCTTTGATATCGAAGGTTACTCCAACCTAAGAAAATATGTCATTGCTCCCTATGACCGTAGATATCAGTACGTGTTTCCTTGACACAATTAGTTATTATTCAATTTACTACATATTATATATGCATTAATTAATACACTGTTCTGTGGAATGGAATTGCAATTTGTGATACATGTAGATTGTGGCAAACGTTCCTAGTGGCATTGGTTGTATACTCTGCGTGGGCATCTCCATTCGAGCTAGCTTTCAGAAAACTGTTAGTTGTGTCGTTGTTGCCCATTGATCTCCTTGTTGATGCCTTCTTTGCGGTTGATATAATCCTTACTTTCTTTGTGGCTTACTTGGATACATCAACTTATCTCTTCGTTGACGATCATAAGAAGATTGCTCTCAGGTGGGTATATATGATATACTTACGCATGCATGTAGGGAAATTTTTTAACTTCACTGTCTTGTCTCTTGATTTATGTAGTCTCCTGCATGTAGCCTTTTACATGCACATATTTTTTATCAAAGTTTTTTGCATTTTCACTTCAACAGATACGTCAAAAAGTTACACTTCACCATGGATTTTGCCTCCACTCTGCCAATTGAGCAGATATATCAAATTCTGACGGGCAAGCCAACAAAAAGCGAGGTATTTGGTTTCCTAATTATGCTAAGACTCTGGCGATTGAGGCGTGTTAGCGAACTCTTCGCAAGGTACATCCACAAACGATACCAAAAGCAACTATCGAAAATATAATTTAACTTACAAACCTATTTAAAAGTAAATTATACTAAGACTTTAAATGGTCTTATGAACCTACTTCTAAATAATTACTTAACCTAAATTTTATGTAAGTTAAACGATCTAGGTCTTTAAATAAATAAATAAATATGCAATATCAAATCATTATAATTAAAAGTGCAAATTTAGAAGACTTAAAAATATTTCTTAAAAAGTTTGAAGTCTAACTCTTTAACTAAATATTTTTTTTCTTAATTACAAGACTCGTTTAATAAATAAGGTTAACAATCTAACTTACAGTTAAAGCATCCACCATGCATGGTTATTTAAATAGATTGTTTACTTTAATTTTCGGATCTTGTATTGCCACATAAATATAAACACTTTTCAATAAAATTCATTCCAATAGTAAAGTGGATGCTTACTCTAATTTTGTGAATCCTATAGTTGACTTGACGTATTATTTTTTCATTTGTTTATTTGATAACTTCTCTTCTATAGCTTTCTGGTTAAAAAACTTTTAAGCAACATTACGTTTATAAACAAAAGTTTTGTATAAACAAAATCCGCTCATATGCTTTTAAGGGTAAATAAATATTTTTAAGCAATAATGCTTATCATTAATCTCTCTTCCTAAACACTTCCCGCCTATCGGAGATGGTCTTCAATTATATCATTGTGTGCTAATTATTAAAAAAAATCACCTAGACCCTATTTCTTGCTGTACATAGTCTTATTCTATTAGACACAATAATAAAGAAAGAAAAGTGTAGATAAGATCATATGATAGAGATGTAAGGTGACAAAAAGAAGATAAAGAAGAATAAGGGTTGTGAAATAGATGTCTGTAGATGATCCAAGTATTCATTATCGAAGAAAAAAGGAATGACTTCTATGATCAGCCTTTCCTATTTGGAAATGAAACTGCAAACTGTTTTCCAGGCTAGAAAAAGACATACGAATAAGCTATTTCGCAACAAGATTGTGCAAACTTATATGCGTAAGTAAATTTCTAAATCTTCTGTTTGAGCATATATTCATTTAAGTTTTTTTTATTAAGATGTAATTACTAATTTGGCTAATGTAATTTCTTTCATGCTTCCCATTTCATATGGTTTATCACAGGTTACACTATTTGCAGCGCACTTCGCAGGCTGCATGTATTTTTGGTTGGCTGTCCAGCACAAAACACCGAAAAACACATGGCTCGGGAACAAAACACAGGATTTTCATGATTTGAGCGTCGGGTTGGGTTACACTTATTCTGTGTACTGGTCTGTTTCAACCCTTACCACTGTTGGATATGGAGATTTTTATGCAGTGAATTTAACGGAGAAGCTTTTCAGTAGTTTATACATGATCTTTAACATCGGCCTCACTGCTTATATAATTGGAAACATGACAAATCTGTTGGTTCATAGCTCTGTCCGAACCTTTGCCACTGTAAGTGTTATGAGGACATCCATGGTCGTTTAACTCTTAGCTTTACGTTTGATAACATTGGCGTATCAAACCAAAACTTGTAGAAGATAAACAAACTTTTGAACCCTATGCGAAAGAATTATAATAATAATTAAGAGAAAAAAAGCGTCTGTCTCTTCTACAAGTTAAAGGAAAAAAAATTAACATTTATATATTTTAGTTTGTTGACATCTGACATTCTCCCATTCAGAATATCTAAAACAAGCTTACTTCACATGCTAGAATGCCTTTGTACTAATAATCTACTGTAACGCGCTTGATTTGTCTTTAATTGTAAGAAATATTATTTATTTCTACGAATCTCACAAATTCTTTTTTTAATCAAGCAACTATTTCTTTAAATTTAAGTTGAGCCAAATATTTTATTCTAGCAAGAGAGAAAGTTTTGCAACTATACTAGAAAGTAGAAACTTAAGGCATGCACGGTTATAGTAAGTGGAAAGGTGGAATGTAAAAAACAAAATAAATGAGAAATACATCTAGAATATTTAGTACTTACCTCCTCCCTCCCATTTAACGTCGCATTTTCACTGCTAATAAGGTTATCAAATGGTATTTTGGAAATGTAAATAGCTTGCTCTCCTGCGATCGGAGTAATTCTGCTCCTAAAAAGGCTTATCTGAGTGGCTATACCAACAACTATTACATTTCCCCTCCAGGCTTTGCAGAGGGATGCCTTCAACAAAATATATCAATATGCAAACAAAAATAGACTCCCGGGAGGCTTAAAGGAGCAAATATTGGCACACATGCAATTGAAGTTTAAGACTGCAGAGTTGCAACAAGAAGTGCTACAAGACCTACCTAAAACAATAAGATCCAGTATTGCTCAGCATCTTTTCCAAAACACAGTTGAAACAGCATATTTATTTAAAGGAGTCTCTGACAATTTTATCACCCAGCTGGTAAAGCTTTTTCTTTGATTTATTTTCTCTTTCTAATACATTCTGAACATCTCAACAGTAACTATATTTAAAATCATTACACCAAACAGGTGTCAGAAACGAAGGCAGAATACTACCCATCTAAGGTTGACATTATCTTGCAAAATGAGATGCCAACATATTTCTACATCTTAGTATCTGGGTCATTGGTAAGCATCTATAGCGCATTCAAATCCTGCCCTTATACAAGGTTTGACTAGCTAACTACCTAAACTATTCCGCAGGATGTGTTGATGTACAGTAATGGGTCCGAACGGGTAAGATGTGATCTCCCAAACAATTAATTTAAGAGTATAAGTAACATTCAAAAGAAAGTAAAGTGGTAATAACTCCTATACCTGGTGAATGCAAAGAGTAGTGCACAAACCACTACAAAGTATCACGCGGGAGAAAATGGTTTAAACTTTAAAGAGGAAAAAAAGATAAAATATTAATCTAATTTGGACTAACGATCGAAAAGTGTAATTGATTTGTATCCGAAATCAGCGAATCCTTGTATCTAATATTGGATGTAAGAGCATCTGAACTATAGAGAATAAAAGAATCTCATAGACTGCATGACATTGACGACAAATCCATTAACCTGAGGTAGAAGTCATTTGGGAAGATAAAGTTTTCTTTACAGAATGAGGAGTTTTTTTTTTTAATCTTCTAGCTCTTTCCGGTAACCTGCTGAAGCAAACACGTGAAATTAAGTGTAAACTCGTTACTGTGTCCAAAAAAACATCTTCATCCGAATCAAACTGAGGGTTGAAATCGGAAATAAGACACCCAAGTATGCATAGCAAAAAGAAAAATTTTAGAGAATAAAGAGAAAGAAATAATAATGATTTAAAAGTATCTATCTTCCACTCTAATAACAATTCTGACATTGCTTGACTGGAGGTAATTGAAGTTTTTTCAGTTTTTATTCGAACTTGAATCTGGAGGCATGGCAGGAGAACTAGGTGTGATGTTTAATATTCCACAACCTTTTACAGTGAGAAGTAGAGGGCTCTCCCAGGTCATACGAATCAATCATCACCACTTCCAGCAGATGGTGCAACCATTTAGTGACGATGGGAAGGCAATCATGTACAACTTTATTAAGGTTTGAAAGTTCACCATTAACTAATTAATTAATTTACACACTTCATAATTGATGAAATATCATTAGGAATTCATTCTATGAAATATTGTATTGATATATCAATTAACACGTCAACATGCTCATACATTCTCAAGCTTATTTGGTGCTTCTATTCTCAGTATTTGAAGGGCCTCAAAGGCAAGGTACTAGAAGAAATATCATATGTAACAGAATTGCTGGGTGACCTTAATGATGAGGTATTTCTTTTAATTTTGAATTTCAACCACTAAAACTTCTGACTAACTGATCTATTGAGAAGCATAAACATTTAATAAATGCGTAAAATATAGGATATAAAGAAAAGGATACTCGAAACTCCTTGGATGTTAAACGTTGCACTCGCAGAGCTAAAACCTTAGGCAAACTTATATACAATTAGACGAGAGAATGATGACTGCCACAAGTACAGAATTCTGCCATGAAGTCCCAAAGTTCTTCAATATCTTGCTTTAAACCATGTTTCTGAGAAAGGGTATAGTGGCTAAATTAAGAACAACAGAAGAAAAGCCCACTAAAAATAGAAAAGTTCCCTTCGAATACCCTCCCTTTGTCTTTTTCCCAAAAAGGACCTAGGTTACCTGATGATGCATGGATAATCACTCTTTGAATTGAACGTATGTACCGTGGAGATACATGTTAACATCTCAAAGATTATTTGATTATATTATGTGCCATGAACTAACTCAACAGCTCCCCGAAAGCTTAGGGTGAAAGCACAAGAATAGTTTTATATTACATCTCTAGCATTATGAATGTATATAGATCGTCAAATGAACAAATTAAGAATTCCGAAATATCTAGTTTACACTCCAGAAAATAGGTTTTATGGCAGACAGATAAATTTGTCATAATTTTGGCCATATATGTACGCATAGGAAATGGCAACAGCATATACTCTTTAAATGCCTTTTAGAACACATCATTTTTTACTAAACACTGATTTTAGAGCATACGTGCTACTACTAATCCTAATATAGATATATGAACCGCTTCATGGATGATGAAGACTGGTTTTTGCAGCATCCGAGGCAAAATGAGGTAACACACGATGAAGTTTCAAGATATCAAGATCCATATAAAGAAGGTAGCCTAGTCCAGTGTCTAGTTACAGCAATAAGAAATTTTAATATTCTAACCTATAGTGGGTAGACACGGTAGAGGCATTAAACTAAGAATCATTAGACACTCGGAGGTTCTGTAAAACACAACCCAAGAAACATCATGTTCATTTCTGTTTGTGGGTATGAACGCTTATTTTGTTGACATCCAAACAGTGTATATTCTCTATACGTTCCTTATTTCTCTCCATTTCTTTCTTTTCTGGGTATGAAGCAAGGTGCACACTAAATAAGATTGCCCTTGGTAACCAATCTTGGGTCATGCGTGAAAAAAAATTCCTTCTTGTAGCAAACGGATATATCTTCATTAAAAATAAACCATCAAGTTGCAACACTAATTTAGTTTGACAAACAACTTGAACTCCACACAACAGACAGGAACCTTTTAATACGGAAATGTTGCCTAGGTTGCTTTCTTCGTTTTAATTGCTTGATCACAGTATCCAAAATTGAAAATGCTATTGAATTCATCAAGTTTTTCCAGAGGATTTCTGAGATAAATTACATCATTTACCTGTTTACCTAAACAACCAGTACAGGCTCAAGGTACTTACTAATTGCAGGAAAAACAGGAAAGTCCAAACCACTGTCAAGCCCAGTCCCCCGTTAGAGTTACAATCCACGGACACCATCCCAATGAAAACAAAATGGGAAATGGAACAACACCAAAGCTCATACTTCTCCCAAATTCGGTAGAAGATATTTTCAGAGTTGCAGGTATGATTACATTCAACATGCATGCATGCCTCCAAAGATTCTCATTTTTTCATGTTTGAATGACATCAATAACAGAATATAATCTAATCACAATATAATAATCTCTTCTTTCCCCGCATTCCACGGACAGGGCTCATTATTTAAAGCCTTTACGTTCAGCAATCGAAATCTACTGGACAATAATATTGTTATGATTTCGCTATTGTATTCGTAGAATTGAACATATTGAGGTAACAAATTCAGTAGGATAACTAAGTTGATTGGAGGCTTGTGTACGCAGAGATAAAATTCGGCAAAAGAGGAAGCAAAATTCTCATGGCTGATGGCTCAGAAGTAAAACAGCTAAACGCGATAAGGGAGAATGATGAGTTATATATCCTCTAATGATCAAACCAAACAGAGAGTAAAAATATGCTGCTCTTTTTTTATACGGTGCCGTGTCAGGTGACAATCTACTTAACCAAACAAGATATATAGGGATGCAATACATAGGAATGAAATATGTAGAACAATACCTGGAGTGTTTTACTCTCTGTTGAGCATGTCAAGAACAGCATAAGCAGCTTTTTGAAAGTTATCCCTCTCTTCATCTAAGGCTTTTTTCCTCTCAAGAGCAGAACCTTTGCATTTCTCTATCTCCTCTTCAATCACTACAGAATTCTGATTAATTTCACTGTAAAGAAAAAACAAATAGCTGTTTAAATTAAAGAGCACAAAATAATCAGAAGTTTTGACCGAAATAGTAAAGAACAAATAGTAACTGAACCGAAAATAAATGACGATTAGGTAACTCACGTGATCGTCTTAAACATATTCTCCATGATCTCTTGGACTTCATTTGATATTTCTGTATGGTTTAGCAGAACAATCAGAAATCAGAGTAAAACAACGACAAAACTCATTAATCAATCGAACCATGCATTGCTCAAAATTGAATTACCAACGAAATCATATTTTAGTTCATTTCAAGTGGAAGATCGTATCGCTTGACCGTCACGAGTGGTTTGAATTAACAATTAGGTTTAATATTTGCATATGCAGATGAAGTATTACAATGGAAGATGGAAGGAGCTATTACGACTCACCATAGATGAGAGAAGAAAGGTGATTTTCGGGTTCTGCTTCTGTAGGCATTTGCTCTGAGGAGGCCATCTATTGGAAACCTTGAGCGAAATGGCATACAATAGGCGCGTTTTGAATTTATTTTGAATTTATGATATTTATATATATAATTCAACATAAACCTTTTACCTTTTTACCCACAGCGGGCTTCATTTTACTCAGACCCAGTTTGTGTTAGTTAGTTATTTTCACAATGTTCTTTAGGCCCATTACTTGCTATTATCATCACAAAAACTTCTAATTCTAAAAATATAAATAGAGTTAAATACAATTTTGATCTTTCTAATTTACTCAATTTATAATTATGACAAAATAAAAAAATTTAGTTTAACCCTTTATTTTTCATATGTTTTATTTTTTATTTTAATTCAATTGAATATACATTTAAATGAGTATCATATAATTTAATGTGTCATAAAAAATAATTTCATTAATTTAAATATAAAAAATAAAATAATATTAAATATTATCAAATATCTCTATTTTAAGATGAGAGGATTAAATTGTGAATTCAACTGAGAAATAGAATTTATATTTAAACCAAATATCAAATTCCAAGTTCACAAAATCTTTAGTCCTTCTGAATGACTAGCATTTATGATTTAAAAAAAAATTACTCCATTTCCTTAACAAATAAGGTATTTCCATCTTTCCCACCAAGGAAACTTTTCGTACTTGAAGGAAGATAGAAATAAAATACTCTACTTTCTGCCAAATAGTTAAATTCAAGACTTAAGTACCAAAAACAAAATTATATTTCTGACAGACAAATATGTGGCATTTGAAACAAATCTAATAAATTAGTATTAAACAGAAAGATTACTTGAGTGGCATCCTTCTATGTTCACGTGTATTTATAACTTAATCAAATACAGCACCCACGAAACAATACAAATTGGCTTAGAATAGTGTTGCGTTTAATAATTCCCCCACAAGAATTTTTGGGTACTTGGGAACATAGGAAGACTCACTAGAGATTAGAGAAAATGGTAGTGCCAAAATAATTAACAAAATATAATCTTATATTGTAGAAGATGATGACGGCAAAATAATAGTTTTTCTTTTTAAATTGATGAAATTATTACTAATAGATTAGTGTTTATTTCGTGTCATTTACCGAATCTGTCGGTTAAAGGTACAACATGTTTATGTTTGTTTAAGATCCAAAATAACGTAAGAGTCACTTTATTATGCTTTTTTTTTAATCATTGTCTTAAGAAACTCATAACTTTTATTTAAAATTAAAAATAATTCTATTAAATAGACATCTTTTATTAAAATATTTTACATTGAACACGTAAAAATCATTCAATACTTAAATGTCTTATGACTTGTATTGTAAACAGTTCTTTTAAATAACTTTTTAGATTGAAGTTGGCTTAATTAGCATATTTCTAATATGCTTTTGCAAGTATTTCATAAATTATTTTTTAATAAATCATCTTTTTTATTCTTTAATATAAGTCACTTAAAAATCTATAGAAAGCATTCACATTTTTCAATTGTTCCTTTTTTTTTTCTACTACAACATTAATTTATCCTTAATATCTAATAAAACAATGTTTAATTATTTTATATTTTAAATAAGTTTTAACACTTTTTTTTCCTATAATGACAGTTATATTATATAATTGCCTTTGAGAGAATGACAATACAGATAATTAACCAAAAGAAGAAAACTAATTTGATATTGAAAGTTATAAACGAGGTAAAGAAAGAACATCATTGAAAATAATATTTTTAAATGAGGATATTAACATTAATTATAAAAAGTTAAGATAATTTAGTAAACTTTTCTAATAAAAAAAATTATAAAAAATATCATTAAAGAAACTATGAGAGCAGCAAGTATTTTTGGGAGGAAATTTAACTATATTATTTAAAAAATCAGGATTCTAAATCCGAAAACCTGTCTGTGCATGCAAGTGCACAAATGAAATTGATTTAATTTTTTTTTCTTTCCAAAAACATGTATAAACAATAAAGTTTATATCACCTGTTTGGCCTAAATAATAAACTAAAAACATTATATCACCTGAAATAACCTGCAAATGTTATTACAGTACTAATCAAATTACCACCTTTCCCCTTCTTTCTAATTCTTCCATGATCATCATGAGAAACTCTTAACCTTTTTATTCAAAATCATTAAATCAACTCACTAAACTCATCTATTTCACTCATTCTTTTATATCCTCTCTCTCTTTGATTTCGAACAAATTCAATTAAATAATATGTGAACAAATTAATGCAATTAATTGATGGGTTGTAAAGGTTGTCAGCTGAAGCTATAGACCTATAATTGATCCGTTGGAAGATGACTTGTTTTTTACCCATCCAGAAATAGGCCGGCGGAAATAAGGCAATGTGGGGCTTTAATTGATATCCTGTATCTTAAAGAAGATGAGAGAAAATATTTTGTGTCAGGTTCTTAATTAAAAAGATCAGTCCGAATAAAATTTTATGTATTATGATTTGATTCATACAAAAAGAATTATTACAAAGTTATTTTTTTTTCATGAGAAGTCCTTATAGATATAATACTTAAAATTATAGATAAATCACATTAATATATATTAAATATAGATATTTTAGATGATGAATATGTTAGTTTTAGAATTATATAATATTTTTAGTTTTCTATCTATGATTATAAATTTTATAGATTTTGAAGTTTATAATTTTATTAATATAATTATACGTTAGTTTATGATTATTTATCGACTAAATCTTTTTAGTTTTTCCAACAAAATAATATAATTAATAATTAATTTATTTGTCCACCAATAACTAATTAGTTAGTGAAAATTATGGTAGATATCAGTATGTATGTAGAATGGATAAAACTAGTTTTAAATAATATATTTAATCACTTAAAAAAAAGTTTTTTTCCTTTAATTAGGTTTCATTAATAATTATTTAAACTAATTATATAATATTCTACCTTATAAATCGATTAAAGTATATGTCTAAAAAATACAATATTAACATCTTTTTACGTAACTATTTATAATATTAGTCTTAATTATTAAAAAAAATTCAATCCTAAAGATTATTTAAAAAAACGAGTAGTAGTTCTTATTACATTCACATTCATCATTCCAACCGTCTCCTATGCATTCAAGCTTATTAAGTATAAGTCATTATCATATTCTATTATTGAATAGCATTTGTCATCATCAACACATTTAATTCATTTTAAAAAAATAGACCAATTGGTTTGTCCAATCATAAAGTAATCACTTAATAAAAATTATGTAAATATCTAAAACTAATTCTAAACTGGTATCTATCATTGAATAACACATTTAATCACTTCAAAATTATTTTCTTGTTTTAAATAGGTCTCATTGTTAATATCAATTTAGTCTTATTATCTAATATTCTACCGTATAAATCAATAAAGGTATATGTTCAAAAGTTCAATATCAACTTTCTTTATACATAAGCATTTAAAATTTTAGTCTTAATTATAAATAAAGTTTAAATTGTTTCAGATATTTTTAGAGGAAGAAACCGTTTTTATCACATATTTAAGCATATTTTTTATGAGTCATCGTCATATTTTATTATTGAATAGAATTTGTCATCATTTTAAGAGCAATAGATTTGACTCATTTAAGATGGTTGAAAAAGGCTAAAGAGTCTAGGTATCTTCCTAAACAAATACAAAATAGTCTTGATTATCCAACGAATTTTCACACTATAATAGTTAGCCCAACAACCAATTTGTTTGCAATACAATTAAACTGGTATCTATCATCCAATAACACATTTAATCACTTCAAAATAAATTCCTTACTTTAAATAAGTCTCATTAATAGCAATAACTATTTAGAATTTTACTCTTGATTACCCAACAACAAATTTCTTTATCCAATAATCAAGTAATCACTTAATGAAAATTATGTATATATGAGTTTGTAGAATGACAAAAACTAGTTTTAAACAACTATCTATCATCCAATAACACATTTAATTATTTTTCCTTATTTTAAATAAGTTTCATTAATATTAATTTAGTCTAACTATATAATATTCTATAGCATAAATCATAAGGTATATATTTAAAAGCTCAATATCAACTTCTAACCACTTACAATTTTAGTCTTAATTATAAAAAAAATTCAAATTGTCCCAGAGGTTAAGGAGTAATTATTATTGTAATTATCATTCCAGCAGTCTCCCACTAAAGCATTCAAGCCTAATGAGTATGGGTCATTGTCGTATATGGTTATTGAATGACATTTGTCATCACCAAGATATTTGACTCATTTAAAAAGATGGTTGGAAAAGGATAAGAACCTAGATGTCATCCTAGACAAACACTAAATAATCTCTATTTTCCAACGATCAAGCCTATTAGGTGATCCGAATAAAATAATTCGTCAAACGACCAATTTGTTTGTCCAACTTTCAAATATATCAGCAATACTCAAACGATGCAGGTTAGTAATATTCCCTTAGAGAAAATAAAGAACATTGGACGGGAAGATGGAGAAAGAAAAGTAAATATGAGAATACAGTCGGACGTCTATTTTTACGTACAAAATAAATAAGAATATAATGTTTATATATAAAAATAAAAATGGCAAGAAAAACCTAAATAACAGAGATGATGAACGGTAACTGAATCATAAGAATAAGGACACACAGAATTTGGGAGATGAATGGTGAATTCTATCAAAACAATCACTGAGTGAAAATTATGTAAATATCTAAACATAGTTCTAAACTTGTATCTATCCTCCAATAACACATTTAATCACTTCATTATTTCCTTGTTTTAAATAGGTGTCATTAATAACAATTTAGTACCACGGTATAACATTTTACAATATAGATGAGGTATATGTTCAAAAGCTTAATATCAACTTTCATCTTACATAAACACTAAAAATTCTAGTCTTGATTATAAAAATAGTTCAAATTGTTTGAGAGGTTATTTAGGGGAAGAAATAGTTTTTATTGCAGTTACCGTTCCATTGATGCATTCAGCCTAATCAGTATGAGTCTTTGTCATATTTTGTAATTGAATAAGATTTGTCATCATCTGAATAGTAAAAGATTTAACTCATTTAAGATAGTTGAGAAAGGGTAAGGAGTCACTATAAAAAAAATCTTATTTCACATGAAATAAGTTTGTAGATAATACTTAAGATTAGTGGCAAATATATTTTTTTCCACAGGCCTACCACAAACTTTCCACTACCATAATTTGTAGGTAAAAGACTGGTAGGAAATTATTTTCTACAAAAAAACTCATGGAAAATTTTTCATAAACAAATTCATGGGAAATTTTCCACAAACAAATCGATGAAAAATTATGAAAAATTTTCCACAGGCAAATTTATGAAAAAATTTCCATAAAAATAAATATGTGAAAAATATTCAATGAATAATTAATTTTAAAAAAAATCACAAATAAATAACTTAATCTTATAGTGAGTCTAAATGTTATCCTAGACAAATACAAAAATAGTATTCATTATCCAACAACCAAATCTCTCCATCTTTTACAACATAATAATTTGTCCAAACAACCAATTTGTTTGTCAAACATTAGTCTCCATCATCCAATAACACATTAAATTACTTTAAATGATTTCCGTACTTTAAATAGGTTTCATTTATATCAATTTAGTCTAATTATATAACGTTCAACAATATAAATCAATTAAAGTATATATTCAAAAGTTCAATATCAATTTTCTTTTTATATAACCACTTATAATTTTACTCTCTTGATTAACCAACAACCAATTTGTTAATCCAATAATCAAATAATCACTTAGTGAAAATTAGGCAGATCAGTCTGCAAAATGAATAAACCTAGTTCTAAACTAATAATTTATCATCAAATAAGATATATGTTCAAAAACTCAGTATCAACTTCCTTTTTACCCAACCGTTTACAATTTTAGTCCTAATTATAAAAAAAGTTCAAATTGTTTCAGAGGTTAAGAAGTAGTTGCTATTGTAGTCACCGCTCCAACAGTCTTCCACTAAAGCATAGCATTGAAGTCTAGTGAGTATGGGTCATTGTCATATTCTATTATCAAATGGCATTTGTTATCATCAAGAGATTTGACTCATTTAAGAATATAGTTAAGGAATGGTTAATCAAGACCAAACCTATTAAGTGTTTCCAATAAAATAATTCATTCAACGCCCAACTTGTCAAACATTCAAGTACATCAGCAACACTTAAACTATGCATGGTAAAAATAACCAGAGATAAACATAGATATAAAGAAAATTGGGAGGGAAGATGGAGAAGGAAACTAAAGTAAAGGAAACATGAGAATGCAGCAGCACGTCTATTTTTACGTACAAAATAAATAAAATACATTCTTTATATATACAACGCAGAGAGAAACATAATGTAAAGAAAATTGGAAGGAAAGATGGAGAAGGAAACTAAAGAAAAGAAAATGAAAGAAAAGAAAACATGAGAATATAGCTACTTTTACTTTTACGTACAAAATAAGTAAAATACATTCTTTATATATACAAATGAAAATGACAAGAAAAACTTGATTAAGAGAGATATGATGAAGAGTAACTAAAAGAACAACGACACACATAATCTGTAAGAGTGGGAGAAGAATAGTAAATTCTATTAAAGTAATCACTGAGTGAAAATTATGTAAATATCTAAACCTAGTTCTAAACTGGTATCTATCATTGAATAACACATTTGCTTATTTCAAAATTATTACCTTTTTGAAATAGGTCCCATTAATAGCAATTTGGTTTCACTGTCACAGTATAAATCAACTAAGATATATGTTCAAAAGTTCAATATCAATACTCATTTTACATATTTTACATGAACACTTAACACTTTAGTTTTCATTATAATAAAGTTTAAATGATTTGAGGGATTTTTTAGCGGAAGAAATAGTTTTTATTGCAGCTACATTTCAATAGTTTGTCATTGATGCATTCAAGCCTAGTGAGAATGAGTCTTTATCATATTTTGTAATTGAATGAGATTTGTCATCATCTAAATAGTAAGAAATTTAACTCATTTAAGATGGTTGAAAAAGGGTAAGATCACTACAAAAAAACTTATTTCACATGAAACAAGTTTGTCAGTAAAATAGTTAAAATCAGTGGGAAATACAATTTTTTCCACAAACTTTCTACCACCATAAATGTGTAGGTGAAATGCTAGTAAGAAATTATTTTTTACAAAAAAATTCATGGGAAATTTCCCACAAACAAATTTATAATAAATTTTTTCATAAACAAATTTATCAATTAAATCTATGAAAAATTTCCATAAAACTAAATATGTAAAAAATATTCAATGGGTAATTAATTTTTTTTTACAACAAAAAAATTCATGACAAAATATTTCATGTATAAATAAACTTATTCTTATGGTGGATTTAAATGTTATCTTAGACAAATACAAAATAGTTTTCATTATCTAACGACCAAATCTCTCCAGTTTTTCTAACATAATAATTTGCTCGACAACCAATTTGTTTGTCAATTAAACTAATATCTATCCTTAAATAACATATTTAATCACTTTAAAATGATTTCCTTACTTTAAATAAGTAAGTCTCATTAATAGCAATTTAGTCTAACTATATAACATTCAACAATATAAATCAACTAAAATATATGTTTAAAAGTTCAATATCAACTTTCTTTTTTACATAACTACTTAGAATTAATAATCAAGTAATCACTTAGTGAAAATTATGCAGATATTCGTCTGCAGAATAACTAAACCTAGTTTTAAACTTGTATCTATCAAATAACATATTTAGTCACTTTTTCTTACTTTAAATAGGTCTTATTAATAGCAATGTAACCTTACTATTATCAATCAATTAATGTATATGTTCAAAAGCTCATTATCAACTTCCCTTTTACATAACCATTTACAATTTCAGTCTTAATTATAAAAAAATTTAAATTGTTCCAGAGGATAAGGAGTAGTTATTATTGTAGTCACCATTCCAGTAGTCTCCAACTAAATTATTCAAGCCTAGTGAGTATGGGTCATTGTCACATTCTGTTGTTGAATGACATTTGTCATTATCAAGAGATTTGACTCGTTTAAGAAAATGGTTGAAGAAAGGTAAGGAGCCTAGGTGTCATCTTAAACAAACACCAACTAATCTTGATTGTCAAGCGACCAAACGTGTTCCCAATAAAATAATTCATCCAACGACCAACTTGTTTGTCCAACATTCAAGTATATCAGCAACACTCAAATGGTAAATATTAGTAACATCCGTAAAGAGAAACATGAATGTAAAGAACATTGGAAAAGAAGATGGTAAAGGAAACGAAAGAAAAGAAAATATTAGAATACACGTCTATTTTTACGTACAAAATAAGTAAGAATACAAAACTTAAAAAGCAAGAAAAACTTAAATAACATATATGATGAACAGTATAAATCAATTAAGGTATATTTTCAAAATGATTTTCATGCTTTAAATAGGTATGATTAATAGCAAATTTAGTCTAAATATATAACATTTTACAATATAAATCAATTAAAGTATATTTTCAAAAGTTCAATATCAACTTCCTTCTTACCTAACCACTAAGAATTTTAGTCTTGATTATAAAAAATTCAAATTGTTTCATAAGTTCTTTTAGAGGGAGGGATATGTTTTATTGCAACCATAGCTTCAATAGTTTCTCATTGATACATTCAAGTCAAGTGAGTATGAGTCATCGTCATATTGTGTTATTGAATGACAATTGTCATCATCTCAATAATAAGATATTTGACTCATTTAAGATGGTTGATAAGGAGTCTAGGTTTAATCTAGACAAATAAAAATAGTCTTGATTATCCAACTACCAAAACTATCTAGTTTTCCCAACAAAATAATTCGCCAATAACCAATTTGTTTGTCCAATCACCAATTTGTTTGTCCAACAATTAATCACCTAGTGAAAGTTATGTAGATATCTGTCTGCAGAATCATTAAAGATAGTTCTAAATGGTATCAATCCTCCAATAACACATTTAATTACTTCAAAATGGTTTCCTTGCTTGAAATTGGTATCATTACTAGCAATTTAGTCTAACTATATAACATTTCACAATAAAAAAAATCAATTAAGGTATATGTTTAAAAGCTCAATATATACTTCTTCTTACCTAACCACTTAGAATTTTAGTCTTAGATCATAAAAAAAAAGTTCAAATGCTTTCGTTCTTTAGAAAAAAAAGAATAGGTTTTATTGCACCCACCGCTACGTCAGTCTCTCATTATTGATGCATTCAAGCCTAGAGAGTATGAGTCATCGTCATATTTTGTTATTGAATGGCATTTGTCATCATCTCAATAGCAAAGAGATTTGACTCATTTAATATGAATTGAGGAAGGGAAAGGAGTCTAGGTGTCCTCTTAAACAAATAAAAAATAGTCTTGGTTATCTAGCAACCAAATCTCTCCCGTTTTTCCAACATAATAATTCGTCCAACCATCAATTGGTTTATCCAATAATTAAATTGGTATCTATCATCCAATAACACATTGAATCACCTCAAAATGATTTCCTTGCTTAAAATATGTCTCATTAATAGCAATTTAGTCTAATTATATAACATTCTAGAATATAAATCAATTAAGGTATATGTTCAAAAGCTCAATATCAACTTCCTTTTTATCTAAACCTTCAGAATTTTAATCTTGATTATAAAAAAGTTCAAATTGTTTCAGAGGTTCTTTTAGAGGAAGAGATATGTTTTATTGTAGTCATAGCTTCAGTAATATTTCATTGATACATTCAAGTCTAGTGAGTATGAGTCATCATCATATTTTGTTATTGAATGGCATTTGTCATCATCTCAATACTAAGAGATTTGACTCATTTAAGATGGTTGAGAAATGGAAAGAAGTCTAGGTGTCATCCTAGACAAATACAAAATAGTCTTGATTATCAGCGAACAAATCTATCCAGTTTTCCCAGCAAAATAATTTGCCAACAACCAATTTGTTTGTCCAACAATCAAATAATCACTTAGTGAAAACTATGTAGATATTAGTTTGCAGAATGGCTAAAGCTAGTTCCAAAGTGTATCAATCATTCAATAGCACATTTAATTACTTCAAAATGATTTCCTTGCTTGAAATTGGTATCATTAATAGCAATTTAGTCTAACTATATAACATTTTACAATATAAATCAACTAAGGTATTGGTTCAAAATCTCAATATATACTTCCTTCTTTCATAACCAGCTAGAATTTTAGTCTTGATTATAAAAAAATTCAAATTCTTTTCAGAGGTTCTTTAGAAGAAGGAGGAATAGATTTTATTGCACCACCGCTATGACAGTCTCTCATTGATGCATTCAAGCATAATGAGTATGAGTCA
Source organism: Macrotyloma uniflorum (assembly GCA_016859785.1). Classification (NCBI taxonomy): domain Eukaryota; kingdom Viridiplantae; phylum Streptophyta; class Magnoliopsida; order Fabales; family Fabaceae; genus Macrotyloma; species Macrotyloma uniflorum. The sequence continues at coordinate 2,717,831 of BDMB01000001.1, forward strand.
TCGTCATATTTTGTTATTGAATGACATTTGTCATCATCTCAATAGCAAGAGATTTGACTCATTTAATATGGTTAATATGGTTGAGAAAGGGTAAAGAGTCTAGGGGTCATCTTAGACAAATACAAAATAGTCATGATTATACAACGACCAAATCTCTCCAGTTTTTCCAATATAATAATTCGACCAATAATAAATTTGTTTGTCTAACAATTAAACTGTCAATGACACTTTTAATCACTTTAAAATGATTTCCTTGCTTAAAATAGGTCTTATTAATAGCAATTTAGTCTAACTATATAACATTCTATAATATAAATCAATTAAGGTATATGTTTAAGAGTTTACTATCAACTTGCTTCCATTCAGAATTTTAGTCTTAATTATAAAAAAAAAAAAAAAGTTTTCATAGATTCTTTAAAGAAAGAGATGTGTTTTATTATAATTACAGTTTCAGTAGTCTCTCATTGATGCATTCAAGCCTAGTAAATGAGTTATCATCATATTTTGTTATTGAATGGCATTTGTCATGCCATTTGTCATCATTTCAATAGCAAAAGACTTTAAGATGATTAAGTTCAATCAAGATTATTGTATAATGTTAATAATATATCTCATTCTTTTATTGGAAGAAACATTCTAAGACAAATATGCAAACAATTAAAAATTCAAATTAGTTCAATTCTTTTATATTTCAATCAAAGTAAATCACATAATGAATCATTAGATATTTTATCCCAATATGCTATTTGGATTACTCAAGAATCTAACTTGTTTTACTTGGAAACTTAACTTTATATAAACTAAATCTTCCAAGAGTGTCTACTCAAATGAATATAAAATTCAAACCTCCAAACAATTAACCAATTAAACATATAACGATAATTTTATATTGACAAAAATTCATCTTTCACCTTCAAATATCACATCTGAGGTGTTTAGGTCGCATATGTCAAACTCTTTAACTTTTAATGAACCCAAAAAAGAATGAAAAATGAAACCTACTACTCTAAACAAGATTCTATTTAGTTAAATTTATTTTATTATTTACTAACTATTTGAGAAAAATTCAAATTAAAAAAATCAAAAATTTAAAAAAAATTATATAAATTTTTAAAAAGATAACAATTTTATATAAATAAAATATAAATATTATTTTTAACATTTTAACTTAATTAATAAAATGTTTTTTTCATCTATTTAAATTATTTCTACTTTTATACTAATATTTTTTGTTTTGTTGTAATTTATGTTTAGAATTATATAATATACTCCATTCAACTCAATTCATTAGAAATTTAAAATTAGTTAAATAGGGTTGATTTGATTATCATATAGATTATTAAATTTAACATATTAACTTGACTTATTTTTAATTTTACATGTACTATGAAAAAAAAAAAGTTAAATAAATCCCCTAAATTTTTTGTTTGTATTTTGCAACCCAACCCATTGAACTAACCTGCTTTGAGAACACCAAATTTAGGTTGATGTCATATGAACAAGTCTTGCTTTTTTTTTAACCAAGGGGTTTTAGATGTAACTTGATCTTGGACATGTACACATGTATCAAACTTCACTTCCTTGCTCTTTTTATTATGTGTACGTGTGTTTGTCAAGAAACAAAAGGGGGGGAAATATGTATGTCTAATCTCTACTGTTTACAATATTATTATCAAAGGATTAAGATTTGAAATCCCTAAATGTCACACCAAACCTTTCAAACTCTTCAATTGTCTTCAATATTGTTGTGATGGTAAATAAATGGTTAGGGTTCAACATTTATACACAAACAAAAATTAGGTTAAGTAACCAAACACAAGCAATAAACCTTTTACATTTATAAAGTGATGATTATCATTCATTTTTAAAATATACTTATATGAATATCTGTATTTTTTTTAAGACATTCGTATTATACTTATAATTTATTAAATTTATTATATTTATGTTTAATTAATTATATTTAATCATTTTAATAATATATATTGAATATATATATATATATATGATATATTAAACAAAAATTATATATATCACGTAAGTATTTAAGAAAAATGGATATATATTATTAGTATTGATGTTGTTTTGTGTTTTGTGGCGTGGTCACTGGTTGTAGGTTGTCGAGTGAAGAAGTGCGTAATTGTTATTGGAGACAAAATATACGGAATGGGTCATAAAATATTCATTAACATTGAAATATTACAGTACATATGTACATCATTTTTCTGAATTAGACTTGGCAGACGCAAGATAGGTCCTTTATCACTAATTAGTAGCATGCCATGGCTAGCCTTATACCTACTTCTTTCATCACTTTCATTGGTCAATAGATTGACCGCATGCGTGCATGTGCATGTGCAACGCATCCCCACACCTCACCAATTAAATGTTGCTGCCATCATAAAGACATAAATTTTAAATATAATTGTTCCATAAAAAAATAGAGAAGAAAAAATACTCTGCAAATATTGTTTATTTGAGGATAAAATATAATTCTTCAAGTATCGCTTATAATTCACTTTTATATTTATTTATTTTCTTTTATTTTATTTTTTTTATAACAGCAATACAAATAATTTAATGTTAATAAAAATAGGATAGTAAAAATTTTATTTTTATTTAAATTTATATAGATAGAGTATAAATTTCACACAACCTAAAGTATCTTAATTAAAAATTATTTAAATATAAATAATAAATAATTCATAAACTTATCATATTATCTTAAATTCAATAATTATATAAATAGTATTATTAGATTAAAGAACGAATCAGCTATTATTTTATTTTAAATTTAATTATTTAATTTATTCTAGATAATAAATAATAAGATAAAATTAAATTATTTTTTATAATTTTATTAAAATTTATATTCTATTTTCTAAATACATATTAATTTTATAATTGGAATACAATTAATAAATAATTTCTCATATAAATTGACAATTTTAGACAAAAAATTTTCGACATAAAACAAAGAAATGACAAAAAAATCTTTTGAGATACTTGACTTTATTATTAATCTTTCTATAAGAACAAAATTATTATTAGAAAACTAAAGTACCATTATTTTGTGAATACCTAAAATAATTACATAAGATTTTAATGTAATGCAGGTGACAATTAAAAAAAAAAAAAACAGAAGAAGTGTAAAGAGTGGTATTGGAAAGTATTATGTGGAGAATGAAAAAGGTGGAAAACAAGTAATTGACCAACTAAACCGAAAAGGGAAAAGAGAAAGAAAAAATAAATATTAATTAGTCTTAACCAACACGCCACTCATATTACAACACGTGCGCTGGGTAGTGGGCCCGGGCTTGTTACATAATAAAGCAGCATAATGAAAGATTTATAAAAAAAAATAAAAAAAAAAAAATAAAAAAAAAAAATAAAAAAAAAAAAATAAAAAAAAAAAATGATTGTAGAAGAATCTTGCAACGAGTATCGTTGGATTATATGGAGATTAGCGACGAAGCACACACGTGCCTCGTTACTGTTCACTCTCTTTCTTAGCCACAGTGAGTACTAAATCATGAAAAGTAGAGTCACGGAAAACGACAAGAAGCAAGGACTGAGCATCATAAAGTTACAAAGCCCATAAAAAAACCTATGCTATTGTAATTGCCATTGCCATTGCTCACTTCATGGCACTTTAATAGGTGAGTGAGGTGACTTTTCTCTCACCAGTCACCACCACACCCAGTTATCAACACTTGGTATAGAGTGAAATCGATAATAATCCTCTCTTTGTATTGGAATGTGAATCAATCAACAAATGAATCAATCCTTTCTTTATATTAAGTTTTTTCTTTTTATAATTTATTTATATTGAAAATAAATTTATCATTTAGTTTAAAATTTTATATAAATTATAAATTAAATTAATATATATAAAATAAATATAAATTTTATCTTATTAATTTTATTTTATGAAAACAAATTAAATTTAAAATTTTTTTTATTATAATATTAAAATTTATTATAATAAATTTATTAAATTTTATTAAATCATATTATTATTGGATTATTTGTATATAAGTTATCTTCGATTATTTATATATATAAATTTATGTTTGAATTAAACTTATATATTAATAATGTAAATTAATTATATTATCAATAAATAAAATATAAATAATACATTAAAATTGTAATAACTCAACACATTTCTAAAAAAATAATTCATTTATATTCATTCATATTTTTTATGTAATTATTTTTTTTCTTTATTTAAATGTTAAATCATACTCAAAATTTAGTTCTTTTCTTATATTTTTATATATTGATTAAAAGAAATCTATATTTATAAAAAATAAAAATTTATTTATATATTATTTTAAAAATTTATAAAAAATATTTGTTTATTATTCTTTAAAAAATAAATATAAAATACAAATTAAAAAATCACATATAGAAGAAAATAATGTCAAAAAAATGGTTGGGAACAAATAAAACATATAAAGAGACATGAATATAGAAAAATTAAACACAAAAAAATTATTTTGTGAATTATCTTTTAAAAATTTTAAAATATTTAGATATCATACAATAATTATATAGAAATAATAATTTGACGTGAATATGTTATATTAAAATTTTTAATTCTTATACAGGATTTGGTTGGATCTATTATAATTGTATTTGTGTGTAAAATAAAATATTAAACTCAAATTATAGAGTTAGTTAAAATTTAATAACTGTAGCTATATACCAATTGAGTGACCCGACATAAAATTTTATTAAACAACGTATCAATTAAGAGATTAATGATAATATTAAGAACTTAAAAGTATGATTTACCATATTATGTAGATCAAAGTAATATTTTAAAATAATACAAAAGTCAAAATAAAAATATTATATAGTTTAAAAAGAAGTTTAAGTTAATGTATTGAGAAAATAAAATATGTACTTTTGGAATAAAACACTTTTCACTATAATAAAATTCAAGTATGGATGCATTTTGTATTATATATATGTGGAAGTTTAAGAATACCTTATTAATCAAAATATTTAAATATTTTTTTTTTATCACTAAATTTTGTAAATATCACGTCTTATCATATCAATCGATTTAATATATGATTTTTAATAAATTTAAGTTCATAAAATATAGTAAAGAATGTATAAATTACTATTCTCATGGTATAATTTAATGAAAACATAAACATTTTGAATACTTCTAATAAATGAAAAACTCAATGGATAAATATTTTTAAGATTTACTTAAATTTATATATAGAAAAATATATATTGAGAATGAATCATGATATATTAAAAATATGATAGACTATAATTAAATTATTGCGTAGAGATTAACCTTAATTAAATATGAATATTGTGAAGTTAACAAATTTCTTCAGCCAATCTTCTTTTAGAAAAAATAAAAATAAGAAACTATTATCAGAGCCAACTTTTTATAATTTCTTATACAGCTTATACTTTTTATATTTAATGCAATTATACATTTAAAATTTATTTTTAAATATTAATTAAGCTCAAAATATTTCAACCAATTTTTTTTTATAATATATGTTTATTTATTTATTTTAAAAATTTTAATATATATATATATAATATTTATTTTGAAATACAAAACATTTGATAAATACGAAATAATAAAGAAGAGAAATAAAATAAAAATAATAAAAAAATATTTCATTAAAAAGAAACTATTAAAAGAAAAAAATATTAATGATTTTATTTATAATTATTTAATATTTTATTTATTTATTTTTATTATAATACTTAAAAAGAAAAAAAAATATCATCATAACAACAATTATGACTTTTAAAATTTTAAAAATATCAATAAAATATTCATAAAATAATTAATTACGTGTTTATTAATTTTTTAACTTTCAGCTCATCTTATCTTAAACAAACTGCTTCACTTCCTTGTGTAACAACAAACAAAGCCTTAAGATTATACTTGAAATCTGTCTGCTGGGAAAAATTTATATATTAGAAAGCACCGAAATAAAGTACAAAAATTGATATCTTTTTCGTTGAATGTAAATGTATAAGATTTGATGGTAAAGCAAACACATAGTTTAAAGGGGTAATGAAAACAGATGTAAGATTTATTTTTGAGAGAGAAAGGAAACATTGAGTTGAAGTTGTGGGATTGGGTTGTGTAGGATAGATAGTATAGATAATTAAAAATGGTAAATTTTGTTTTAGCATCTCTTCCTCTTCTTCTGTATATTTTGTGATCGTGTTGTGGACCCACTTTGCCCAGTCAACTGACCAGGACCGTGATGCATTGTCAGTTCTCATTCAATCATCACAAACTCTCTTTTGTCGTTTTCTCATCACTCACTCTCTAATCTAATCTCTCTTTCTCTCTCTGTTACTACTTACTTTTTCCAATCTCTGCTGCCAAATGCTTCATCCTATGTAAACAACAACCACAATTCTCATACACATACATACACATCACCCTTTTAATATCACTCCTCAACTTTATAGTATCATTTTTCTTCTATTAGGTGGTTTTTTAGTAAATTTATTTTCACCAGTTTCATCCAAGAATAAAATATTTTAACTAAAAAAAAATGTAATATTTAAAAAAAAAAATCATTTCAAAGATAATCTTTATAAAAAGCACAATTAAAAACTAAATGTGATCTATTTTCTTAGGTCTATTCTTATTGATTATTTTAGGAAAAGAAAACTAAATGTAAAGCATATATATTCGTTATTCTTAACCATGTTTCAGTTTCTATAACCTTTCATAATAGCCGTTTAACTTTTAATATTTTTTAAGATATTTCTAAGAGATGTTTTTTTTTTTAAATTATAAAATTAGTGAAATAATAATATTTTAAAGAATATGTTAACCAAATACTTTTTTAAAATTAAGATTATATTGATATTTACGTTTGGGTCATAAAATACTATTAACTTTATTTAACTTTATTTGAAATAATAGAGTTAAAGTTTCTTCTTCTTTTTTTATTAGTTTCAGTTGAAGTGTTTCCTAACCAGCAAAAATTGGCATTTTATTTTCACCTAAATTTCCCCTTTAACTCCATTTCTTATTGATTATTTTAGGATATGTTGAGAATAATTTGTAATTTTTTAAAGAAAACTAAATGTAAAGCATATATATTCGTTATTCTTAACCATGTTTCAGTTTCTATAACCTTTCATCATAGCCGTTTAACTTTCATATTTTTTTAGGATATTTCTAAGAGATGTTTTTTTTTTCTTTTCAAAATTATAAAATTAGTGAAATAATAATATTTTAAAGAATATGTTAACCAATTAATTTTTTAAATTTAAGATTATATTCATATTTACGTTTTGCTCATAAAATACTATTAACTTTATTTAACTTTATTTGAAATAATAGAGTTAAAGTTTCATCTTCTTCTTTTTTATTAGTATCAGGCGAAGTGTTTTCTAACGAGCAAAAATTGGCATTTTATTTTCACCTAAATTTTCCCTTTAACTCCATTTCTTAACTTGATAACAGACAATATCAACAACTATGGTATTAATTAACTTTTAAATTCAATGAATTGTCTCAATTTTGAAGTCAGAAATTTAAATAATTTAACATTTTTTTATTAAATATTGAATCTCAAATTAACAAATGAACTAAATTGTACAATAAAAATAACAAAAAAAAAAATTTGAAAAAAAAAATAGAAGGACCAAACTATTAAGCATTATTCTGTAATCTTTATTATGTACTATAACAGATATTTAAAAAAAAAATCATTGTGAATATTGCAGCAGCACCCTACATTAAATTGTCAATATATATAAATGGAAGGCATCAATTATGTGTGTGCATATTTCTGTATAGAAATTTATGGGTGATTCAGACACTGAAGAGTAAATTAGGCAAAGGAAAAATCTGTTGTCCATAGAAAGTGCAAACAGTTGTCTTAAAGCATTAATTTAATTAGTAGTTAATTTAATTAAGACCATAACCCTTCACCACATCTATGAATTAGTTTGCTAATTGAGTCCAATTTCAATGCTAATTGTGCAAAAAAAGAAGCACCGCTTTGCAATGAACCATTGAGCAAAAATGGGGAAAGTACAAATGGAAAACAATTCTGTGGGCAGATAGATACAGTATTATTGTATAGTACATTTATTTAGAGAGAGAAAGAGAGTGTGTGAGAGAGAGGAGTATTTCAGAAGCTCACTGCTTCGCTGATTTTGAGGCATGCAAGAAGAGAGAGGAATCGTACTGCACAAGTTTCACACATCTTCTCTCTTTCTTTACTGCATTTGGGACTCTTCACTCTTCTTCACACCTTCATTTCTGTCAAGTTTCCATAGTACAGAGAGTGAATCGGGTGGGTTGATTAGTGGTTTTGTATTCCTTCACTTCAGATTCTTCTTCCATGTTCTTCCTTTTCACTCTCTGGTTTTCTTGCCCCATGTCACTGATTGTACCCTTTAACTGTTTTCACTTTGGTTTTGTTAGTGTGGGGCTTTGTTTGTAGTTGGTATGCTCACTCATCTTTCAATGGCATAAAAAAGTTTTGTTTTTTCTGGGTTTTTTATTCACTTTTTGCTATTGGAGTTCATGGGGTGAAATAAAATAATGATTTTGTTTGGTTTCTTTACTTGTATATTTTTTTTCCGGGTCTCTGGAAAATCTTGTAATTAGTGTAACATGTGTTCAAAGTTGTGATTTTTATTTTCTGGAGTGTGGTTACTTGTGTAGCATTGTCTGTTATTTGAAATTGGTTGAGTTTGTGTCGTGCAGGTGTTTTGAGATAATGCTGAGGAAGAGGAACAGGTCAGTGCAGAAGGAACAACACCACATGAGTAATCTGACACAGTGTGAAGCCAATTCAGAGCACTATTCTCAAACTCATCATGCTCTGGGGCGCAACAACATTAAGGGCCACTCAATTTTCAATGTTCCTTGTCTGTTTGTGGGTCTGGGTCCAAAAGGGTTGTTGGATTCTGATTCAGTTAGGAGCCCCACTTCTCCACTTGATGCTAGAGTTCTTTCAAATCTGGGCAACCCTGTTAGGAAGCCAAGATCTTCACCTCATGAAGGGCACCCAAGGAGTTGGGATTGCTGCAAAGTAGGTCTAGGCATTGTTGAGTCTTTGGAAGACTGTTCTAGGTTTTCTGGAAAAATTCTCCAGTCACCGGAGAGCAAGAGGGTTAGTCTCAGTCCCCAAATGATGATCAAAGCCCCAAATTGCCAAATCCACAGGGATTTTCTTGAGGGATCTAAGTCTTTGCCCAAAGATTTTTGCAAGGCTCCTTATGTCCCCCAAAATGGATCTCTTACCCACAAGGGTGAATCTGAGTCCACTGTTCTTTTTGAGATTGGGGAAATTGGCCTTGAGCATGAGCTGTTTGGAAGAACCAGGTCTAGTTCATTGGACTCATGCAGTCCACTGAAAGAGCTCTCTGGCTTAAACACTTCCTTCTTTGATTTAGACACAGATAATTTTGCAGTGAAAGATGTGAACATCCAATTGAGCTCTCCTCCTCATTTTATTGGGGGAAGCCAGAACTCAAATACCTTCCCACCTACAAAGTTGAACACAAACACTCTTTCCATTAGCTCCTCCACTGAATTTATGAAGTCTCTGTCTGCTACTGAGATTGAACTCTCTGAGGACTACACATGTGTGATTTCCCATGGCCCCAATCCCAAAACAACTCACATTTTTGGGGATTGTATTCTGGAGACTCATTCTAATGCATTCACAATCCTTTCTAAGAATGAAGAGAAGGAGAAGGGAGTGAACCCTGTTGCTAACAGGTCAGGTAGTCCAAATCCATATCCCTCAAGTGACTTCTTGACTTTCTGCCACCATTGCAACAAGAAGTTAGAAGAGGGGAAAGACATTTATATTTATGGGTGAGTTAGCACTTGGCACTACTACATCTTCTATTTTGAGTCATAGCATGTTTGATTCCACATCTCAGTTTGAACATGCATTCAGTGTTTGATATATGGATAATGGATTTGGTTATAAGGTTGTCTTGATTTGATGTGTTGCAGGGGTGAAAAGGCATTTTGCAGTTTAACTTGCCGTGCCATGGAGATCATGATTGATGAGGAACTAGAGAAATCCAACACCAACCCTCCTTGTGAAAACTCTCCTAAGCCGAAACTTGGTGAGCTACTTTTTGAAACTGGAATTCTCACAGCTACATAAAAGACTTATCTGCCACATGCACCATTTGGTCCATGAGAAGGGTACTCGCACCTGATCATCTGTTCAGAAGGAGCTGTTTTATGTGCATCTATTAGCAGCCATGGATGATCATTTTGTACATCACTGCGATTACCTGGAATTGGTGTTTCAGCTTTGTCATGGTCTTTAATGAATTGTGGCTCTCAATAAGCTAGTTTTGTTTTTCATATAAATAGAGATATGTGTTATCAAACCATTGATAGCTTGCAGAAATTAAAGGGTTGAGGCCTATTTTTCTGGTTTCCCCTTCTGAATTTTCCTTGCGATATCTCTATATTGTGTCAATGTATAAAAAAAAAAAGAGTTTTTTTTTACTTCTATGACATGCTATTTATTATCCTAGTTTATACAACATCTTTGCCTATTCCTGAGTTTTTGACTGAAAATCCGAAAGCTGAACATATGTTTCATTTGGATGGTTCTTGTGATTTCCATTTTGGTAAAAGTTGTCAAGTTTAAAGAAATACATTTTACTCATACTGCAGAAGAATATAATGTGTAATTTCTTTCCAATATTTTTTGGAGGTTCCTCATGTTCCATATTACATTTTAATGATTTAAAAATCGAAGGAGGATAGAACTTTAATGCTTAAAACAGTATAAGAGTGCTTTGGCCGAGGTGAAAACTCTGCTCTTCAGAAACAAATTAAAACAGTGATTTATTAGAAAGTACAAAATTTAGATGTAATTGGTGAACCTCTTTTAATTAGAATTTAAGTTTCATTTCAGTATCTTATCAAAGTCTTTAATGAAATAAAACTTTAATTTTGATCCAAAAACGATATTAAAAAAATTTAATATGTAAATTTTGTAGTAAAAAACTGGCTTAAAGAAAATACTATGATATTAGGTTCTCCATTTCAAAAGCAAAAGGTGAGAGAGTATCAGAATATCTTAGCAAACAATTTCTTTAATTATTTTAAAACTAATATATTAAAATAGGTAAAATTTTAACAAAAATTAAGTGAAACTTTAAAAATTTGTGTTATAATTCATCTTTTAATCTTTTAATAAGTTATGCTACAGTATAATATATATATATATATATATATATATATATATATATATATTCTAATTAGAAGTCATATATAGTACGACTTTAGGTATTTGTCTTTTTAAAATAATTTTAAAAAATATAACTTTTTTATAAATTTAATATTATATTAATAAATTAATAGAATAATAATTATTAATAAGTATTATTATTGATTTAATATAAGTAAAAATAAATAAAAATTTAAGCGCAGTTAATTTTTATTTTGTTTAAGTTGAAAATGAAAATAATTTTTTGATTAGAAATAATAATAATAATATATTAAAAGAAAATTAAATTCATTTGTTCACTTGGTTTTATCATATTGTTAAAATTGAATTGCTCCACTAAAATGTCATTCAAATTTTGTTATTCAACCTGTAACAAATTTTGCAGATATCAACAATATCTTAATTGACATCAATAAATTAGACTGAGAGATATTAATATCAATAAATTAAGTCCTAAGATTGTTGATATCATTTAATTTCATTACTATTTAGATGAGAGGATAATAAAGGGACTCAATTTTTATATGTGATAAAATTCAGGAATTAATTGAAACATAAAAATCAAAGTTGTAAAACATATAAGTCAAAGGATCTGCATTGAAACATTTATTAATTTGGACCCTGATTACTTGTAAAACCTAATATTCAATATCAGCTAATCTCATTTTCCGTAGGTTTTCAATCTACAATTAAAAAGAATAAATAATTTTTTTAAAAATTGGATAAAAATTGTTAAACTTTGTTATTTACACACTTTTTAAGGTAAGATATTTAAATATAAATCACATTATATTATAATTAATTTATAAATTAATAATTCAAAATTAGTATTTTTAAACATTCACATATACTAATATGTGATGAAGAATGTGAATAATCATTGTATTTATATCAGGTAGCTGAATAGTTTATTAAAGCTATTTGAGTTCAATACCTTGTTATTATTATTCATAAAAAAAAATAAAAAATCATTCAACTTATAAAATTATGGCATGAAATTAATAAAAAAATAGATTGCCATGCTAAGTTTACATGCAATTTTATTTACTTGCATTTCAAGATGCTTCTAACCTTTGACAAAATGTTATGTATATTGGGTGTCCAACATTAATCAATATTTTTATTCTTTAATCAATTTTAACCCTAAATTTAATGTAATTTTTATTATTAATTAAAATAAATATTTATTGAAATACTTAATAAATATTTATTGTTATTTAATATTATCATAAATAGTATTTAAAAAATAAGAAAATTAAAAAAAAATTATGGATCATGTAAGTCAAATTATGGATTTAATACCTAACTTGGATAACTATTTCAATAACTAATTATTTTTATAATTGATAGTAATTAATTTTTTTTTGTTAAATTTATTATGAAGTATTCTAGAATAATTGTTTTCATTTAAATGTTAAACAAACGTCATTTTCATAAGAAAAGGAAAAATATTATTTATATACATTTTTTTTACCTTCCCCAGTTTTTTTAGTTGTATTAATTGTTTTTTATTGTTGTAATTTTTTTTATACATAGATACAAAAATATCTGTATTCTCATTTATATTTATAAAACCAACTTTTAAAGGAGTATCGATCAAATTACATTAATATATCAAACAATCAATTATTCAGTAAAATATAAAGTTTTATATACTAAAATAATTTAAATATTTTAATCAAAATTTTGAAACATACTCTTAACTTATGTAAGTAGTTTTTTTTTAACTTTGTTAAAGTTTTATCATCGAAAGTATTCATATTCGAACATGCCCATCGGATAACAAGTTCTAAGGGATTTTTATTTGATTATTTAATTTTTTTTTAAATTATTTTGAAATTTATATATTTGAAAATATGTTCATGAACAAAACATTTTTTTTATGATGATTTATTTAATTTTATCACAAAAATGTAACATGTCCAGTAACTTTCACCACGCATAAAGTATGAATAAACCTTTATATAGACAAAATCACTGAAAACTAAGAATGACAAAAATTTTCATGGTGGACCACAATGATAAAGCCCAAGTTTGGAATCCAATATGCATTTTGAGCCTAAACTAACAAATTTTCTTTTCAAGAATTTTTATTAATCCCATTTATGTTGAATATATTTTTTATATAAACAAAATATCTAAGTAACCAAATCATTTTAAGAATTTTTAAATTTAATATAAAAAAATGTAATTATGTGATATATGGAGTTCAATATAAAAAATAAAAATAAAAAAACTCAATTTCTTTAAAGTGATAAAGACTTAACTTGATAACAAATCAATTAAGAATTTTCTCCTTTGCTCTATTTTGGATCACATACTTCTAGTTATTTAAATTGGTGAATACATGATTTGATTTTGTTTAGAAACTAAGTAAAAACATTTAATATAAAATATGAGAGTAAAATTATTTTATATTTGGAAGTGATTATTGGACTATTAAAATAAAGAATAATTTATTAAGGTCTAATTATTTAAAATAAAAATATAAAATAATAAATTATTAATGCACGAAAATCAGTTGAAGAAAAATATCTTTTTTAAAGGTAAAAAATAAGTGACAATAAAATATGTCACTTTATATGAATATTTTTTTTATTAATATATAAAAAATTAAAAATATATAAAAAAATCAAAATAATTTTATAATTATTTATTATAATTTTATTTTAGTTCTCTTCAAATAAATAATTATATTTTAACTCTTTTTTTTTCTTTTCTCATATTTTCTTTTCTTAAGTTAAATTTTTTAACTTAAAAACATATTAAATTATGTGTTCAAAAAGGTTATCTTGATTTATTATGTCATAAATATTTAAAATTTTTCAATGATTAAACTTAATTTTTTGACAAAAAGTCTTTAAATATGGTTTAATTATTATGTTCATGTGGTTCACATAAAGTCAACTTTAATAGTCATATATAGTTGAGCATTTCTATAATGTCTTTGTCATTCAACAAAGCGTGTTCAATTCTCAACTCCACATTACAAGGTTTAGATCATTCCACTACTATTTAGCCTTGTCCCTTGAATGATCCCAAACATTTTGCTAAAACAGTAATTGGGATCTATTTCCACACACTTAAAAATGCACTTTATTGACTTTTTAGTTCTAACAAATAAAATTTCCAGAACTTATAAAAAAAAAAAAATGTAGGAAACCCATTTTTTTAATTTTTTTAAAAACTAAATTATTTAAAATTAAATTCATGTTTAGTTGATGAATATTTTTTTGTAATTAATTTTTATTTTTTAAAATAAATGCAATTGAAAATGAAAGTTCATTTAATCATTCAATAAAATTTGTGTAGATAATCTCTTCAAGAGTAAAATGTTTATAGTGTTAGGATAGGAAAGAAAAATGTTACATGTATTATCTCTAATTTTTTAAAGTAAAAATGTTATATTATAAATTAACAGGTGGTTTACAAATACTATAATTTTGTATGAAATAGGATTAAGTATTTGTTATAATTTTAAAAATACAAAATATATGTCTTTTTCATCCTTTTTGTTAAACACAAATTATTAAAGTCAGATGTTTTATTAACAAAATTTATTTATGATTTTTTTTTTATAATATTTCAACAAATATGTTGGTTAAGGTGATTTTTTTTTGTTAAATAGTTTAAAGTGATAAAATAATTTATAAAAATTGGGATATAAGATTATAAAATTAAAACATGTGTTCACTATATATAGAAGATTTTATTATTATTAATTGAGTTAACCTTTTACCAATTTATTTATAATTGATAAATTCACAAGTGATCATTGTTAATTTATAATAAATAAATATTATTGTTAATATTGTTTAGATTTTGATGATTAGATTCTAAAATCAAATACATCATAATTCAAAATGGAAAAAAATATATAAAGAATGTTGAAAAGACTTTATTTATAAACATAAAAGTATATAACCTTTGTTAAAATAGTAGTCAAACAATAATAAATACAATAATTTTTTTTTTAATATGTTACAAAGTTTTAGTCAATATCTCTCTCATATTTTTTTTTCATTCCGACAAAACTGTTATTAATAAAAATGAACAAGAATATTTCATATTTATAAAACTAAACATGGTTATAGGAAAAAAAAAATTCAACTGAAAGACATAAACACTATCTATATATATGGAGAATGATCTTCTTATTATTAATTTTAAAAATAAATATAAAAAATTTAATTTTTCATATTTATAATTTTTTTATATTTATTTTTTAAAATAATAAATCTTTTATATATATATATATATATCATGTTATACATCATATTGAAAATGATAAGTGAAACAAAGGAAACATAAATGAAGAGAAATGTATTAGTAGTAACAACACTCTTGTTATTGAAGTGTGGACCATTTGATCATGCAGAAAAGAAAATCAAGGAATTAGGAATCGCATCATATGGACCAGATGAATGGGCCTTTCTCGGGTACTATGCACCCGAATTATACGCGTTCCAACCACTTAATAAAACCAGAGAGCGGCACATATTCTGGCATTGTCTCCACAGTACTTCACACCAACTCTTTTCTCACTTTCTTTTTTTCTTCTAGACACAGGCATAAAAAATTCATTCACACTCTTCCTAAACATCAAAATATAGTGAACCAATTCAAGTATAGGAAACACTCACTCCATCCTCCTGTAACCAGCACTGTAGAGGCTATGCCCACTAACGAAGATTTTCAAGGTATTCTTTCTCTATTTTTTTTTTTAAATTTGATTAAATGATTGAAGTTAAATAGTGTCCCAGTTCTGGACAATTTTATGCACTTTAAAGATTTGATTTCTTGCTTCTCTGAGTTATGCTGTTGTTTTGGAAAGGGAATGAAGTTTTTTTTGTAAAAATGTAGGGTTGGAGATAAATGTGTTTTAGGACCAAGGAAGGGGATTTGAGAAGAGATAAGAGATCAATTAGGTTTCCTCCAAAGATCTCAAGTAATTGTTTGTTAAAAAAAAATGTAAACTTTCATTGGGCTGGGAGCAATTTGATGTGATTTCTATGATGTTAGTTTCTTGATAATTGAAAATTTTGGTAAACATGAAATTAAAGGTGGATTAGACCAGGCTTATTTGTCACGCTATTTGTATAGGTTTGTGCTGACTATTTGTATATTTTTTTATATATGTTTCAGGAGTTTCAAATTGCTATGTGTTCAAGAGCCGATTGCAGGAGTATGCGCAGAAGGCTGGACTGCCTACGCCTGTCTATGAAACTATCAAGGAAGGGCCTTCCCATGAACCTTCTTTCAGGTCAACAGTGATAGTGAATGATGTTCGGTACGATTCTTTGCCTGGATTTTCCAATCGAAAGGCAGCAGAACAGTCAGCTGCCGAAGTTGCTTTAGTGGAGTTGGCCAAATCTAATGTAGTTAATCAATCCATCACTCAACCTGTTGTAAGTAGTCTTGACTAGTATCAACTTTTTGTGTTTGCGAATTGTGGGAAGTCGATTATTATGATTTATATTGCTTCAAGTGGTTGGGATGCTTGATGATTTTGTTTTGTGCAATTTCATTGTATATTCTTGCCATCTCTGGTAGTTAACCAGTGGTTTCTTTTTTTAGTATTCTGGGAGATTGATGCATATTGCCTGTTTGATATGGCTGGTATCCCCTCCCCTTTCAGATAGAGGATGTCTTATCTTCCTTCTGCCTTTTGTAGTTTGCACCCTTCTTCTGCTCCTTGTCTATAGTAGTCAATAGTGCTTAGCAGAGTGGATTGACCATGGGCTGCTAAGGGATTGAAATAGTAGAGTGTTTTTCAATAGTAGCAGTTGAGACAGCAATAGCTGATTTTCACATGCTATAAGT
This sequence comes from Macrotyloma uniflorum, assembly GCA_016859785.1. Lineage (NCBI taxonomy): Eukaryota > Viridiplantae > Streptophyta > Magnoliopsida > Fabales > Fabaceae > Macrotyloma > Macrotyloma uniflorum. The sequence goes on from BDMB01000001.1 coordinate 2,734,891, forward strand.
TTCAAAAACCATTTTGAACCTTGAAACTATGTTGTTGAGGGGTTTTTGGGTAAAATTATGATTTTTCTCCCATTTTCTGATGCATTTTTTTCCTTGAGAAAAATAACAGGATTTGAAACCCTTTTTCCTTGACCATTCTGCAAAAAGTTACCTCTTCACACTTTACAAGTCTACTAATTTAATGTAATTTGTTATGTTCTCTTTCTATTAATTTCACTACCAGCTTTCATTTTGTACCTCATTACTATGTTCATATTTCTCTGAGATTGATATTTTTTGTGTTTTCTAAACTGTGACCTATTATTTATTGTTTATCATAAATTTTTTTATCAGGGTTTTCTTAGTATTTGTGTAGTAAAAGTTATTTAGTATGCATTGTTATATTTAAAATAGTGGTCATCCCACTTCTCACTTTAGTGTTTTCAAAGTTTGCCTACACATAGCCGTCTGAGATTGATAACCATGTTTTTTTGTTAATAGAATATCTTGTATTATATAGATTAAATTTCCTTCTAAAGAATATTCCTGTACTTTTATTCTCTATTCTGTTAGAATAATTACATTGTGGAAATGTATGGATTTTGAGTGCTTGCTGGAGCATTGCCTGCTCTGGGATGAAAAGTTTTTGCCCAATGTAGTTGAAGACATTTTTCTTTCTAATTCATACATGAATCATCCTCATCCTTTACCTTTATATTAATTATGTGCAACGGAATGGAAGAGAAGTGCGATTGGTTGGAGACCAAAACTTAACAATTTGTTCCTGCTATTGCTCAACCCAAGTTATCTATACTATTTGCCATTTGCCACTCGGCACCACTTTGTTTTTGTCGATTTTGACTTTCTGCAGAAATATCATTGTTGTCTATTTTGTGTATGGAAAACTGTAGATAGCCACAATTTTTTTGGCCAAAATATTTGGCTGGTATGGTTGAATGCTTATTTACTCTTGGATGGATGATTTGATCACTGCCACTTTGTTGTATCCAACCACCACCAATGAATCTATCTGTATTATTGTCAAATCTGGCTATTTTTTTGGCCAAGTAGAAGTTCACTTTGCACATTATATTTTCACCCACCTAAGTCATTATTTAATTTTTGAAATATGCATGCTTAGTAGTTATCTGTTCTAACACTTTAAAGAGCTTATAGCTTTGTTGCGCAATTTATCTTAGGCAGCTGTGCTTGTATTCTCTCTTAACTTATAGTACTTTTACTTTCAGAATTATAGTCTCTTTCAGCTGTACAAGTTATTGTGTATATGCTGCCTCTGACCATGTTAGTGGTGTTACTTCCAGCATGAAACAGGATTATGCAAAAATTTACTTCAGGAATATGCCCAGAAAATGAACTATGCAATGCCTATGTATCAGTGCAAAAAGGATGAAACACCAGGACGAGCATCAGTATTTTCATGTACGGTTGACATTGGGGGTATACTCTATATTGGGGGAGCAGCAAAAACAAAGAAGGAAGCAGAGATTAAAGCTGCTAGAACTGCTTTATTAGCTATCCAGTCAAGTGCATCTCATGCTTCCCAAAACCAGGTTGGCCATCCACAGTTGACAGTCCTTCCATGCAGAAAAAGGGTATCAGAATCTGCCGCTATAGCTGATGAGAATTCAAATCCCCCAAAGCCTAAGAAAGCACGTTTTAAAAGGAAATCTTCTAAGAGGAAAAATCCTAGAGATAAGATAGGCCCAACTCATACTGAAAACGTGGGTGTTGGAACAAATATCAATCATGAAGTAGAAACTCAAGCAAGTGTTAATGGTGAATCTGGCGTCCATGAAATGAAGACTGAAAAATTCACCTCAGAAGCCATGAAGAATTTAGAGAATGGAATATCAGTTAATTTTCCCGAGAAAGAAACATTGGTTGCGGAGGATTCTTTTGCTCAGAAGAGTCAAGAAGGGGTTTTTGAAAATGGAAAGTCTACGGAATTATATTCCAAGGAGAACAATCTTGGGACTGTTACAGAACTCTCTTCTGTGTCTAAGGGAGACATATTGGAAACAAGTGTGGAGATGAACAAACAGCAATATAACGGAGAAAGGGTTTCTGACCATTGTGTTGTGGAGGGTTGAGGTTTAAAGTACTATTAAATTATTAGAATGGAAAGATCAAATTATTAGCATGGAAGATAAGATTCAAGCATTGCCGGTCATTTATTAATGTTAGGAACCTTGAGGATTCCAACTGTTTTTCTTTGTTGGGTGTCACTCAATTAGGAAAGTAAAATATAGGATGTGATGATTCTCAAAGCATGTTGATAATTTTTATCAGTGATCTGATGAGGGTGTGTAACACCATTTATTTATATTGTATTAGTATATTTGAGTTATGTTCCATTTATCAGCGACATGGAACGTAGATTTGGACAGGTTTGAGCTTATTTGAAAAAATGCAGTTCCCTTTTAGAGTTTAACTCTAAATTTGAAATGTGTTTAATAAAGATTCATTGCTTGTGTTGGTAGTTGAAAATTCTTTACAGCGTGTTCTGTCAAATAGGGTGGATGAAAATAGAATGAATGAAAATTGACGACAAATATAGATTTGAACAGTGTTTGGTGTTTGGATTGAGAGAGAGAAAAAAAAGGAAAAAAAAAGAAGACAAAAAGATTGCATAGTATTTTACTATTACCAATTTATTCTGGCTTGAACTCTTCTCATTTCCAAGCCATTTCCCCCTCATTTCACCATGGAGTTTTGTACAAATGGGATCTACAACATTTTATGCCTTAGTTAGCAAAATTTAACCATTTACTCAATTTCTTTATCCTCTTTTCTATCTCCTTAAACTCTTCTATTTTCTTCACATTTCAACTCCATCAAATATACTTAGTACGAATTCAAAAATTGTTTTATTTTTTCAATTAATATACAAATAGCTCCTTTATGTACCTTTTTAAAGGCTAAAATTAAAATTTTTTTAGCAATTTTTAAAACTTCTTTCAAAATTCGTTAATATTATTCTTGATTGGTCGAATTGTGCAACATAATAATGACTACTGTGTGTCCGAAAATCAATACATGGTAACATAAAAAAAATTGAATACATGGTAACATAAAAAAAATTGAAATTATGTTTGGACATGTTGCATGTGCAAAAGTTCTATTGTATACACTCAACACATAACGTCTAAATTTAACTTTTAACCCGATGAACATAGTTAAATAAGATTAACTATTTTTTATTTTATTAATAAATGACATTACGGGAGTAAGAGAACGATTAAAATTTAATATTGGAATGAAAGATGTAGCCATTTTTATCATTTAGTTATTTAACAAAAATACTTGTTGATTACCAACGTGTGATTAATTCAAGTGGCACTTGTTTCATTGTACTTGGTGAGTGTCATGTTTTAGTTTCATAATCACATTAATATCGATTAAAATATACTTTTAAGTAATTTTTCACATGTTTGATTCTATGTTAAACAAATTGAATCTAAAATTGATTCTAAATTGAAGTACCTTCAAGTGATTTTTTACATTAAAAATTTATACTGAATTTTGTTATAAGATTATTTTTAAATATAATATTTAAATATAAATTACATAATTTTAAATCAATTTTATTAAAATTTAATTTTGTTAACGGATCCAAATACACAATAAAATAATGTTCTTGGTTTAGTACTGTATGTGGAGGGAAAAAAAAGTGAATATCTTCAACTTCTAGTGTTGCTTCTCGTACAGAACGCTTACATTTATTTATATTTGTTAATTGAACATCACTTATATTAATTATTGAATATAAAAATAAATTAAATAATATATTAATTATATATTAATCAGGAGTTCAAATGTTAGATTTTTAAATTTATTTATAAGTGGTAAATTATGTTCAAAATGAACATTATTCATTTTGTAATATCTCATAATAAATCTTATTATTATAAAATAAGTTTTTTAAATTATTTAAAATATATTCTAAAATATTCATCTTGTAAAAGTAAATTATTTTAATTTCGATAACATCATTTGATTTCATTGTGATATATTGAGTATAAGTTGTTCTGCTTCTTCAAAATAACCACACGACCCAGAATCCGTTCTGTTCAGTAAAAGCAAATTTGAAAAGCTTGTAGAAAATTTAAACAGTCTGCGAACATACTAAATATATTTAAATTATTCTGAGAATATTATTTTGTAATAAAAATCTTATTATAAGTGTTTAGAATTAATTAATTTTAAATAGTTAAAATTAATTTTAACTTATATATTTTAAAATAGATTTCAAAATCTCATTTCAGATTATTTTTTTTACAATGTTTCGGGAATGTGTAATTCAGAAAAAATTGAATATATTTTAGATAATATTTTTCGAAAAAATATAAAAATATTTCAGATTATTTTTTTTACAATGTTTCGGGAATGTGTAATTCAGAAAAAATTGAATATATTTTAGATAATATTTTTGGAAAAAATATAAAAATTTTAAAAAGGCATTTTAGTTATTTCAAGAAAATGTAGGAAAAAAAATGTGAAGGTGAGATAATACAAATTTTCAAATTCTAAACCTACAAGTGGGTCCAAGGCCCATATTATTAATTATTTTAAAAAAATAATGAGATCTGCTTAAACACTAGAACTCAAAACGACGGCGAAGGGCAGAGGAAGTGTGAATTACGTTTGAAAATGCACGGTCGGCCTCGCAAAGCGTTGAAGCAAGAAGATGAAGCGGCTTTATCAGCCAAAGCTGAAAAGCTTCGTTCACTCCAAGCTCTCTTCCTCGCCAATCACCACAATCGCATGTTGCTTCTTCTTCCTTCAACTCTCTCCCTCTCTCTGTCTCTCTCTCTCTCTCTCTCTCTCTCTCTCTCTCTATTTTCTCCTTCGATTAACTCCAATTGCGCAATCTGGTTGGTTGCAGATATAGCAAGGAAGCGCTAGATGTTAGCGCGAAGCTTCTAGAAATCAATCCAGAGTGCTACACAGCTTGGAATTACAGAAAACTCGCCGTTCAACAACTCCTCTCTAACTCCGATTCCGATCCCCATTCTATCTTCCAAGAGGAGCTCAAACTTGTGCGTGTTCACTCTCAGTTAATCTGGTTCAATTTTTTGGATAAATGATTAGTTTATATTTTTTTTTTTCTGTGAATCGAATTGCTAGAGTTTGTTATTTGTTTCCGATTGTTTAGGTGGAGATTGCGCTGAGGAAGAATTTCAAGTCTTACGGCGCGTGGCATCACAGAAAATGGGTGCTCAGCAAGGGGCATTCGTCCATCGACAACGAAATGCGCCTTCTGAATGGTTTTCAGAAGGCCGATCCTCGAAATTTTCACGCGTGGAATTACCGAAGGTTCAATACTGCTTCCTTTTGATGTTCTCTTTTCAACCAGAGAAAGAAAATTATTCAATTTGAGAGTTTTTTGTTGCTCCTGTTTGTTTATAATGTAAAGATTTAATTCTTGCATTTTAAACAATAAAATAAACACGTTTCAATGCTGTTTTGCGAAATAATTCTATTTAACTCTACTCAACGCTAAAATAAACTGATTAGGTTGGTGTCCTTTTTTGTGTCGATTTTACTTCCAGGTTTGTTACCGAACTGATGAAACGATCGGATGAGGATGAGTTGAAATACACGGAGGAAGTTATAGGGGCTAATTTCAGTAATTACTCTGCATGGCACAACCGTAGGTAGTTATAACTTGAAATTTACTCATTCAAAGAGACATTCTTGTGCTTGCTGGCTGTCTGCCTTTTCTCTATGGTTCCACTCATTTAATTACCTGAACTACATTTTTAGGCTTTTCAGAACTTGTGAATCGTGCATGGACTGTTTTACTTGTGTTTGTATCATTGTATTGTGCGTCGAGGTGACGTATTGGTGTACAAGATTCATTTGTGTGCTTATGTTTGTTTTATTCTTTAGTTTTGTTCGTGAAACAAGCATTGGCATCTATCAACATTACATGTTTAATTGTTTCCCATGTGATCCTTGGAGGTGTCCTTTCGATATCTATGTTTGATCGATTGTGGTTGACAATTTGGCAAATATTGTTTCAGTATTGTCCGATCAATTAACAGCTGCTTTGAAGCATTCTACAAAATCTTGTAGATAAACAAATCGAAATTATATTATTTCGTGTACTTTAAAAACGAACCCTTATGAGGTTTGATTTGGTGCATGCAGACAGGAGTAGTCCTGTCTAATAAATACTAACCATTCATTAAGCTTTATTACTTAATCTACCCTCGAAATAAAAACTAATTAAAACTATGAAAGAAGAACGGGGAACATGCGTGCCTAGTTTAGTGGGTTAGTTAGTTTCTTTTTCAACTGTATATATTAAATAATATACTTAATAAATGGCTAGGATTTATCAAACAGGATAACTCCTGTTAATGGTAAATAGGAGAGGATTTAAATCTGGTGAAATGCCATATTCTATCTAAATAAAAACCTGGCCGTTTCCCACATCTTAAATGATAATCATACATGATGTAATATCATTTGAATATGAGAGGTATTTCCACATTGTAGGAAAAATTGTGTATCGATGTTTCTTTTTTTTCTTTTGGGTGGTGGGGTTGGGGTTGTGCAAACCAACACCATTGTTTAGGACTTTGTTTCATAGGGTAAAATTTGACTCTTCTTGATTAACCAAATTTCTTAATCTAAACCAAAAAGCTGGGAAAGATTCATTAACTAATTTTTATTAATACATATTGCTTTGGGAGTTTTTCAGTGTGCTTTTGTCAAATTTGCTGAAAAGAAAGGCGGAAGGATATTTCCCTAAAGAAAAAGTTTTGGAAGAGGAGTTTGAGCATGTCCACAATGCTATTTTTACTGATCCAGATGATCAAAGTGGCTGGTTTTATCATCTTTGGCTTATTGACCAAACAGTGAAAACTGATACTCCTGTCCTTGTTTCGTCTTGGCCATCTCATGGATCTAATATAACTTTAATTGGGGACAACAGTCTTCGTGGTTGTGGTTTGTCTCTACTAAACGGTACACTTTTAGACACTAGAACACTTCCGATCATTCTTGATTTCAATCAAGCTGTAGAAGGAATAAACTCATCCACCGTGGCTATTGAATCTGAGCTTTTAAATGAGGAACTTGTTTGGAAACCACTTTCAATGAACAATTCAAATACTGCTCAAGTTTGGGTTGTATATCTAAACCTTGGAAATATGGAACTTGAACCGTCAAAAACTTACTCCATAGAGATCATCATTGGAAATTCTAAGGGTATTGTATCGTCTAATGGAAATCACTATGGTGATCCTTCCCAAATTTCCTTTAAAGTGTTTGTGCAGACTGCATCTACTGAACCTACTGAAGGACAGAGTGGAAAAAGGACTACATGGAAGGATACAAATTTCCATAAAATTGATCATTTTCTGGAATCAGATTCCATTCTTTCTGCTGATCATAATCACCATGTTCCAAGAACTTCCAAATGGTCCTCTGAGGAAATTGATGAAGAAATAACTAAATTTCGAGACTTATTGTCAGAGTATGACTGGTAAGGTTTTTTTGTTAAATAGATAACTTTAATGATTTGAAATGCCACCTTTGAAGTTTAATTCCCATGTTTTTGTCCCTGTTTTATTTCTAGATCATAAGTGGCCTTTTCTTTTTGTAGTAAAATTGGAAAGCTTACACTTGCAAGACTTTTGACTGCTCTTGATTTATTATCATCTCAACATGATGGAAGAAAATCTAACACTGAAGAAGTTCTTCAACTTTACACCGATCTGATGAAGTTGGATCCAACACATTCTCTATACTACAAAGACGAGCATAGTCTAATTTCACTAAAGCGGGTAATTTACTTTTCGTCAGAATTAATTATCTATCATAACATGATCTCATTATCCTTTCACTGTGGCAGCATAATGATGTCAAATACTCTTGTGAATATCTATCAGACTATCAGCATAGTTAAATGACTGATAGCAGCTAGAATATATGGACCTTTCATTGTTGTATTTGTTGTCAAATGAATTTGTTTAATTCTATGTTTTCAAATTGAAAACAGAAAACATGACTTGGAATATGCATTTGTGTTTGACTGAAAAAGATACTCCAAGATTCCCATTTGAGACGTGGGGAAAAAGTGGAAGCCGAAAATATTTTCAGAGTAAAACTTGCGCTTTGTAGAAAAATCAGTTGACTGGAGAAATGGCAATTAGAATCTTGTAATTTTCTATTTTTTTTATATTGCTGGTTTCCTATAAAATATGCTAGACATTGGAAGCTTTTATCTGACCATGCTGGAGTATTTTTATATTTACGTTAGCTTTACACTAGTGCATATTTTTGTATCTTCCCAATAAATCATTTTTCTCTTTTTCATGTTTTGATGATTCTTCAGATAACTTCAACTAGGGACTCTTTACTACCATACTGCCACTACTATAAAGATGCAACAGAAACTATCACTGGTTATGTCTGTCTACGATTACAAAATCTATCATTGTCACGGATGGGATCTATTGAGAATTTATTGTGGGTGCAAATGCTAGACCTTAGCCACAATGAACTTCAATCCATTGAAGGTAAAACTGTAACTTAGCATTTCCCTCTTTTCAAATACAACAAGAACCTATTCATATTCCTTCTTAAATAACTTTCTTAACAGGGTGTTTTACTTGTATTAGCAAACCATTAGTCTTCTTCCCCCTGTTTCTATCCATGTTTTGCTAACCCCAAGTCTCTCCTACACTAATTGAGCATAAGCTATCCACCTTTTGAATCTATATACCTTCAAGCAGACTACTGATGTTAATAGTTTAATAAATTTTAATAAATGAACATTGACAGTTTAATTTCTTTTGTTTCTTAATATCTATTTATTCAGTTATAGCAAACATGATTTTCAAGTTGTTGTGCAGTGGAATTGAATCCTGAAGGTTGCCTCTAGCTTAGCCTGTATCTTTGGCTAATTACTTTAAGAAATTTTAGAAAGTTTAGCTTTTGATGTATTTTATATTGAAGCAAAATATATCATACTGAATCTTTTTGACAGGATTGGCGGCCATGCAACTTCTATCTTGCTTAAATCTGAGTCATAATAAAATTCGTAATTTGACTGCTTTGGGACCTCTCAGATTGGTTAAGTCACTTAAAGTGTTGAATATCTCATACAATGACTTAGGCTCTCACTTGGTTGACACAACGAGATATTTATGCCCATCTCCTGTATCTCATACTGAAGAATTTGCCTGGGACCATTTTGAAATCCTCGCTGGCAGTGTTAGTGCCACTAATTTTTGGGAAGCTTTCTTGATATTTGGAAGCTTGGAATTGACAGAATTAAACATAACAGGGAATGCCTTAGCTGATGAAAACTTCAGGTCATTTCTTGTCAAAGTTTTGCCAACACTCAAGTGGCTAGATGATGAAGAACTATCTTGACCTATCTTGGCTTTTAGAGATGCAGTTCTATCTTACTGGTATAATGTGAAGATATAGTTCCTCATCCAGAATTTGGTTTCATTGGGTAAACACTTTTTAACCCGTTTTACGTTTGGTCCTTGTTGGCATCAGGTGCTACACTGCTAGTATGGATTTTGCTAGTAACATATTTTTACTGTCTATACAAATACTGAATGACTTCTTGGATGAGTAATACAAGCTCCTTGTTCAAATCTCAGCGCTTGCTTCCCTTTAGTCATGAAGAAGATGCAGTTTGATATTATTAGCCTTGTTAAGCTTGAATTGCTCTATTTATACAATTTTTGGTGCCGAGACATGAAGGTGTAGTCCTTCAAGTTGTGAAGGACGTAATTTGATATTTGTGTAATCAATCTCTCTCATGTTACTTTGATCTTAAACTTGTATTGGAACATTGCATGCTTATAGAAAGACAAGTAACGAATCAGTAGAAGATAACAATTAAAGAATATTTGGTATATTTAGGAAATTGAAGTTGTATTAATACATAGTCCAAGCCATGTAGGGCAAGCAACTGAGAATTGATAAATGGTTTATTATTGTTTTCTTATGTATTTCTGCATGATCGGTTCCTATCATCTTTTGCCTTACTAAAATCGGTATTGTTCATTATGGTCAAAAATTGATTCTTACAAATATAATTTTCAGAGGACACCAAGCAATCCAAGGAAATAGCCATCGTGAAAACGTTCGTCTTTTCCCTCTTATGTTGTGAGCTGCATTTCAAGAAGTTTGGTGTTCGGGGTGTTGACAAATTTTCCCAGGTTGACTATGGCTGGAAAGTTTTCTGAGCATGATGACAGGTGAGAAACAATTGAATGAATTGGGTTGATAGACGAGACTACGGGTAGCAGTTGCTCAAAAATGGCTTATGAAGAAGACTGATGGGTGAAACTTCAAATGATTACGTTGAGTGTATTGGTTGGAAGAGTTTTTGAAAGATTGAGAATTGACATGTTCGGAAGGAAAAAGTAAAATAATCACATGTGTCAATGTTTTAATTAAGGTGGATAAAATATATGAATTTAATTTAAATTGTTCACTTTAACTATTATCCATGAACATCTTATTTTGAAGTATATTTTTCAATATCATAATTATAAGTTAGGTACCAATTTAGTTTAGTTTAATTTTTTTAACGGTCCTAGCTTCATTGAAACATTTTAAAATACATCTCTCATATAATCATTATTAAGAATATCTATAAACAAGGCAACCAAACCTTGTTCGCTAGTTCATGAACATCTCACAAATTCTATATACAACGCATACGAAGTTATGACAAAAGGTTTCAAGAAAAAAAATATGTTTTTTCTTATTTCTTTCATTATATTATAGTGTCTAGTTTTTTTTCTTCTTTCAATAGTTGGCGTACTTTTTCTTTAACATCTTGTTTAGTTTTTTTTATGACTCTTTCAGTTTGAGTCCACTAATACATAATTTAAAGTCGAATTTGAGTTATAAATTATGTGTGTGCAAACACGGATACTTGCTACTCAACCAGACATCATTTTATTTACCTGTTTCAATATTGAAAAGTAATATCAAATATCTAAGACATTTGAGAATATAGTATACAGTATCATATTCCAAATTGATTGGGATGGTAAATCTAGCAACCAAAGAAGATGATGGATGATATGCTTCAAGTCAGCAACGGCATGGTCCAAGACATTTACAGCAAAGGGCTCTCGCATCTAACCATAGCTTGCTGTGCTTTTGAAAAGGAATATTACATTTTGAAGTATGGCAATCCTGGTCATTGTGCAGGTATCGAGAAACTTCTATTTATAAAAGATAAAATTAGCTTGATTTTGTAGTTGGTCTGTAATATAAAATGAAATACTAGTAATACAGGATCTTTTTTTCATTCTTTATTTTTTTACATGAGACTGCATGGTCCACTGGTAATGGTTCTGTGATTTTTGGCAGAAGAAGGTCCCCACTCCCCCTCCCAATTGTTTTTATGTGTTTGCAATGTGGGCATTTTCTTCACAGTTTGTTTTTTCAGTAGTATCTTTCGTGAAAAGTACTCCCGTTCTCGTGTTCTACCACTATACTTGGGAACAGAACATAAAAGGCGTATTTCAAAATGAAAAAGTGCAAGAAATACAAAGTCGTGTGCGAGGTAAGAAAGTTTTCCCTTTCTATAGGTAAAGTTTCGGAATTAAACACTTGTAGAATTGAAATCCTTCAGCGAAAATCATTATTGATGCTAGTGCTCACACTTAACATCCAATCTACATCCATAATCGAAGACTATAAAGAACTATATTATGAAATAATCATACAATAACCAAAGCGATCTCATCTCAAACCTTTGATTCGATAGGTACGTTACGACGAACCCAACCTGTTGAGAGCTTCCTTAGCCGCATTTAATTGTGGCTCCAATTCGAGAGCCTCTTTGTAAGCCTTCTTCGCTTCCTCTCCCATCTCATTCCCCTCATAACACTCTCCCAACATGCACCACGCTTTCGCGTTCCGCGGACTCAGCTTCACCGACTCGTTCAAATCCGCCAGCACCGAATCAACGCGCCGCTCGCTCAACTTGATCTTCAGCTCCGCTCTCTTCAGCAGCGCGTCGCCTCTCTCGTCGGCCGCCAGCGACCCCGCGGCGAGGGGAGACAGCGCGGCGTCAAGCGCGTCGATAGCGTTGCTGCGGAAGCCCTGGAGATCGAGCGCCATGGACTTCAAGAGGTGCGAGGCGGCGTCCTTAGGATCGAGCGCGATGGCCTTCTCAGCTTCCGCTAGGGCCTGTTTGGCGAGGGATGTTGAGATGGAAGCCGTTTTGGATCTTCTAGCTTGCGCGAGCAGTTGCGCGCCTTCGACGAAGTGGCGTTTGGCTTGGACGGCGCGTGGATTGGGGGGACGGTGGCGGAGCTTGGCATAGAGGCGCTGGGGAATGCCGTGCATCCAGAGGAAGGAGAAGATGGCGAGGGAGATGATGAAGACTTGAAGGGCGATATCGCGAATCATTGCTTTTTTCTCGTCGGGCTCCATTTTCGCGTTCTCTTGGTAGTCAGTCACGGATCTGCAGAGGGAGGGATACGCAAATATAGATAGATAGAAGAGAAGAGACGGAGAAGGTCTTCTGGTCTTCAGTCAGAGACTCTATGCGTAGACCATAACGTAGCCGCCCTGTTTCGTTTGACTTTTCAGCTAACTTCGCTCCAGGAATATGATTGTGCCATCCAGGTAAAGGAATGTAATGGGCAATTATTGGTTTAAAAACCTGGACTATTTTCTAAATTAAACAAATTATAATTGAATCAGATTTTTTTCCTTTTTCTTTTTAACTTTTTAATACCAGTTCACTACTATTTGTGGTTTATGTTATGATACACATTTTATAATGTTGAGATTAATCTTATATGTAACATTTTATATTGGTTCTTCACCATATCATTAGCTTTGCTTAGGCCGATTTATTGTTTGGTGGTAAATTTTTTTACCATTTACACATCTAAAGTGTAAATAAAATCATGTAAAATTACAAATTTAGGATTATGAAACACAGATTTAGTAAAGAAGAAGTCGTAGCATGACTTCAATCTTAGTAAAAAAAAATTAGTTAAATTTTAGTAAAAAAAGAAGAAGTTGAGATTATCACAATTTTAGTTATTTAATTCAATGAATTCTTATTATGAGATACGATTTTAGTGATTTTATTTTTAGGTTAATTTTTTATATTTTATTTATAATTTAATTAAATTTGATGAATTTAATAAATATAACCATTTAATTTAATAAATATTCTCTTTGATCTCGTACCCTTCCTTGAATTCCATTATGTTATGTTGAAGCTGCAGAATCATAACCTCTCTTCGAACATTCTCAACTTCTTGTCGTCTCTTATTTGCTATGGATTTGCATGCATAAGCAATTCTTGTGGCCTTCTCAGCACACAGATAAGTCACGCCAAACTTGCCTCTTCCCAGCTCTTCCTTCATCTTGTACATGCTTTATTTTAACGCAAGGTTTCCCCATGACAGGTCCTGTTTGCGAAGAACATTTGGTTGAGATGGAGGAGGAAGTGGACGTGGAATATGGAGGTTTTTGCAAAGTTGTTTGCAGGTGAGTTGAGGACCGGAATCTGTAGAAGAAATTTAATTAAAAATATATTAATTAAAGATTAAACAATTATATTTATTAAATTTAATTAAAAAAAAACAATAAAACCGTGGATTATAAAAAATAATAAATAAAAGTCGTGCTAGCACGATTTTATTTATTGTGAAACACGAGAAATCGTGTTTCATAATATAATTTTCTTATCTATTTAATTTTACAAGATTTTATTTAAATATGTATATTGTAAAAAAAATTATTACCAACCAGTAACTGAGTCCTTTCCTTATTATTATAAATTATGTGTTATAAAATGTTTTATTGTTCTTTAAAGGATATTTTTAAATTTTTTAAAATAACAAGAAAGAGAGGCACATGTTACTTAAACAAAAACTTATATTTAGAATTTTTTAAATTATATTAGGACAAAAACTTAAACAACCGTTACTTCTGACAAAAGATTCAGTTATATTTTTACTTAGTTATCCAAACAACATTTTTAATATTCTTTTAAATCGTATCACCTTTAAATCATATAAAAAAAATATTATAAATCAAAACTTAGAAAGACGAATACAAAAGTTACTGATAAAACATTTAATAAGAAAGTATAACATTTTTCTTAATAAAGTTTTGTTTCAAAGAAAAATTCCTAAATGATTATTACTATCTGAATACTTATATATTAAAAAAAAAGTAATCATTAGTAAGTTGAGGATTATTTGATGAGATAAATAAATCATGAATTTCACCAATTTATTTTTTTATTTTTATACTTATGTCTTTTAATTTTTGAATCAATACCTTCTTCTAACTTTTACAAATAATTTTTTTGTCTATAAATATTATTAAAAAATAAAAAATAATATTAAATGACTTTTTACAGTCTTACAATCAAAAAATTGACTCAGTTTATTCTAAATACATATAATGTTTGATATCGTCTAATTTCAAGCAATAATTTAATTTATTTGCATGTTATGTTTCAAAATTGGGAATTTAACCATTTTTTAGTCTAAAATATCGTTTCGAACTAATTAGAATATTTAAAAAATATAAAAAAATTATAACACATCACTATATCAGAAATTAAATATATTATTAGAATAGTACAACACTATATCAGAAATTAAATATATTATTAGAATAGTACAATGTCAGAATCTTAAAAATTTATATGAAATATTGTTTACAAAAACTTTAAACAACTCACATAATTCACATTACATTTTTATAAGTATTGTTTTAATAGTAGGTCTTAATCCACACTTTCATATATTTTATTTACACTTCAATTTTTTATAAAAATTAAAATATTAATTTTTATCATTAAGACCCAACTTAAAAGACAGTTCTTAATTTTAAAATCCTATTATGTCACATAATTTATGGTAACAAAAGTTTTGTTATAAGACATGTGTCTTAAATTTAAAACTCCTCATAATACATTGAAAATACTCTTAGAATTTAAAATAATAATAATAATAATAAAGTGTAAAAAAAAAACTGAATGATAGAATTAACAAATGATAATAATTTAACAGGTAAATATAGAATTAATAAATCCACCACGAACTTATTGAATGCTCACAATTATCGTCTCTAGTTTATAAAATTGTAACTATCTTATTAAGCAATCAAACGCTCTGGTCTCTCAAAAGAAATATGTCTAGTCTTATTGATAACCATCTTCATTTCAAGTACCAAAATATCCTCTAAATTAAGAAAGGTTAAAAAAATATTAGAATTAGAAGAAAATACATATATATAAAAAACAAAAATAAGTTAAATTTCTAAGAAAACATTAACACATAAGTACGACAAAAAAATTACACTTGTTTTTCAGGCGCAAGAAAACCCAACTACGGGCTGCGTATCTATATGTCTCCCATCTTTATCACTTCTGCCGGAGATTTTACCAGCTTCTTTAGTGACTCAACTATGCTACCAAAAGATGGGCGCTCACTAGGGTCACTGCCAAGTAAATAAAGCAAGCATCAAAAATAAAATTAAATAATTAGGAACATAGAAAAAACAGTTGTGAAAAAGCAAAGATAACACATGAATTATGCACATCTTTCTAAAAGGGGATCTCTCGTCTCCCTTTGAGAGCTGAAGAGAAAAATGCTCAAATGAATCTACTCCATGGAAGTTTTAGCCTGATTTAGTTATTGGCTTATATTTCGTAAATAACTAAATGGATATATTGATACGAAAGACTCCCCCACCTTCTAAAGCAATAGAGAAATCAATGGTGTTGACAGTGTATCGTGCATATGGAGATAAAAACTTCATGTTCACTTTGAAATCTCTATATTATTGCCAACACCGACCAATAGGTATTGCAAACATTATTGTAATTTTCAAATAATTTTAATCACAGAATCCGGACTATAGTTTCTTGGTTAAGTCACGATTGTAATTTTACTTAAATCAGTACTCATAGAGAACCCAAAAATAAATGCATGCAGTTTTGTAATAGAATTGGATCAAATGACACAAATATTATTATAATTTACAAATAATGACATGGCTAAGACTTACTCGGCCCAACAAGATTCCATGAGGGAGGCCAATGCTGGGGAGATGTTTGGAGGGATAGCAAGCCTCCTATTCTGGAAAGCAACAGCTCCAACCACCTGAGAGTTCAAATGATGATGACTATTTTACAATCTATTAGTAAAATTAGGAGGTTTCATCATTTCAAGCAGTTGTTTGAAATATGCAAGTTCGCATGTATACCTTTACATCATATGTCCTTTTTAAATTAACAAATTCTTGCAAATGGTCCCTACTACGGTATAAATAAACACATTAAGTAAAAAACAAATGGTTTCTAAAATTTAAAGTTTAGAGCGTGTGTATATATATATATATATATATATATATATATATATATATATATATATAAAAGGAAATGTAGCATAAATGATATAATTCAATGATTATAAATTTATATAAAAATATTAACACGAGTTCCCACAGGATAACTCCAAAACTGTAAACGTCAGATTTCTCATTGGAGGGCTCTCCGCGAAGAAATTCTGGAGCCATCCACTCAGGCTAAAAATAAAATTAGGAGTTACACACTTATTGAGTGCGAGTACTATGAAGTAAAAGTTCAACCTGTGAAATATTTGAAGAATGAAATGACCCAAAACCAAAGTGTACAGACAGGAAAGCAAGTCCGTTTTTCACTTGCACACCTCCCATCCGACTGAACCAGCATAAAAAAAATTTGACACTCATAAAACCATCAGACAACCTATCATCTATCAACACATGTTTCTATCATTGATCCAAGTAGTAGGTACCCAGTTGTGACTGAAAAGCTAATCGGAACTGGCACTGAATAACATGCATTCACAAGTAGCTAAAACAGTTCAAGTTTAGAACTCTTAGTTTCAAATTTGAAAGTGCTACTCCAAAAGATGATGAAAGAAGTGAACTTTTACTAACAAGATAAATTGGAAGTTATAACAAGAAATTGATATGATTAAGTTTACGGAGTGAGAAACATGAAGAAGAATCTTAACTGTTCCGGCAACCGACTTGGAGGGTATGAAAGTATTTGCCTTAAATCTGGACAATCCAAAATCACAAACCTGAACATGAAATTAAAAAAAAAAAAAAAAAAAATCATCTACTTGCATAAAGTGGTTAAAATCTCATAATAAACTGCTAAATCAGTACCATTCTACCTTCACAGTCCAATTTTTATCCACCAACAAGTTTGGGGATTTCAGATCCCAGTGCACAATTGGAGGTTTCAGACAGTGGAGATAATTGATCCCTTTAGCCTGCAATCAAACAAATGATATTTTATATACAAGATCATTATTTAGTGTATAGCAATAATAATATCTGGTACAAACCACATCCAAAGCCATCCGTAATCTCCTCCTCTTATCCAGAATTTCACCAGATGCTGGTCTGTGTATCAGGCGGTATAAACTACCCCTGTCACAAAAAATGTATAGCAACAGTAAGTCAATCAATTCTTTATGCAAGAACGTGAAGTATTACGGTTAAGGATATAAGAAGTTGGTTTTCTTACCTAGGCAAATACTCTGTCACTATAGATAGATGAGGACGTTTTGTAACAGACCCCATGAAGAGCACCACATTTGGATGGCGAACCCGTTTCATTATTGCAACCTAAAGCAATGTAATAACCACTTCAACATAACAAGCTTCTGCTTTACCTCATTAATAGAAGAAGGAAACGTAAACCAATTTCTACATCTTTTTGTGCACAAATTGTATTGCATAAAAATACTAGTTTTAAGTATGTCAGTGCTACACAGAGTTCACTATTGTGAACCACAAACCATGCAACCAACTTGAATAACTAGAGTTTCTGACATGCAGCAGTATTATACTACTTGAAGAATTATAGTGTTTGCGATTTTTACAAATTAAGAATCTTATCGACTGAAAAGAGGTGTGTCTATTTGAACTGAAAAGAGGAATACAACTGGCCAGTAAGCGAGCCCCCAATTGAAATGAAATGCTGCCGTGCATGCACGAGTGGAAGACATGAGTATATTTAGTTGTGCAAGCAGCATAAATGTTATATTGAATAACCAAGGCAGAACCTTAATAAATGTGAATTTCCACCATCAAGATGGTGAAAAAACTGGGAATAAGCATTCAAATAGGGAAACTGAAAAAACAAGATACACAATCATCAATAAGACAAAAGGTAATGCCAATGCTAGTACAACATGAAAAAAAATATATAGTATTTTTAGGAAAGAATTTTTTCTGAGATAGAAAAGGACAAAGTACATAACGATAAGCCAAAGGAATACTTTATTTTGATGAGTATAATTGATTATCAGCTAGCTAGTATGCCTTGCCTTAAGTACCATATTTACACCATTTAGCTAACATAATAAAAATCATAAGCAGTGCAAAAAAAGAGACCTGAGGCATTTCTCTCATGAATACAAACCTCTCTCAGGAACTCCTTCAACTGATCATCAAGGAAATCCTGAACTGTTAAAACCTTTACTGCAACATCCTGAAATTTATAAAATAATAAAATAATCACTAAAACATAATATATAAATATATTCACAGAGCCAACATAAGACAAATCAATAGTTAAATACAATATAATATAATCGCTTCATTTTGGTGGATAACTGTAATTCATCCAATCGCAATCACACAGACTAGGAAGAAACTGAATGAAGTAATTGGAAAGCTACATTTATACACTAAAATGGGAATGTACTAGATAAAATTCAACATGATAAAAAGTACATATTAATACGTACTGATCCATGCCATTCAGCACGGTACACAGTCCCGAATGAGCCTGCAAAGTGAAAAAGGCAGCTGCAGTTAGAGTCATCTAAAGGGGAAACGAGTCCACAATACCAAATTTATTTGGATTCAAAAAGAACAGAAGCAGAAAAATTACCTGCACCAACACGTTCTTTAATCCTTAAATCCTCCCATGATATCTCAAGCCAGTCCATTGCAAGCGATGGTTCAAGATTCACATATCTTGGAATATTCCCAGCAGGTAAACAACACTTGTTTTCAATCCTATTGTCTACCTGTTTCAGTTCTGACTGGTTGAATGAACCCAGTATAGATTGCTTGAGAGTACTTTTTACCACAGAACTTCCATTTACAATGATCTCATTGTTGGAAATTTCTTGTACTGGTACTACATCTTCACTAAGGCATGGATACTCGTGTAATGATGCTTCAATGGCTGGATGAAGAGCTTTAGAATCATCTTCATGGATGGTCGGCAAAACCGAACTAAGAACTGCACATTCCTCATCTTTCCCTTCTAATCCAAAAGGAATTAGAGATGTTTCTGTTCTTTCACATATTTGATCAACTGAAGCATAAATCGAGTCCTTGTGAATTCTCAGCAAATCAGTTTCCTTAGCTTGTTGATCATTGTTTCCACAGCCTGCAGTGCAGATAATTGAATAATGACTAAGAACAACTTTAAATTAGATTACTAGAAATCCTCTCTGGTCGATATAAAATTTACTTTAACAAAACTGCAAAAGCACAAGTTACCCTGTTTGACGCCAAAGGTCTAAAATTTTAAATTGAGTCTAACATGCTTCACAGGCTTGAGAAGAAGGCAAAAAGCTTAAAGTAACTTTAAAATGTATTTACTCTGGTGCATGAAAAGAAAGGATTTGACAGAAGTGGAGTACGAAAAGAAAAAACTAAACACCTGAGGCTCAAACTTCATTCATTGGCCTGAATTGCTCAAGGCAATATAATCACTTACAAGGTTGTGTTCCATCTACTTCAACAACTAATTATATATTTTTAGAAAGTATACTAAAGAAAAAGTGTGGAAATATTGAGACCCTGCTGCAAATGAGTTTAAGTAACATGCATCTTCAGGATCCAAGTATATACTGATGGCTACACTAATTCTTCCTTGATGTTAAAATACTAACAAGGAATTTGAAGATCAACTTTCCAGATAGGTAAACACAACATACCTGAATATGGAAGATTTTCAGGATTAGCAGGTCTTTGATTGGAACCTATAGCTTCAGAACTTGCCGTGTCATCCATATAAGGTGATTGTGATTCTTTTAAGTGAGAAATTTGAAACGGGGAAGGCATCGAAGAAACATATGCTCCATTTATTGAGGAATCTGGTCCATGGACATTTCCTGGTTCTCCAACTAGGTCGACCACATATTCCCTGTCAAATGAGAAAACATATCATGATACATATGAAA
This sequence comes from Macrotyloma uniflorum, assembly GCA_016859785.1. Classification (NCBI taxonomy): domain Eukaryota; kingdom Viridiplantae; phylum Streptophyta; class Magnoliopsida; order Fabales; family Fabaceae; genus Macrotyloma; species Macrotyloma uniflorum. The sequence continues at coordinate 2,755,128 of BDMB01000001.1, forward strand.
GTAGGAAGTAATGTTAGATGCCTCTGATAAACAAAAGTACCTACAAGAAGTTATCAGTTTTATGTCAAAGTCCTGATATGCAAGCAAAAAAGGTATATGTAATTATCCAAATTATAGTTAAGACAACCTGTTGAAGATCCCAAATGCCCTTGAATTTACAATGAACTCGAAATATAACAAGAAAAAATAACAATAAAAATTCGGGGTTAAAAAGAAAAATATAATAACTACTGATGGAATAAATGTAATTGTATTTATGACTGACATATATTTTCACATTGGCATTACTATCAACACAAGAGACTGCAAAAAATGAGGACTAAAGTCGAGTGTTGTACTAACCTTGAGAGCTGCTTGTCATCTTTAATTTTGACTAGGCAAGAGGATCTATGATCTGCAACACAATACTTGCAACCACGAGCTATGCGACAGGGCAATCCTATGTAATCTGCCAATCTCTGCATTCAAAATCCAATTAACCGTGAATAACTAATCTGTAACAAGCTTATCAAGAAACATTAATACATTCAACTCAGTTCAAAATATCCCAGGCAACACTAATGCACCCTCTTCACGCATCCAAAATGCTAAACAATGTTCTTACTCAACTGAAATATTCTTCGATCATCGATACTACACACCCTACAAAACGATAACTTCAGGAAAACATTATCTCTTCACCTTAAAAAGAATTGCCCGATGCCTACAAAGCCCAGTAGACAGGCTGCCAATGGGAAGCACAACACACTTGTGAAAATTCCTCAACTTCTTGCTAACCAACTTCCAGCGCTTGTGAAGATCGCCTTGCTCCATTGGGAACATACCCCTTCAAACATTCAAATATCACATTAATTAAAAGAAAAAAAAATGACTTCACACTCCCTCGAAGAAGAGATACAGTGCAACTCATTCTTACCCCATACAAATGGCTACCAGTTTCCCTAGCTGTTCCACCAACACCAAGGTGTTCTCAGAAGCACAATACAACTCTTGCGCCTTATCTTGAAGCAGCTTCAAGCGAGTGTCCTCGCGTCTATCAACAAGCACCACCTCCATACAAGTCTCGCTTGGCTCAACCGCTTTTAGCGCCATCAAAGTAGGTATCCTTCTACCTTCTTCCACATCATTACACATCACCCAAAGATATGGATTCATTCCCAATATGTTATAAAATCCGTCAGATATCTTGTCCGTATAAGATAAACATCCACTCACCTGAACTCAAAATAAAGAATGATAACAAAAATTAGTTGCTAGATTTTAATATAATAAAAATAAAACTTAGATCCAGTTTCTTAATACCCTTAAAAGTTTCCTTCGATTAAAATTAATTTTACTTCAATAGTTCACGTAAAAAATGTTTACAAAGTGTAAATATGGTTCGCGAGATATCTAATTCGAATAAAAAAAATAATAAACAGAGCATAAGAAACTTCATATAAGTTTTATCCAACAATGTTCTTTTAGTCTTAACAACGAAGTGAGTTTTGTACCCATAGGCGGTAAGAAACGGATTCAGCATCCCAGATTTCAGTTCCTGGAGTGAGAACAGGTTCGGTGACGAGGCTAGCCAAACAGTTGAGCCTCTTCGCTAACGTGAGTTGCAAGATGTAGCTCTCTTTCGACTTCTTCGCCAACTTCTCCGTGCTCAGTTCCTCCTCCTCTTCTTCCTCCTCGTTGTGCCTCGGCGCAGCGATAGTAGTAAGCGTGCGAGAGGACGACGTTTCCTCCTTAATGTCGCTGGAAAAATTGCAATCCAACGTTGTCCCTGAAAATAAGCTTCCAGCATAGCTACTCCCACTCGATAGTCTCGGTAGCGAAACCTGCCGGTCGAAGCTCTGGTCAACTGCAGCGTCCTTGAGGTTGGTTTCCGGCGGAAGAAGTAGGTCGCCGTCGCCGTCGCAGTGGTGTTGGTGGTGGTGGCCTGAGTGGCTGACTTTCTTGTCGATCAACCAATCGCAGAGTGCGGCGATTTGCTTGTGTTTGGTCCGGAACTTGTCGCCGGCGGCGAACAGGTCGGAGACGGCGGAATGCTTAGTGGAGGAGAGAACGACGTCGTTGTCTTTAGTCGGAAGCAACTTTTTCGGAGTGTCGCTTTCGACGCTAAACGTGTCATGTTTGATTGAGTTTACGATTTTCTTTTTCTCGTGATCTAACAGCTGTTTGGAAGATTCATCCAACCCTCGCTCCGGGAATTGACGCGGAAAAATGTATGTGGTTCTGTGAGGCATTTTCGCTCACCACTTGTTCTAGCAGTCACGAGCCTCTCGCACCTCACAGACACAAATATTGCACGCACTCACGTGCGAGCCAACGGAACACCAACTACTTTTACTTTCCGTCGTCGCCTTCGTCGTTACGATTCTCCTCCTCCTCTTCCTCCTCCTTCTAACAACCTCAACCTAGCTCAGTGCAAATTCTTCAACCAATTCCACTGTTAACCATGGATAATAATACAGTGTTATGGAGAGATAAACTGCGTTCTACTCTTTCCGAATCTGAAAACCACGTCCGAAATGAAGCAGCTATATCGAGCAACAGAAAGTTGCGGATTCAATGCGCGATCGATTCCAGTGGTTTCTGAATATAACTATAAATTCGTACGAGTGAAACGAGAAGATGATGATATAAGGAGTGGGAGATTGAAGAAGAGAAGGTCGAATCGTGAATGTGAGCTATGGTTGCGACTTTTGAGTTTGGTGTGGTTTTAGCTGCAAGCAAGAGTGAACTTTGTAGCATGGAGTTGGAAAAGGAAATAATATAAAATCCTTATGCTAACCAACACTGGGGTATGGGTGCGCACCGTTGTTACAAAGGTGACACGTAAAACTTATGACCAATCGTAACAGAACACGAAAGGGTAAAGGTGCGCACTGCACATGCGGTGTAGTTTAGTGTGGTCTGATGCCGCGGTTTATGTAACTGTTCTAAAATTGGGAGTCATGCATTTTCCTCAGCCAATCAGCCTCGAGATGAGAGATAATAATTGTTTATTTAGTTTGACCCTAATATGCCTTTTTAAAAATAAAATTAATTTTATTTACTCTATTTAATCATTTAACATTAGTAATATATTTTAGTTAGTATATTCCATGTAAAAAAATAAAATTTTAATATAAATAAGAAAATTAAATATATTCTATTTTTTGGTGGAAAATATATTATATTTTATATTTTTAATCGCAAATTATTAGACATATTAAATTTATCAATCTCAAAACTTGAAAATCATACTATAACTATCGGATTCATCATGCCAAAATTTTCAACTCACGTGAAATTGTTATTCATTCAAATTGAATACATTTTCATTTAAAAAATACAAATATTTTTTTATAATTACATGTATGCTTCAATTTTAGCTTATTAAACAGTGATACACTTAAAATTAAATTAAACATAGCAATGCTCTTATTTTCTCGTTTCCAAAAAGGAGTCCACTTACTGTGTATTTATACAAGAGATGGGTAACCTTTTGTACTTAAATATTATTTTATTTAAATAAGTTGAGAATTTTCTTTATTTTTCTATTTCATTTTCTACCAATCTAAATAAATAGTATATCTAATTTCTATTTTATTGTTCGTACTTTCTCTAAAGAAGTGCCAATTAGGAATGAGTCACGGAAGCGAGCAAGGAACCTAGACAGCTCATATTTCTTCTGGCGTCATGTTTTACTTTAAAATAAAATAGTGTAACTGTTATGACATGAATTTATTTGCTAAACAAATTGGTACAAGACTCTAGATCTCTCTTACTTTTATTTTTTTTACTATTTTTTAAGTAACAGCATGTGATGACTGTTGGAAGTTTCGACTGTGATATACTGGAATTGAAGTCGTGAATATGAAGTAAAGGCCATTTGCTCCGTATATTTGTGTGTATAAAGTGTTTAATTTTTTCCTTTGGTCCATTTTCACTTTGTTATGCGTGATCCTATCTAACTCTTTATTTAATCAAAACTTTCCTCTTTTTCCCTCCCTTGTCATGTGCTCTTTCATACATAGATTCTGTTTCCCATTTTGTATAGTTTACATAGTTCCAACATTGCATTAAGAAAATTCAAGATATTAAAGTAACTGAACTTCACTAATTCAGATCAGTTTTCGAGGAGATGAATTAATGTTGGAATCCACCGGAATTAGAGTATAATAAATTAAATTTAAAATTTATTTTTAATATAATATTATAATTTATTCGTGTAAATTTATAATTTTATGTTTAAATTTAAATCTATAGAATTATTCGTGTAAATTTATAATTTTGTTTAAATTTAAAAAATGAAGTATTTAAAAAATAATGTTAAATTATAATATATTATTAAGTATAAATATTTTTTTATTAAATCGATTTTATAATAATAAATTAGATTTAAAGTTTATTAAAAATTATTTTTATTTTAAAAATATATATAATTTATTATATGTATGTTTTATTTGAAATTAATAATTATATGTGTGTTTTATTTGAAATTAATAAAATTACAAGTGAAAATTAGTATTAAGAATATATTTCAATATATTAGTAATCATACTATAAAAAAGACAATGCTTTTTATGTTCTTACAGCAAAAGTTTATCTTATATAATATGTGGTTTCATATTAGGATTTTGCTATTTATATTTACTTTAATTAACTAGATACAATCTTTCTATAAAAGGTTGGCAGCTATACAATGTTAATAAACGAAGTCATTAATTTGTCTTCTCTTTCCATTTTTAATAAGAATGTAGTTTAAATGATTAAATTACTTTAATTAACAAATGTAAATTGTAATTATTTAAACGAGAAAATAGTTCAATTTCACTATTTTTTGGTTTAGTTTAAACAAAATTTTTTAGCTTAGTTAAGTTTTTGTATAATTTAATTTAGTCTAATTCATTAATTTACATTGCGCTACTTATGAAAAAACAAATCATTACTTTTTACTTATTTATTTATTTTTTTTATCATTTTTCCAACTCGTAAAAATTATATATTTATTGAAGTATTAAATTGATATTTAGTTTGAATTCAACCCAACAAAAAAATATAGTTCAGTAATTATAATAATTTTATTAATTGAAATATAAAATTAATTTAATAAAAAATTACAGTTTAATAACTACAATATTCAATAATTGTAATAGTTTATTTTTATTTTCAACATACAAATAATTAATTAAGTTTGTAAATAATTTATTTAAATTCTCTATTCAAATTCAATAATTTAATTTAATTTGCTATTAAAAATAAATATTTTAGTATAATTACTTTATACTTTAGTTTAATTTAATTTTTTCTTACAGACTAAGGTACCAATGGCCTCACTATTTTCTTAATTTGGGTTTTACTCAATAAATATCTTTAAAAGTTTTTTTTTTGTCCATTTCTTTAATTTAAGATTATGGATAAAATTGCTACCAATTATATAAAGGTGTTTTTTAGAATACTTTTATTTGAATATATATTGAGAGTGTTACCGGCTTCGAATCCGCAGTTTGAAAAAATATACACAAACCATTATAAAATATAAAAAATTAAATATGTATTTGATTCATCAAATTTTCGTCTACGCTCTATTTTCTTATATTTTTAAAATTAATTAAATATTCATTAAATTTTAAATATATGTATATTTAATAATTCTATCAATTTTATAAAAATAAAAATATATTAATAAATGTTAAAATTAGATATAAATATTAAATTATATTTAGTTATTTTATTCATTATATTAAAATAAAAATATCACTAAATATTAAATATTAAATTTAAATATAAAAATAACTAATATTATATATTTTGTAAAATTTTAAAAATTTATTTATTTATAAATATAATGATAAAATACAAGTTTTAAAAAAATATATCAATATAAAATATGTTTTTTCTAATATAAATTATCTTTTCTATCATCTTGATCGCAATTAATTTTAGTATAATACAATTAAACATTGTTTGGCTTAAAATAAAAATATATTTAATTGAAGGCAGTCCATTTAATTAATTAGTTTTGGATAAAATGTATAGTGTTGATAGTTTTAGTTGGATGAGATTTTTTTCAATCTAAAAAAATATATATTGTTGGATTTGTTTGGATTTTTGTTTTTTTTTTTCTTTTTAATTTATTTCAATTCAATTCATGTTTTTGGAATAAATTGAGTTCTTTTTTCTACTCAACCTAATATATCCTTAATCTAATTTGGCTTAAATAGATCACATATTTTTCAAAATATTATTTGTTAAAATTTATAATTTCAAAATTATTTTTTTATTTTTTTTTAAATGGACAATATTATTTAATATTTTAAAAATACAATAATTAAATAAAGTAAAATATTTTATATATAATAATAATAATATTATTATTATTTAGTAATTTTATTTAGATTAGGTTGCCTCTTAACTTTAATATATAAAATTTGTTACTTAGAAATAAAATCGAATTGAATTTGAAAAAATTATAAAAAAAAAGAAAAAACTCATTCCGGGTTAAATGGAGTTACTGACATACTCAATCCAATAAACATCTTTAATAAATGGAGATAATTTATATTTATTTATCTAAATACATATTTTACAATAAATTAATATTATTTTTATTAATATATTATTTATTTAATTATTTAAATAAAATATATTTTGAATCCTATAAAATGTATATATTAATTTTTTTATTGGTTTAGTTTTTTTTTTAATTTAAACATAATTTTTTATTTATTTTTCTTATTTTTATTAATATATAAATTATGATCGAACTATCTTAAATTTTAATATAAATCATATTTTATTTATAAGTTAATATGAGTTATTTATTATCTAAATTACAATTTTTTTAATTCTTAATTTTAAGGTTCTTGAAATTAATTGTATCAAATAATAATTAGTGAACTTTATCAAATTCATTTAGAAGTGATAAAAATCCATCTAACTCTATTTGAGAAATGAGCTTCAAGATTTATTTATATATATATATATATAATTTTTATTATTTATAATTTAATCAAATTATATGCAATTGATGAGAAATCATATTGTCAATCATATACTAGTTTAATTGATTTTTTTATTACGGTAATTAATTAAAAGAAAAAGTAAATATGATCCTTCCTTATTAATTTTCCATTCAATTTAAATTCTTATTATTGGTGTAGGAAGGAATTTTATAAAACTTAGCTTATCAACCAAATTTTCCAACCCAACACTTACAAAATATCACAAAACTCTTATCCTCTTCTCATATTTGGTAGTTAAGGAGAAGAAAAATCTATATCTACTTCTCTTAAATTATAATTATTGATTCTTGTTCTATTTCTCATCAATTTAATATACTATCTTCATTTCTTTTCTTTCTAATTTTACTTTTATCATCTTGTTGGTTTTTAATTCTTTCTTCTTTATATTTTAGGGAAAGTTTGAATGGAAGTTAAAAAAAAAAATATCACTTTCTTATATGGTAGAAAATGATTAATATAAAGAAAAGTGAGTTTCTATTTTAATATTTAATTTATTGTGATAAAATAACATATATTAACTTTGTATTATATTGAATATTGGTATATTAATTTATTTTAAACTGAAAATGTGGAAAAGAAAGGTTTGTTGCCAATTTTTACTATGTAGACTAATATTTTATTCATTGATCTAACATTTCATTCAATTGATTGAAATTGTTCAAATTAACATATATACTATCACAAATCTGTTTAGTATAATAATAACGTTCAGGAGCTAAACTGATTAAAAATATAATAACTTTACTTAATGAATTAAGAAGTGCTAAAAATATTTGTGGTAAAGACTTATTTTTTTGTATAACTTAATAACTTAATGAATTAATAATCTATTTTATTAGAACTTACATTTTTTTTATATTGTAAATAGTTTAGTTAAGTCTTAATCTTTTTATTAAATTATGTAAATAATTATACGTAGGTTCCAAACCTTAATAAATTTTGCATACAATTTGTTGAAAATATTAAACATCCTTTATACCTTTGTAATTATAAATATATTTATTATTTATTAATATTTTTAAATTTTTATTATTTGAATCAGTTGGAATTAGAATCAGGAGGATGAAATTTCAATTTACTTAACAAACATTTAAAAAATTAAATTATTTAAAATAAATCTAGTTTATATTAACAAAAATTTAAATATTAGATAAATTATAATTTATTCATTATTATTTTTTCATCAAGCAACTATCACCTTTTAGTTTATTTAATTAATTTTGAAAATATTTAAAGTTAACCACCTTAAATCTTAGCCCCTTAAATAAAATAATGAAACAAAAATCAAGTTAAGAATTTGTTACTGTGTGAAATTTGATTTTAGGCAAAGGTGAAAAGGACATTGAAGAATAATTGATAAAGACAATCATACATCATTAATATGGTGACATTGTAAAGGAAAGTCAAGTATTTATTTTTTTTTGACAATAATTGTTATTTGTTATTTTAGTAGGATGGGCTGATTAGGGATTTCATTTTCAATTTAACTATTTACATTTATATTTATTGTTTTTTTTTTATTCATGTTGATGGAGTGAGGTAAATTAAGGATAGGTTATCAAACTCTTGCATTTTGTTTTGTTTGGATCCGCGGACGAATTCGCAGAAAGAACGAATGTGTAATGAAAATTCAAATTTCGAGAGACAAAAATGTAAATTTCAAACAAAAATTACTTTCTTTCTTCCTTTCATATATACGAATATGAAGAAATGACAAAAAAATAAGTCATCTTTCGTTAACTAATTATATCTTTATATAATTTAATATATTATATATTATTATAATAATAATTAATTAATATAATATTAAAATAATAAATTATTAATAATAATAAATATTAAATAAAATTATAACAATTATTTATTTTTATTTTAATATAAATAATTAAAAAAATTATTAATAATAAATATTATTATTAATAATATTATTAAAATAAATTTTTTTATTAAAATATTATTAAAAATAATAAAAGTATTTAAAATATTTTTAAAATAAAAAATTTATTTTAAAAAAAATAATTTTTTTTATTAATAATAAATAAAATTATTTTATTTTCTTTTTATTTCTATTCATTTTTTTTAATTTAAATAATTTTACTTTTTTTTTTCTTTTTTTTTTTTTTTTTCTTTCGTATCATTTCCTGAATTTCCTGAATCTAAACAATCTCTAAGGTGGTTGATGTGGTTGTTTTTCCATTCATATATATTCTATCTTGTGAAAGAAGAGGAAATAATGATGTATATTAAATAAAAATAATAATTTTAATTTAATTTGATCTATTCTATCAATCGATTAAGTTTTATAATTTTATTTTTATGTTTCTAATGAAGTATATTAAATAAAAAAATAATAAATATACTGTGAATGAAAAGATCTCAATTATTTATATAATATGTAAATAATCTGGTGGTATAGTAGAATGAATATTTTTTTTAAAGAACATAATTATTAAAAATATATTTTATTATTTTAATATATTTTAACTTTTACTTTTCTTATTATACTTAATAGGTTATTCTCTTATTCTACTTCATGCATAGATTATTCATAAATTATTATTTTTATCGTTTTCTTAATTTTAACTTTTTATTATTTATTTTTTGTTTTTACTATTTTTTATTTAAATGAATGAAATTATATATTTTTAATTTTTTATTTATTTCATACTTATTTTTACAACATTAAATAGTTAAATATTTAATTTTATCTCTTATCTTTTTATCGTTTCGGAATTTTTTATTTCTATTTTCATTTTCGCTGTCACGGTGGTAAATGATGAAAATTGTAAATTAAATTAAGAAAATGATTGCGTAATTGCAGCGCTTAAGGGCAATGCCCGTGTTATTATTAATTTCTACATATATTCTTCATACAACAATGGAAAATGAAAAGAACATCGAAAAGAAAAAACCAGAAGGGCACTGTCGAAATTAAACGAGTATTTGGGGTTTGCTTTTTAGTGTTTTCCCCTTTCTCACGCATTCATCATATCATATCATATTCATCTTACAACAAAGACAATTGCGTTACCGACGCTATTGAAGTAGCTCCGACCAATATCTTGAAAGAAAAGGGGAATTATATTGAAGCTCCCACAATCGATATTTCTGATCTCAATTGGCAAACCCTAGAACTCTTGATTCTTGTTGTCTTACTATTCAGGTATATATACTCTGCCTCTGTTATTGTTTTTCTCTCTCTTTTCGACGTTTAATTGAGTTTGTTTTTTTTTCTTCTATTTCGAGGATGGGGTGTGTATTTTACATTGAATTATTTAGATTTTTGAAATATCCAGAATCCGGTGCTAATTACTGAGTGGAATGATCCCTGACAGAGCTAATTAACCATTGAAATGATATCTGATCAGTGAGCTGAGAAGGGACGGTTTAAGTTAGAGTGAGAAATTTATTGTGATTTTGTCAAGTATTTTTGTTTTGAGTAAGTGATTTTCACTTGTTTTTTTTGTCATCGGTAATTATTGTGCAACACTCAACTAGATTGTGTAATCTTACTACTGATGATTGGTTTCTTTGAGCTAGAAAGGTGGTTTCAGAGAGTGATGGGTGGAGCCGTTAATTGGTTCGTGAAGTCTCAACGCTGAGCTGATATTGGTAAGGAAAAATGAATATCGTTAAGGGTGTTGCTGATCTTATTAGAAAAACTTCTGCTGGGCATACTGGCGAATCTTCAAGTTTCCAAGCTCAAAAGTGCTCTCCTCCTGGGCCCAGGATTCGCTTTAGGTAGCAATACATTTTTCAAAGGGTTTTTATCATGGAATCAAATAATAAAGCTTTATATTTGTCTTAATAATTTTTTGAGTTTTGTTGATGTTTGAAGTATGTTATTTCACCTGTATGAGGAAGAAGCACAAGTTATCACCAAGAGTCGTCAGAGTGTTTAGCAAGTTGTCAATGCTGCTACTGCTAATCTTTTTCTATAATTTATAACTGAACTGAGTAAAGTTTAAGGAAAGTAGTTTTATCATATATGTGATGTTTTATTGAGTGTTCTGGTGCATAAAGAATAGATTATGTTAGACAAGCTCTTAGAGGCTAATAATATCATATTTTACTAATAGAGATTGCCATTAGCAGCGGTGGGCTTGCAGGTGTCATCCCTCTCGAGATTGGAAATGACGTGTGATTACTTATATGGAACCTTTGTCATCTAGCCAACAACCAGGACAGACACATTGCTTTATTAAGATTATTATATTGTTACTGCTTTATGGACTAAATAATAAATATAATAATCTTTTTGAGTTTGTACCAAAGAAAGTGACTATTGTCTATGGAATAATACTACCCTTGATTATCTCCTGCGTTTTGGATTTTCATGATCATGTCCTTGTATGGCATATGATATGTTTGGCAATACACCTTAGAGACAAGCTGTTAGGACCAAGAGGAGAGCCCAATCCAATTAGGTGGAAGAAAAGGCTTAAGTACTACATCGAGCTTTTTATTCTATTCAATGTGAGACTCTTAACAATGCCACCACCTTTAAGAGATGATTTCCGTGACAATTTTCATTGTATTGACATTGATCTGATGGTAGGCCTTGTCCATTTTGACAATCAGCCATCTATCAATGTTCGACTTACACTTTACTTCAACTTATTGGTTCTCTTTTCTGTTGCCCAACTCTCAGCAAAAGTACCAATTGTTAGGATTTATGCACATGAGGAGAGTCCGATTCAATAAACTAGTCCATTAAGTGAGGGAGCTTCATGATTTAAGTACCAGATGAAATTGTTTGTTTTACTCAACGTGAGACTCCTAATACATGCCCTATATTCCATGCTATTATTTGTGAAAGACTTCCATGTTAGAGCTTTGAAAGTTACATGGTGCTTATTTATATAAGCTTTCAACATTTTTGATATGTATGGTGAACTTGATTGGTGTAACATCCATGTTGCTAGAGATCATAGAAGAGAATGTTGTTAGATTCTGTAAACTGGTAAGACACGTGAATTACTTTTTATGCAAAATATATATTTCTTGCAAGATATGGTGACGTTTATTTAAATTGTTGTTTATTTCATGGGTGCATGATTATGTAGACTTGCCAAACATTGTCTGATGTTTCATAAGATGCTTTTTACTGGTGGTGGTGGTCTATATAAAGATGTTTTAAGGCTTGAAAGTACAATTGGGGTTGGTTGACAATAAGATGGTTAAGAGCTAAAACACTTTAAAGCAAAGCAAAACAAAACAAAACAAAGGAACTAAGAATGCAGTGAGGCTGCCCAATCCCTTTTTATGTCACCAGCATTTGTTGGTCCCTTCAAACAACCTTTTCAGAACATCAGAGAAGCAGCACTACAAGCCTTTCCGAGAGCAATATTTTGGGCAAGATGACACCCTTAAAGATGCGTACGTTTTGCTCTAGATTTGTGGACCAAATAATAGCAAATTAAAAGAGGGATAGAGTGAGTAAAGAGGGGGAATTTACTAGAGAAAAAGACAGAGGGAATATTTTGTGTTAATAGTGTTACAATCCATTTTTCTTTTAATTTAGTTTGTTTAATTTTTGACTTTTTCCAGTGCTGCTGGCGATGAGGCAATTGTAAATACACTTTGGGAGCGATATGAGAAAGTTGATGCTAAGGTATGGTTGGATTTATACTTATTGAATACTTAATATTCTGAAGCTTGGTGAGCTCCATATGAGCTATTTTTTAAGAAATTCATATGTGCCTTTAAGTCATGTAGTTCCAGGTGTCATTTAACAATCTATTATTAAAAAAAAATTAACACACTCTCTTATTGTGTTAATGCGTTTGTTGAGAATAATGCTAAATGCATTGCTTTATGTATTTCCCTCATAAAAGTAGTTGTCTATTTAGTAAATTTGCTTCATATGATCTTAATGTTCTAGGCGGAGAAAAAGAGGCTGCTTCTTGTTTTCATCAAGCAATTTGTAATTGCCTTCAAGGATTGGGAACCTGTGAATTCTGGCATATTGTTAGAGTCTGCTTCTTCTGAGAGTTTATCATCTGTTGAGGATGTGATTGTTGGCTGCTCCTCTGGACATCCTGTTGAAGTCATTCGGGTATTAACTGAAGAGGTCTCACAGTTAATCTCACTAGTTACTGATTGTAAGTTGCCAATCATTGCCATCATTATCATCATTATCTTCACCTTCTTCCCTCTTAAGTCTTACCTTAAGCGATTTCCACTACAAGGAAGTTCAAATAAGTTTATGGATGCTGTTGAAAATAGAGTTAGGGACCATCTATCTGTGCAACAGATTCAAGAAGGGAGTACATATACTTATTCAAATTTCATATATTTGGTATCAACTGTTTTTCATTTCCTTTCAAATTTTCATTTGTTATACTCACATACTTTTTCTCTGAATTAAAAATGATGTTTAACCTAAAAATCTTGAAATGGTATTTTGGTTACTCATACCAAAACTGTTACGGCTTACATATTATTTGCAGTAATTCATGTTTTTCCTTCCTTTCAGTGAACACCAGCATGGGGCAATCATCAACAGATTTGTCCGGGACTGCTGCAAAATTGTTTATTACTTCTGAAGGATTTTTTATTTTGGATGCACTGAAAATTATTGTCCGTTCATTATATAATTGCAGAGTTTTTGGATACTATGGTGGAATTAGAAAACTTACAGCCTTAATGAAAGGTATAATCAATTATGTTTGACTAATGATTTTCTTCTTTTGTTTCTGATTTTGATTACTTCTGCTTTGATAGTTGCCTTTTGTTGTTCTCTAATATGTTCTTTACAATGGGAAAAATAATGGAATTTTTTTTGTGTTCAATTTATAACAGGGGCTGTGGTCCAACTTAAAACCATAAGTCTTACCCTTTCTGCTGATGCAAGTTTGTCTGACTCTGCTGTTGAGAAAATCAAGCTGCTCCAACAAATTCTAACATATGTTGTATCAATAATTTATGTTTTCATTGATTTAGGTTCAAATATAGACAAAAAGGATGAGTTATTCTGCAGTCTTGTAGGCTTTGTTTCACATGCTGATGCTCCAATCATCTCTGCAAATAGTTCAAAGGTTTTGTCTACTGAAGCAAGGTTACATTGGCGGCAGAAAGCAATTGTTTCTGTGATGGAAGCTGGTGGCCTAAATTGGTTAGTAGGTAAGGTAGGCATCTGTTATTATTGTATATTTTGAGGCTATTAGGCATTTGTTGGTTTTAGTTACTGATTGGCAAGAATATGTGCACTAGGTAATACAGATGCTTGAAGGGTACTATTAATTCAGCAAATATATTATTAAATGCTGCTGGTTAAGTAATTTTCTTTTTAATTGGGAACCTACACTAAAACCTTAAATAGTTATTTGGGTTGACTACCATTTAGACTTCATTGATATATATTTACCATCATCTGCAGCTGTTACTATTGGAGGTTTCCTTTCCATGAGTTAACTGTAAAGTTTGATGATTAGTTAGGCCCTAAGTGAAAACTTTTAGGGTCCTCTTTAAATGTTTTTACATGTATAAGGACCTTGTAAAAAATGTCTGAACTGTGGGGAGACCTTTTCAAAATTTAATGGAATTGCAGTAAAGGGACCTGTGTGAAAACGTGAGAACTTTTTTGAATGTGCTCAGTATTTTTTCCACTCAGCAGATTGATTTATTTATAACAAGAATGATTACAAAGATAATAAATAACAACTAGTTTCAAGAGAACGAACCTCCGTACAGTTTTCTTTAATAAAGATTACCAAATTGAACTTCATATCTTGGTGGGACCTACTTATGTATTTCTTCCTCAACCTCCTTAACTTAAATGTTGATCCGCTGATTCTGTGATACTTAAGCCCAGTGATGGAGACTATGGGCAGAGTATGTAATGCCCCCAGTGCTCCTCTGGCATCTTCCTCTTTTGCTGAAAAAGAAAGAAGCGACTTGGACCTATTGCGTTTCCTACTCGATTATGAAGAGAAGTTAATTATTATTAAAAGATAAAATATTTATTGTCCTCCTTCTGAATAACTTGGACTTGTTGATGAAGTTGGTTCTTGAGATGTTATTAGGTGTTCTTTCTTCACTGTTTTATAAATTAAATTTCAGCTTAATGTAGGGATTAGTCTAGGTTTATTTCCATCCTTCATTACTGAAGGATATTTGTATTGGGGGACATGTATGGACATAAATAAAAAATCATTTATGGACTTTCATCACCAAAATAACTAGTTTTTGACAGAGGCTAGTAGCTCAAGTGGTCTGCAGTTTGGTCCCCATCTTGCCTATGTTGAGGGATTTTCAATGAGGGTTGTTTGGCACATCACTGAGATTTGGCTTTTGGCATCTATTTAGTGTAAAACACATGCCATTTTAATGGGTTTTCAGTAGCAGATATGTTGTGGGATTAGGAAACGCATTACATTGATTTTCTCTTTTTTTTCCTCGTTGTTTTTTCTTGGTGGGATAGTGTACCTACTTGTATTGTATCTTACTTTTGTTGGGGTATGTGTGGTTTTCCTCACTTTCATTTCCACTTTTGTATTTCTTTTCTCTATAATAATATTTTTAAGAATGCTGCGTATGATTGATACAAGCTGGAGAGGTAACCTAGTTAGGTTTGCAACTTGTATAGCTATGCAATAGCATTCTTTCCTTATTAAAACAAAGTTTCTTCTACTTTAAAAGTTAATAAAAAATTATCTTGTCACATAAAGGTGAAAGGTTGGGCTTCACATTCTCCTGAGCCTTAATTTTGCATCACACCTATCTTATCGTTAAATAGCTCAACTACCACTCCTTTGGCCACTCCTATGTTTATTGAACTTCATGGGATGTTTAAAGTCCATGCTTCATAGATTTTTCGACTTATTTTATATTTTTTGTTAAATTATCATACATTTTCCATTCACCAAACTTAATTTTTTCACAGAGCTCTTACGAGTCATTAGAAGATTTAGCCTGAAAGAACTGTTGATGGATGATTCACTTCATTATTTGTGCTTGAAAATCCTTTCTTTGTCCTTATCTGCAAATCTTCGGGGTCAGAATCATTTTAGAAGTATTGGAGGGTTGGAAGTGCTGCTGGATGGTCTTGGATTTCCTTCAAATTATGCAAAAACTTATAGTAATCTTGTTTTGGCTGATGGATTCAGGTATTGTTGGGTATATTTCAAGCCAATTATTCTTTATTTGATTTACTGGAAAGTATGATGGTGTTTCTTTTAAGCTTGATGTATGTGCTTTTTCTCTTTTGGGGGATCAATGCATGTCTTGATGTTTGAGTTTGCGGATAATAGTTTCATGACTAGCTTTCTGTTGGTGAATCTACAAATTTCATTCATCTTAATCTGAGTTTGCTGTCTGATGTACAAATATTTGGCCTTAATATGTTCTTGTATTCTCCTCTACTAGTTTTTGCTTGTATCAACCATGTAAGATAATGTATTTGGTATTTCTCCTATTTCTTCTCTCCCAGAGAATACTATATTATCGATACTCTTATAATATACCGTCTGTCCAGCTTTCTTTGATAAATTGGTCTGCTTGTTTTTTGCAGGGATGATAGACCATTGAAAAAAATCTTTCAGCTTCATATTCTTTCTTTGGAAGTTTTAAGGGAGGCCGTGTATCCTTCGCAATTTGCTGATGTTGGGAACTTAAGAATATTCCATTTTCATTTATTGAACATGTCACTTTGATGTGAAGTTATATGCTAATTATAAACAAATAACATCAAATGGCAAAAATTTTGCCAACATCATTACCTATTGACATTCTGAAACATTTTATGTGTGTATTCACTAGAGATGTATTGCTTGTCATTCTTAGGTTTTCCTCTCTGAATTTTTATTACTGTGACAGATTGGACAGTGTTGTCCTTTTTTGCATTTGTTGAGTTCTTTTTTAACTGATTGCTACTTAAATCTTATTAAAATTTGAAGAAAAAGCTATTGATGCTTGAGACCTTGACATTCGTACAGCTTTGGCAACATGATCAGCTTGCAGTTTCTTTGTGAAAATGGTAGGGTGCATAAATTCGCAAATAGTTTTTGTTCACCGGCTTTTCTGCTTCAAGATTTGGGATGGGAGAAGGATTTTACTAGACACCATGCTGTTGGTATGCCTGGTCTTGACATTCAAGAAAATGAGATTAATGTGAAACCTGATGCAGTGGTGCTTTCTTCAGGCCTTCCAACCTGCGCTTCTTTTTCTGATTTTTGGAATGATTATGTTGTTATGTTGAGCAGAGGTCTCTGTTCATTTCTGTTAGTTCCTGAGGGTTCAAAATCTCTTCACGTCCAAGTATCTTCTGGTCGACTTGCATTGCCTGTTTCCTCTGCATATTTTGAACTGTCAATCAAATGGGTCATGAGGGTCCTATTTACAATATTTCCTTGCATCAAAACTTGCTCAAGTCAGAATGATTTACCTAGCAATTTAAGGTGAACTTGACTTGCAGTGTTTTTCCTTGAAAAACTGAAATTTAATACACAATAAGAAACACTATTGCGAAGTATTTCTGTTAATGTAGCTCTCAAGTAGGACCTTGATGTGTTGAAGTAATTTTTGATATGTTTTTTTTCTTTACATGTTGCAGGATCTTTGTTTCAGCTCTACAGAACACAGTTCTTAATGCATTTAGAAACCTTCTTTCTTCTTCTCCCATGTCACTTGAAATTTTTAGTGAAGAGGGAATATGGGATCTTATATTTTCAGAAAATTTCTTTTATTTCGAATTAGGTTCAGATGAATCTGCGGGACAAAAATTTGCATATAATGAAAAGTCTGAAATATTGTCTGCTTCAAGGAGCACTGGTACAGCAGAAGTTCATGGGGTTAATACTCTACAGATGGAAATAATTTCATTTGTTGAATTTGCTGCAACATGTAATGAAAACACAGAGAACTTGGTTGGTTCTTTTATTCCCCTCTCCTTCTTGCTTATATATATATTATCAATATATTTATTTATATTTTTTAATTTGCTTGAATGAATTTATATTGAAACACATTAATATTGTGTATCTCAAAATCTTAGGAATTGATATGTTTATTTATGTTTTGTTGGATAGTCTTCTCTTTGAAAACTTATATGAGAAGAAAATAAGAAGGTAAAATTAACTGAGCTTTTTCCATAAACTTTAAATCAACTTATTCACTTCAAATTTTAGAGAAGTTAGGCGAGAGAACTTCTATAAAGGGTAACTGCATACAAGATATCAACCAAATTAATAATTTCAATATCCTGTGAAATTGAGGCTTAAATATGGAGTTATGACCTGTTTAGACAAACTTTTCCATAAGGACTTTTAGGAAATAAAAATAAGAAGAAAAAATGAAATTGACTTCCTCATAAGATAAAATTAGCTTATTGCAAGTAGATTTGTAGAATTTGTCTCATATAGCTTCTCCAAATTTTTATTTTTAACTTGTGCATAAACTAATTTTAGCTTATGGAGAAGTCAATTTCATTTTTTTGCTTCATATTTTTTTCTTTTAGAAATTCTTATTGAGAAGTTCATCCAAAGAGACCTTGTCTTACATGAGCACTTCTTGTTGTATTGTTTTTCATCACTCTAATATGGCATGGTTGTCATGTGATTTCTTGAGATTCATGGGTATAATACATGCATGACTTCAGTAAGGTTTTATGATATGAAGTGGAAATGTCATCCGAGTTTGTTCTAGTTAGACTTTTTTAATAATGGGTATGGAGGAAACGATATTATTTTACTGTAGAACAGTGATCTTCTGTTAGGGCTTGCAATGAATCTACCTAACTAAACATAGTTTGAAACTTGAATTGACATTCGACTTGTTGAACTAAGTTCATGAACTATATGACGAACTTGATCTAAAAATTGAACTTGTCAAATGAGTGAATTAACTTGAGCTATATATAGTTTGACTCAATCTCTTCATGAACGAGCTTGATATATATATGAGGAGGGATCCTCTTACTCCAAGAGTAAGTATAAATGCACTTATGCTTCATCCTAATCATTTATTTGCTTATAATCTAATGGTTAAGATGTGTTAGAATGTTAGACCATTGGATTACCAAAAAATGAATGGTGAGAATCAAGAGTAAATCTCTAACTCTTACTCTTCGAGTAAGTGGATCCTCCTTTTACATATCTTCTATTCACTTCACTTCAAGAGTAAGTTAAATAGACTTCCATCCTCATTATTCATTTTCTTGTAATCTAATTGTGTAAAATAATAATTCATTTTTTAACTTTTAGATTACAAAAGAAAATGTATGGTGAGGATCAAGAGTAAGTCTCCAACTCTCACTCTTGGAGTAAGTGAATCTTCCCTCACATATATATATATATATTTTGCATTATTAAATTTATATGTATAAAATTAATTTTATTTTTATATAAAATAAATAAACAAAAGTGTGCAATATAATTATAATTTTTAATTTAATAGAACTTACGAGCTGAATGATTGAGGTGTTTCTGAGCTTGATTTGAGTTAATACAGAAGATTCATATTGAATTCAAGTTTTGTTTCGAGCCCACTAATTCTTATGGTGTTGAGTCGAACCAAACTTGATTCAGTTTGACTCATTTTCAGCCCTATTTTCATATGATCATATCATTTTAAGCGTCACAACGATTAATTGGCTTTATGCATTGTTAATTTGCTGAATTAAGAGTTCTGATGTGTATGCCTGCTATATGGATATATATATTTTTTTTGACTTTTCTGCATGCATTGTATTATTGAAGTCAATTATTTGACAATTCTTCAAGTATTTATACCTTGTTTTTATTTCAGAATGAATTGTCTCCTTTGCTGGATGCACTTGAGCATTCTGCTTGTAATCCTGAAATTGCATTTGTTCTTGTGAGGAGTTTGGTTCACATCTTGCAGCTTTCCCCTGAGAGAACAATTGCTTCCTTTAAGAACCTGAATGCAGTTTCTCGTGTTCTAAAAGTTGCCTGTATTCAAGCACAAGAGTATAGAAGATTAGGAAGCAAGGAGCCCTCCAATGAGAAAAGTGGTATGGAAGCATCATCGGTATCGTTGCAAATTCAACATACAAGCTATTTACCTGAGACTATACATAGTTGCTTTAATTGCATGATAGTGTGCATGGAGTTCTTTGCCAAGTTTCTAGCAGCAGCTAAAGATACTCGGTTGATATTGCATAGTTTTACATGCATTGATTGCCTGTTTGATTTATTTTGGGTGGAAGGTTTGAGGGATGATGTGCTTAGACATATACTCGATCTCATGAAGGTATACTTTACACGCTATTTACTTGAATTTACCTTTTTTGGTCATAATTATTATGTGAATTTTATGCTTCATTTTTAACATGGCTATTTTTTTTTTCAGATTATGCCATTTTCTGAGGAAGATAAAAGAGCAAAGTTGCAGTTATGCTCTAAGTATTTAGAAATGTTTACTCAATTAAAAGAACGGGAGAAAAGTTTTGTTGATCTATCTGTTGATTTGTTGGTAGGAATGAGAGATATGCTCCGGGCTAACCAAGCAGTATGTGTCTGACATTGATTTATTTCTTTACTTTATTTGCTTAAATTTCTTAAAATGTACTTGCCAATTTAACTGAATGGTTGCCTTCGATGCTTTATTGCTTCAGTACTATCAGACTCTATTTCGAGATGGGGAATGCTTTTTGCATGTTGTATCATTACTGAACAGCAACCTTGATGGGGTAAACGGGGAGAAATTGGTTCTGAATGTGCTCCAAACACTTACTTGTCTGCTTGCAAGTAATGATACCTCAAAGGTACTTGTCTTTGTCTGTCTCCTTTTTTTTCTTCCCTAATGCTGTAATACTTTTTGCTGGTACTTTATTTATTTTTTTAAATGTTCGGTTTTGGTTAAGAACATTTATGAAGTTTATCTTACTAGAAGTTATTTATTTTGTTTCTGTTTAGCTGTTTTTGGATTGTTGCAAACCAATTATGCAAAAACATAAGTTGTTGGAGTAAGAAAATAAATAACATCATGTCACATCTTACATAAGAGCAATATGGGCTTAAGGCACAGGCAATACACTGGCCTATTTTTATGTTATACTCAAATTCAGTTTTTATGAAGAATATAAGGTAGGCAAGGATCAGAATCCTAAGTATTTAATCAAAGGGGCTCTAGAACTCTGTTGTAACCAATTTTCCCAAAGCTGTAAAGGCATATGAATATGTTTATTATATTTCTGAAAAGTATAAACCCTTGTTCTTTTCCTCTTTTAATCAGTTGATCTTTCATTAAATTATCTTGTCAAATTGAAGAACAAAAGATATGGATTCTTGAACTCCAAAAATATCTTTGGCTACAAAATTATGATTCATAGAATTTTCAGTTTGGTAGGAGCAAGAGAGACACACTCCAATTTTGGGAAGAAATAATAACATGAGGTTAAAATTGGAGATGTTATATCAGAAGTTTTTAAGTTTGATTATCTATAGGCAATTGTTAGAATGGTCTTTTCTTAATGTGCTTGAGTGTTTTTTACACCCAACAGAATGAACTTATTTATATTTAAGGGTATTAGAAAGATATATAATGCCAAAAACACATTACAAGAGAACAATTTAGATTTCATTACTTCGTAAGATGAATTGAGCTGAGCTCTGCTAAGTATCTAGGCTACTTGGAAATATAATCAGCGATCTTAAGAATGAAGAGTAGATGTTTTCCATTCCTAACTTGCATACAATTTTCCTTATGAAACACCTATTCACTTTGATATGCTTTAAATTTTGTTTTTTCAAGTAGCCTAGAAACTTGGTATAGCTACATTCAGTGCATCTTTGGAAGAAGTAGTATTTAATTGCTCTCTTGTAAATTGATTTTGCATTGATTATCATAACTAGACCATTCTGCTGGGTGGAAAATACACTCAAACACATTCAGAAAGTTTTTGTTTCTCATTCTTCCACAGATAAATTAGAAAAATCTTTAGAAAAAGTCTTGATGTGTATGGTCTTTCCTATGGTTTGGTTTTTGACAATGTTCCGAGGTACCTCTTTGATTCATGTAGCTCGCAGCACCTAGTTAGAAAAAGCATTTTATTGTTATTGAATCTTCTACTGGAAGAAAGTGACTTAGGACTGTTTTGTTTTAATTTATATAGTCCTTTACTGTCTGGTTTTGTTCAGCAGCCTTGAGTTTACCTTGCATCTTACCTTAATGGAGATGTAACTGCATCTTCTTATGTAGGTCTAGACTGAGTGCCAGTACTGTAGACTTAAAACAGTGTTTATTTGGGTGTAATTGTGTAATTAGAGATGAAGGTAATGAAGATGATGATAGGATGGAATTACCAAATTTCCACTGTTCGTTTGAGAGGAGCAATAGGAAGGAAGAAAGTTTTTTCGATGGGTTCCATTTATAAATTTATTTTTCAATTAGTATAGAAAGCTTTTTAATGCAGTTTATATTTTTTATGCTACCCACTCTTCCCTTCATCCAAACAAGTTAAATGAAATTTCTCCTTTGTTCTTTATATTTATCTATCCAAACAATGCTATTTTTATTCTTCCTATTTCTTGCTCTCTTATTTCTTTGCTCTTAATTTCATTTCTAATCCAAATAGAGCAAAGAGGTTCACTTATCCTTGCACATGCCATATTTCATGGCAAATTACGTCAGCCAGGGGAAATAGGTGGGTGCTTATTCAAGTAGAAAACAATACGCACTTCGACCCTAAATATTTTGATTTTCTGTATTTTGGCTATAGACAAAATTTTCTATAGGCTGATTGCCTTTTTAAGTGTCGTCCTTTTTGCTTTCCAACTGGATTGGATTTTTATGTTTTTTTTACTGTAGCTGCGTGTGCGTGCATTGTACCAATGCATTCCAATTAAAAACTTGTATTATTATCCTTTGCAGGCGGCATTTAGATCTCTAGCTGGAAAGGGCTACCAGACTCTGCAGAGTCTGCTGTTGGATTTTTGCCAGTTGCATTCAAGTGAAAGCCTTTTAGATGCTTTGCTTGATATGCTTGTTGATGGAAAATTTGATGTCAAAACGGGTCCTATGATAAAGGTAACGTGCCATTACATAGGTATCTTCCATAAATTATTTGATCCACTTGCACTGTTTCATTTTCTTTTCCAAGAAACTAATCAAAGTGGTATTTAGTGGACCCAGATGCTATATCTTGCTTAGCACTGTGGAATCTTCATTTAAAAATCTTGTTTTCATGTTTTCTTATTTTTCTGCTTTCCTTTTTTGATTTCAGAATGAAGATGTAGTAATATTATATCTGATTGTACTGCAAAAGGTTTGCAATTCCTTTCCCCTTGCTTTTTTCTGATCAATTATTTTCTTCAATGATTATTTTAGTAGTTGTTAAGTTTGTTTTGAGAACATAGTATCATCTGTTTTATTGCTTGTTATCTTGTGATTGGGCAGAGCAGTGAGTCATTGCAGCATCATGGGCTAGACATGTTTCAGCAACTGCTAAGAGATTCCATTTCTAATAGAGCTTCTTGCGTCAGAGCAGGAATGCTTGATTTTCTTCTTAATTGGTTTTCTCAAGAAGATAATGACAGTGTGATCTTTCAGATTGCACAGTTAATTCAAGCCATTGGTGGGCATAGCATATCAGGGAAGGACATCCGGAAAATATTTGCTTTACTCAGAAGTGAGAAAGTTGGGATGAGGAGACAATACTGCTCTGTTTTGTTAACAAGTCTCTTGGCAATGCTACATGAGAAGGGGCCCACTGCCTTTTTTGATCTTGATGGAGTTGATTCTGTAAGTCCTGAAGCCATTATAGATGTATCTCTAGTACTCCTATTTCTTATTTAGTTATTTTTCAAGTATTAGACACCAACAGTACTTTTGCTTCCATTTTAGATATAAAATATTCAGTATATGATTAGAATGCTATGGTGTCACTAGCTGACATCAATGGAATAAAAGGCGAGCCATATTTGAATGATAAGCATGTTTTATTGATACAGTTATTAGAAGAGAGAAGGAAAATGATGATATAATACCCTCCAAGAACGGTTCACAAGCAGACTATTAGTGAGAAAGATATACAGGAAACCATTAGTTTAAAAGAGCTATTTGATCCCTTTTCCAAGTTGATAAGGAATCTCCCCTCCCCAACTAAAAAGATCAGTCTTTATTATTCATAATGAAGCTCCTAAAACTAGTCATACACAGAGATTGTAAAAACTGGTGGTGTTATTTTCTACCCTTAATCCAACTACAATGCCTCAATAGAATACATATTGGTCTTCCTAAAAGTATGAAACATTGATATGGGAAGTCCAAACTTTCTACGAAGGTAGTAGTATGTTCCTAAAAGCAATTCAGTTTTAAAATGGTTGCTACTAGTCTTTGCTACGAGACACCTCAAACAAATGCAAGTATACAACTTGTGTGGTCTACCCAGGTTATTATTTTATATGGTTCAAGTTGTATTCAGTTTAATCAAAACTAAGATTTTAACTTTTGTGAGAGCTTTGTGCGTATAAGAAAAAACTACAAGGACTAACAGTCATTAACAAATAGAAAATAAGTATAAGATTTTCATAAAATTACACTATTTCTAACAGTTATTAACAAAGCTCACTTCTTAAAGCCTCTTTAGCTGAACCAATGAATACATTAAGGAGTGTGAGTACTGGTGACCTGCTGTTATAGGGGATGGTTGAGTTATGGTGATTCTATTACTTTCAATAGAAGTTATGATAAATGCCATCAGAACTAGGTCAACTGTCTATGCCGGATCTTTATGAGCAGCTGACAGAAGTATTACCTATCAATTTTGACTTATGTTGGATTGATCATTTTGACATTATGGACTATGTCTTTGAATAGATAGACTAGCACTAAAAAGTAATTATTGGAAGTTTCTTATTTATTAATGAGCTTTAGGTTTGTTAGATGTAGTTATCTTTAGGGTTTGTAATACATGGGCTTGGGCCCATCTTTTTCCTAATGTGTGTGTATCTATATATATATGTATATATATATTTTTTTGTGGTGTTTCATTTTGATCTCTGGCTTTCCTCTTTGTCTACTCGCCTTTGCCGACAGATTTTTTTTACTGTTTCTGCTATTTGTTATCGCTGTTCCGTTTGATGACACCTCCATCCAATTTGCCTCGTCCAAGCAACCACTGTGCCATCAGTCCCATGCCAATAGAGCAACCACATGCCGCTTCTCTATCGCACATGTTATTGTTATTTTGCCATTGTCCAACACATGTGGTGGAGCGTCCGATACGTTCTTTGACAACGATCAACGTAGTTGGACTCACCTCTCTATCCTTGTTCCAATCTATAACTTCCACTGTGATTGTAACTCGTTTGGATTCTCTCCTTTTTGGGGAGTTTCTCTCTTGTGTTGGTTGTTTCTGCTCTCCCCAATCAACCATGGCCTTTTTTGGTGCTCCTTGGATTGACTCATCTATCTTAACCAATTATGTCAATGTCCTTTATCTTCTTCCTTCTCTTTCCATTGACAATGTCCTTTTTGTCTTTGGGTTTCCTTTAATTTATTATCTATTGGTTGTGTCACTCATTCCCTCAATTGTATTATCTCTTTTACTAAAGACTTTTGTTTATAGGGCTAGAGTTTGGGACGGATGATTGACGCGGGATGTGAGTCTCATGGTCTTTACCATCTTCAGTCATCTGCTCATGTTGGCTTGGTGTGGATTCCCCTCTCTCATCTATGCTCAATTGGGTCATCCTAGCCTTGTCAAGTTGCAGAAATTGGTCCTGTGTCTGTCTAAGTTGTCAAACTTGTTATGTGAATTGTGTCAATTAGGTAAACATAGTTGTAGTTCTTTTCATAAGAGTGTCTCCCAACGAGCTTTGTCTTCTGTTGCTTTAGTTTACTTTGATATCTGGGGATTGAGTTGTGTCAAGTCTACTTTAGAATTTCAATATTTTGTAACCTTTATTTATGATTATAGTTAATAAAAAATTGTTCTGAGTTGTTTTTTATTTTTCAATCATTTTATACTAAAATTAAAACTCAATTTGGTGTTTTGATTTGTATTTTTTGTATTGACAATGCTTGTGAGTATCTCCTCCATTCTTTTCAGACATTTATGGCTTCTCACGATATTTTTCATCAAACCTCTTGTGCATATACACCTCAACAAAATAGGGTGGTTGGGCGAAGAATAGATATCTTTTTGAAACAACTTGCCCTTTTATTTCATAGTCATATTCCTGAACATTGTTTGGGTGATATTGTTCTCAGTGCATGCTATCTCATCAATTGCATGCCATCTTCAATTTTAGAAAACCAAATCACTCATTCCATTTTATTTCCTCATCAAACCCTCCATGCCTTAAATCCCTTGTGTCTTCAGGTCATGTTTTGTTCACATTTTGGTCTTGGTCTTGATAAATTGTTAGCTCTGTCTCATAAATGTGTCTTTTAGGCTTCCTTAGGTCTCAAAAGAGGTATGAGTGCTACTCCCCTTCCTTACATTGCTATTTCATTTCAGCATATGTTACCTTCCTTGACTATTTACCTTTACTTTACATCTAATTTTTCTCCTTTTTAGCCTATATCTAACCCTTTCACCATCCTTGTTGTTTGTGATACCTATGTTGTGTCCAATGTCCTTACAAATCATCTAAATCTTTCTCTTCTTTGGCTTTATGATTGTTGATGAGATCCACCCTTTCAAGTTGGGCCACCTCCTTACTCTTCTTTGGTGCCACAAACTCCTTCCCATTTGGTTCCGTAACTTGAATATGATTTTCCCATTGCCCTTCATGAAGGTATACACTCTACTTGTAACCCTTCTCCTCATTATATTACCATGAGCTATTATTGATTATCTCCATTCCTCTATACTTGTCTCTCTTCTATTTCCTCTATGTCCATTCCTAATTTGTAAGTGTTGCCTTACCCTATTGTTGTTAGTGCCAGACAATGCTTGATGAACTCTTTGCTTTGAAGAATAGTGGATCTTGGGATCTTGTTCCTTTGCCCTTGGGGAAATTTTTATTTTGGTTACAGGTGGATCTTTGCAATCAAAGTTGGCCCTGATCACACGGTTTACCATCTCAAAGCTCACATGGTAGCGAAAAGTTATACTCAAGTCTTTGGGTTGGACTACGATGACCCCTTATTCATTGCCATGTATACTCTTCGTCGTTGACCCCTTTATTCTATGGGATGTCAAACATGCCTTCTTTCATGTTACATGGAGCAACCCCTAAGTTTTGTTGCTTTTAGTGAGTCTTCTGGATTGGTGTGTCGCTTCCGCTAATCTTTATATGGTTTCAAACAAGCTCTTAAGGCATGGTTTGGTAGATTCAGTATCGTTGTCCAACAATTTGGTATGTCTCAAGTGAAGCTGATCATTTGGTATTTTATCATCACTTGATTGGTATTTTACCTATTACTGTATGTTGATGATATTATCTTGACAATTAGTGATCATGAATGCATTTTAGAGCTAAAAAAATACCTTTGTAGTCATTTTCAGATTAAAGATTTTGGCAAACTCAGATACTTTTTGGGGATTGACGTAGCACAATCTGATAATGAAATTGTTATTTTGAGAGGAAGTGTTATTTTAGATGAATTTGGACTAATGAATTCAAAGGCCATTGACATGCCCATGGATTCCAATTCCAACTCCTACCTAGTTAGGGGAGCCACTTTTAGTAAATGTAGTAAGCTAATTTCTTAATTCATCAAGTCGTACAACCTTCAACACTTTGTGGTTAATTTATCTATTCCGTCTTGTTTTCATACTGAAACAGATCATGAAGCTGGAGAAATAAATCCAGCATATAGCACCTAGGAGTAGCAAGATCAAATGCTATTGACTTGTTACAATCTATTCTATAAAGATATTTTCTATCTTTTGTTACAACCTATCAAACCTATATTGTCAATGGTCAAGGTTTGCTAATTCATCTTCTGGTTCTTCCTATTTTAATGCTCTTAATAATTCTAGCCCTTAATCATTTACTTCATTTTCCCTCATCACTAAAAATCTAATTAGTGTTAGTAAATTTGCTATGGATAATTCTATTTACTTCGAATTATATGCTACTCATTGTTTTGTTAAATCTCAAATGACTAATGAGGTTTTGGTTCATGGAGACGTTGGTTGTGATGGTTTCTGTGCTTTTCCTAATTTGCAACTTCATGCTTCTCCTTGCATCTTTGCCTCTCGTGCTAAATCTTCCTTTTCTATTAATTCTGTAACCAATACTATTATTAGAATAGGTTTTAGAATAGGAGTAATTAAAAAGCTATTTTTCTGTGTACCTATTTGCATCTATTCCTAGATGTACCCTTGCTTGTTCATCACTCTCCCCTGTCATTAATTGTATATGAGATTTTTTATAAATAAAACTTGAGAGAGGATGTTCAAAATCAACTCTTTTGTTCTACATAATTTTATTTCAAGTTGGTATTAGAGTGGGTTGACCTGCTCTGCCTATTTTTACCCTCTCCAGTGAGATATAAGTTGTATGTCGTTGCTCGCCGTCAGCGACTGTCACAGTTTTTGCCAATGACCATTAGATTGCCTCTTCGAGCGACGACCAACCTCACCGGTCCCGGAGCCTAAATCTCGTCCATGCCGCCATGTGCCCCACCCTTTTTTTTTCGCGCAGCTAGGCACGTGAAGCTCATGTGCTGCCCTCTACTCACCGGAACTCCTCCGCATTGCATGTGTGGGACTCACTAGACATCCCTCTTCCGTTCTTGATAGCCAACACTATTTCTCTGGCAGTGGTAGAAGGAAAATCAGTCCCTCTCTCTTGGGAAACAATTTGGTTTAGGGATTTGGTTGCCTATTTTCCAGTTTATCTTCCTCCTTCAAAAATGTATTTAGGCCCTACCCAATCATTTGTTGGGACTCCTATAATCACTTCGAGAAAATTTAGTGGTAAATTTTCTCTCTCTTGGTATGCATAAGTTAAACTTTAGTTATTTGGTAAATGTTTTATTGATCACTTAGAAGATGGGAGCAATGTGCCATCTGATCAAGCTGAAAAGTGGAAAAAAATTGATTTTTAGTTGTGTTTTGGTGAGGCAATAAGTGGAACCCAAAATAGTGGACACTCTAAGATCGTTCAAGACGTGCAACTCTTTTTGGTAAAAGGCTAAAAATATTTTTGCCAATCGACTAGCCTCTCTCAACAGGAAAATGACAACATGATATATATATTGCCCTCTGTCGTGGGAATGAAGAAGAGATTCCATTATATGGATCTTTACCATTTGTTTTACAAGGTTAAATTAAAAATACAGTTGGGTTTATGAAATACATTCTTTGTTAGTTAATGGTTGCTGTATCTTGGTTGTAAAAGTAATTTTCTTTCATTCCCTGCAAATAGTTTTTGTAGAACCAATTTTCTCATTGCCAAATGTAATACTACGGCTTCATTCTTTTATGCTATCTATTATCTTATTCCTTTCAAATTCTTTCAGGGTATCATTCTGAAAACTCCATTGCAGTGGCCTCTCAATAAGGGTTTTTCTTTTTCCTGTTGGCTTAGGATTGAGAATTTCCCTAGAAATGGAGCAATGGGTCTTTTCAGTTTTCTCAGCGAAAATGGGAGAGGGTCCTTGGCTGTGCTTGCAAAGGAGAAGCTCACTTATGAGGTTGGAAACAGATGTGAAAAATTAGTTCTTTTGTTCAAGTTGTGTATTGTTCTTTAACACTTTTTTGTTGCTTTAGCTGGACTTTGTTTTAAATGAATCATTTTTTTTTTGCTGGCTTAATTTGACTGTCTCGTGCAGTCAATTAATATGAAGAGACAGCGTGTGGACCTGCGTGTTAATTTAGTCAGGAAGAGATGGCATTTTCTTTGCATAACTCATAGCATAGGAAGAGCCTTTTCTGCTGGTAGCTTGTTGAGATGTTACTTGGATGGTGATCTTGTCTCATCTGAAAGATGCAGGTTCAAACCATGCTAATTATTGTTTTTTCTATTTTAGTGATTTTATTTTCGTGATTAATTGTTAAGTTGCTTAATGTGACACTCTGATTTGGTTTGTATGCTTTGTTTATTCAGATATGCAAAAGTCAGTGAATCATTAACAAGTTGCATGATTGGTGCTAAACTCGATATGCCTCACTATGAAGACAATGGACTCACATTTGAAACCATCGGAGATTCATGCCCCTTTCTTGGCCAAATTGGCCCAATTTATTTATTTAACGATGCCATTTCTGCTGAACAAGTACAGAGTATCTACTCTCTTGGACCAAGTTATATGTATTCTTTCCTTGATAATGAAGCTTTGCCTCTCTCTGGTGATAAAGTACCAACTGGTATTCTTGATGCGAAAGATGGTCTGGCATCAAGAATTATCTTCGGACTCAATGCTCAGGTCCGTAATTTTTATCTTCTATACAACTATACACATGCATGTTTATTTAGTATTTATTTATCTTTATTGGAGTATGGTTTTACTCCTTATTTCTCTACTTTTTTGTACAGCTGTAGAACGATTAGAATATTTCTTTTTTTTTTTTTTATAACAAGCTGTCAGTTAGTCAGTTAGGTATTAATTGCACAGATCTAACTAAGAGTTTGTTACTTGGATTTTGAGATATAATTACCTATTCCTATTCTGTTTTGGGTTGAAATTTTTTTATATAATATACAAATTTTCTTTTCTTTATCTCTCTCTCTCACTTAAATATGATATCACAGAGCTAGTTCAATCCTCTTTCTATTTTATTCCCATCCCAACCCTAATCCTGTGCTTTGCATATGGATGCTGAACCAATAACTTCTGTTCCTCCATCAAAATAGTACCACAATTGTTACCTATGCCCCCTTTGGTTCCTTCAAGCACCATCTTGCATTCTTTTTCTGAGAAACTTGACACTAAAAGTTATCTTCTCTGGTGTCGGCAGTTGAACCTGTCATTAATGGACATAGACTCCATTCTTGTCTTCAATCTTCAATGTCATGTGACATGCTCTCTGGAGTTATTGGATGTAAATAATCCTGGAAACTTTGGGATAAAATTCTCTCATACTTTCATGCTCATACATATGTAAAAGCAAGACAACTTTGAACTGAATTTCGAAGCACAAATTTTGAGAATCATTCTATTTCAGGTTTTCTTCTTCACATCCGAACCCTAGATTATACCCTTTCTGCTATTGGAGACTCAATTTCTTCGAAGGAACATCTTGATATCATCATTGAAGGTTTACATGAAGAGTATGAATCTAGTGTTGCTCTTTTTACTAGTCGCAATGAGTCTTATTCCATTGATGAAGTTGAAATGCTTGTGCTGGCCCATGAAGCTTATTGTTGTTCATGAAGAAATCAATTTCTTCTATTTACATTGATGTACATGGGCTTGAGCTTATTGTGTTTATATAGCAAGTCTTTTCCAGGAGAAACTTTAATATTAAGGAACATAGAAAATTAAGGAACTAACTTACCATACTAAGTGCAAAGTCACATAACCGTGAGATAGTTGAATTTTCCATGTATGATAAAGAGTCTTTGAATGGAATCCTCTAGTCTATGTACACAATAGAGGGTCATATATATATATATATGCATTTATACATAGCAAACAAAGAAATGGGCCCAAACCCACCTATTATAAGCCCTATATCATCTAACATCCTTCATGGTTCTGTGCTTTGTGTCTCAAGCAACTGGTGCATTCATGGCCTGCTCCTCACCACTTATGAGCTTGTGGGGTGTATCTCCTTATTTCTTTACTTTTTTGTACTGCTGTAGAACAGTTATAATATTCCTTTATCTTCTAACAAAGTGTCAGTTAGTCAGGTGTCAGTTGCTTAGTTTTTCAGGTATTAGTTGCTCACGTCTAACTAATAGTTAGTTACTTAGATTTTGACTTATAAATACATTTACGTATTCTATTGTAAGTTTGTTGAGTTCTTTTACACAATAAGCAGATTTTCTTTTGTTCATCTCTCTCTTTCTCAAACTTTAATAATCTTCATAGAGGAGATATGTTTGAGCTATATTTCATCAACGTCTGGACTCAAATGTTTATTAATTTTTTCAGGCAAGCGTTGGTAGAATGCTGTTTAACGTTTCACCCATAACGAGTCATCATCAATTGGATAAGAATTCTTTTGAAGCAGCTGTAATTGGTGGTACTCAGTTATGTTCAAGACGCTTACTACAGCAGATAATATACTGTGTTGGTGGAGTATCTGTGTTTTTCCCTCTTATTACCCAGTGTTGTAAATATGAAAATGAAGATGGAGAATCTGCAAATGGTGCACCACTAACACAGACCATGAGGGAGTGCGTGACAACTGAAGTTATTGAGCTTATTGCATCTCTTTTAGATGAGAATTTAGCAAATCAACAACAAATGCATATTGTGTCTGGATTTTCTGTGCTGGGATTCTTGTTACAATCAGTTCCTCGAAGACAACTTAATTTGGAAACTCTTTCTGCGTTGAGGCATCTTTTTAATGTTGTTTCCAATTCTGGTGTGCTATTTGTTCCCATGTCTTCTACATCTAATTTTCGTTTCATGATATTTCCTTTGGCCTTAATGTTGTTTTTTTTTTGCCCTTTTCAATGTTTCTCAGGACTGGCAGAGCTACTTGTGAAAGAGGCCATATGTAACATATTTCTTAATCCTCTTATTTGGGTTTACACTGTTTACAAGGTGCAACGTGAACTATACATGTTTCTGATCCAGCAATTTGACAATGATCCTCGATTACTGAAGGGTCTATGCCGGCTTCCACGTGTCCTTGATATAATTCACCAGTTCTATTGTGATAATGTAAAATCTCAATTATTTGTTGGAAGTAACCCTCTTCAGCTTTCTGTTTCTGAACAAGTTACTGAGGAAAGACGAGAAATACCTAGTAAAGAAGAAATGCACAAGATCCGCCTTCTTTTGTTAAGTCTTGGTGAAATGAGTCTCAGGTACCGTTTCATCTTTACCTTTGGACTGACATTCACTGTAATCTGTTTAGTTTTCATTTCAAATTTTTGGGGTACGCAGGCAGAACATTACTGCTGGAGACATAAAAGCTCTCATTGCATTTTTTGAGAAAAGTCAGGATATGGCCTGTGTTGAAGATGTCTTGCACATGGTTATTCGTGCTGTTTCCCAGATATCATTACTGATTTCTTTCCTTGAACAAGTTAATATAATTGGTGGTTGTCAGGTTTTTGTCAATCTTCTCCAGCGGTATGTCACCCTTGGCATTCTTTGCATGAATTTTTCTTTATGTTAAATAGCGATTATAGTGGCACTATAAGATTTTGGATTTTGAAGAATCTGCTATGCATACTGTGAATCTGAAGCCAACCACAACAGTGGTCACATGCATAGGGGAATACTGAATTGTTTTTATTTTTTGGTCACATGATTCCATTTTCTAGGTTCTGTTTGTTAATTTTTTTGGTTTTCTGAAGAGGTTGTCTTTGTGCCTTTTTGTACTATTCAAAAGCTTTGTTTATATAACCTTATAGATGTTCCAGTTTTAGGGAGAGTTTAGAAATAGAATCCATGTATGGTGTACAGATTACTACGCTCATTATCCTTTCCTAGGTTTCTTATCTTTGTTCTGTTGATACTTCTGTAAACATTAAGTGTATCTTACTCTAAAACTTGAATGTAAATGGATGTTCAGAGTTCAGTGTTTTTCTGAATAATCCAAAGAAAATCCATTATAGTATCCTTTGCACTATTTAACCTTAATAAATTTCTTTCTATGAAATCAAATGTTTCTTTTTCTATCAAGAAATTATAAAAGATATGTCTAAATGTTTTAGTTTGTACAACTAACATGTAGATTGGAGGTTACATTAATAGTTCTATGAAATTGGTTACTATATATATCTTGTTCTTATGACTACTCATGTTTTTTTGTTTGTCCTAGGGGATCTGAGTCTATTAGATTGTTGAGCTTACAGTTCATAGGAAGGCTTTTGGTTGGCCTTCCAGCTGAGAAGAAGGGATCGAGATTCTTTAACCTTCCAGTGGGAAGACCAAGATCTATTTCAGATAGCCAAAGGAAAATCAGAATGCAACCGATTTTCTCAGCTATATCTGATAGACTGTTCTGCTTTCCACAGACGGACAATCTATGTGCCACTTTATTTGATGTTCTTCTTGGTGGTGCTAGCCCCAAACAGGTAATATGACATATAGACCCCTCATTTTTTCCGTGTTAGTTCCATATTTTTTCTGGTGTCAGTTGCTAAACAGAATTTCAAGGATTAAATTGTGTGCTTGATAATCAGTTCAAGTAAATTAAGTTGCCAACAAAGTAATTTGGGGTATGTTTGGAAAAAATTTTCTCCATAAGCTAATATTAGGTCATGCATGAGCTAATTTGTAGAAGAAGTTTCCTGTTAACTTCTCCAAAATTTGGTTTTCAAATCATGCATTAAGCTAAATTTAGCTTATAGAAAAGCTAATTTCATTTTTTTCTCATAGAAGTGCTCATGGAGAAGTTTTTTCCCAAGAGACCCTTAGTCATTATTATACTTGTTTATGGTCACTAGCTTGCCATTTCTAATGGAAGTTCTTGTTACAGGTTTTACAAAGACATAACCACCTGGAGAGGGTGAAAAGCAAGGGTAGTCATTTTTTACTCCCTCAAATGTTGCCTCTGATTTTCAGATATCTGTCTGGCTGTAAGAATGCACCCGCAAGAATGAAAATAATCAGAGATTTACTTGACCTTCTTGATTCAAATGCTTCAAATATTGAAGCTTTTATGGTATGGTTTGTGAAAGGTCCTCTTGATTGTTAACAGTTGAAAAACTGTTTTTTAATTGATAATATTGTTAATAGGAATATGGGTGGAATGCCTGGTTGATATCATCTCTGAAGCTTGATGTGTTAAAAGAGTACAATGCCAAATTACCTGATAAAGGTGAATATGGAATGGATGAGCTGCTCTTGGTGCGGAATTTGTATTCCCTAGTTCTCTGTCACCACTTGCATTCTATAAAAGGTGGCTGGCAACAGATGGAAGAGACAGTCAATTTTGTTCTTATGCACTTTGAGGAAGTATGTTTAGAATCTGACTACACATTTACGTTATTCATTTTAATGATACAAGAATGTGTTTATGATAGTTAATATTGTCAACACATGTCATTTTTAATTCATGTGATGATTTTGTTTTAAGAAAAAATCATTGTAGGGTGGCAATTCATATAGATTTTTTCTTCGCGATATATACGAGGATTTGATTCAGAATTTGGTAGAGCTGTCCGCTGCCGCGGACAATATTTTCATTTCACAGCCCTGTCGAGACAATACACTATACCTTCTGAGATTGATTGATGAGATGCTGATCTCTGAAATTGATAAAGAACTGCCGGTAATGGGTTTGCTTACAATTTCATTTTTGTTTGAATTATTCATTTTGTCAATAAAATTTGATGTTACGTAATGTGTGGAGGATGAAATCTTAAAAAAATTGTTCAGAATAAAAAAAAAAAAAAATCAAATGTAGACATCGTTGTGACATAATCCCAATTTTGTATATTTGTTAAAACTGCTATTATCTTTCTTGCATACATATGCCAACGGAAGAACTGTATGGTATGAAAGCTAGGTAATCAACAGCACGCGGAGAGTCACAAGTGCACATCACAACATTGAATTCTTCCATTTTCTTCTAAATCCTTATGCTGCTGTAATACAAAAATGTTTCCGACTGTGAATAAGGTTTGATGGACAAGTCCTAAAAATAGCAACGGATTTTTTTCTATATGTTTGAAGCTAAGAAATAAAGTAAAAATCTAGTTTTCTCCTAACATCATTATCATATCATTCATGCATCTGGAGATAATATTGTATAAAGCCTTTGAGCCTGCAGAATGATAATGTGATGTGTTTAATAGGTATTGTATCATACTTTTATTTCAAAATATAACTAATTAATGCTTTTAGCCCATTAATATGTTTTAGAAGATGTTCTACTTTTTTCTTACAGTTTCTTGGAAGTGACTTCGAATTTCATGTTGATTTGGAAATGGAACAACACAAGGAGTATAGTTCTGCCTTAAAAGAAGTATTGATAGAAGCTGATGTTCAAACTTCTAGGTATGAAAATGCAGAACCCTGCTTCCCCGTGGCACTATTTATGCCAATAAAAAGATATTTAGCAAATGCATGATCTAATCTACTTTTACAATTCGATTCTGTACACTTTCAGAAAATCACAGCATTCTAAGCAACCAATACCAAATGATGATACTATAGAGGAGAAGTGGTGGAATCTATATGACAAAGTGTGGGTTGTTATCAGCAAGATGAATGGTAAAGGACCCAACAATATACCCAAATCATCAACATTTGTAGGACCGACTCTGGGTCAAAGGGCACGTGGTTTGGTTGAGTCATTAAACATTCCTGCTGCCGAAGTGGCTGCAGTTGTTGTAGCTGGAGGAATTGGTACCGCTTTAACTGCAAAACCTAACAAAGCTATGGTTTTACGAGCAGAGAGGTGTCCTAGAATTATTTATCGCCTTGTTATTCTGTACTTGTGTAAATCTTCTCTGGAAAGGGCGTCACGTTGTGTCCACCAGTTTATCTCACTTTTACCTTGCCTTTTAAATCCTGATGACGAGCAAAGCAAAAGTAGGCTGCAACTTATTATCTGGTAACATCTCAACTGAATACTTACAACATGGATTATACTTTTTTGCACCCCCCCTCCCACTCTCTCTCTCCTCCCCCAAAACACGCAATTAAACTATTGTTTATTTGTCATGGTTGGAAGTTGTTCCCAATTGGGCATTTTGACCTCAGAAAGAAATATTTCCTACTGACTGAATTGCCCGCAGGATGTGTTTATGGCTACAAAACTCTCTAAAAAATGGCTCAAAGTAATTTCTCAATCTGAAGATTAAATTGTTAGAAATTAACTTTTGGTTTGGATGTTGGTAGGACACTGCTTTTTGTTAGGTCACAGTATGGAACATTGGATGATGGTGTTCGTTTCCATCTTTTATCACATTTGTTACGGGAGACAGTCAATATTGGAAAATCAATGCTTGCTACTAGCATTGCGAGCCGAGATGATGCCTTGGATCCTAGCTACAATTCAAAAGATGCAGGGCCCATTCAAAATTTAATACAAAAGGATCGAGTTCTGACAGCTGTATGTCTGAAAATAGTTGAATACTTATGTGTATTTTTACTTTCCAATATCATTGATAGAATTTGATCTAAGTTTATGATCAGATGTTTGTATTTCGAATTATTTGAAATATTTTGTATGTTAATTCTTAAGACATTTCTAACCTATGGGTTCAAAATTAACCCATTGGGTAATGTGAATTTTTTGTTAATTTTAGGTAAGAAATATATCCTTTTGATGACTGTCAGTTATAAAACTAATGAAGATCATTACTGGAACCGAAATGTATTCGAAAACCTTTGGTCAAACAATTTATAAAATGTGTCCATGCTTGATAATCTACTGATCGATTTAGTTTTTTTATGCCCTACTAGTTTCTTTTTTATTTTATACCATTCAATCATGGAGGCATTTTAAGTATGATTGAATTATTATATGCCATGGCTATGATTAATGAATGTTTTGTTGTATGAGGCATTGTGTTTTTATCTGATGCCTTTCACTTTTCAGGTCAGTGATGAGGCTAAATATATTAAGATATCTAAAATGGACCGCACCCAGCAGATACAGGAACTTCATTCTAGAGTAGATGAAAACTCCTCGGGAGAATCTACCAGTAAGAAAGCTTTTGAAGATGATATACAAAGCAGCTTGAACACTATTCTTGCTTCAGATGATAGCAGAATAGCTGAATTCCAGCTTACTTCTGAGGAAAAGCAGCAAAATGTTGCTGTAAGCATAGCATTCTTTATACATTAATTTATTTGTTAACGCTGCTTTTTTCTTATAAAAGATGTTAAATTTAATTAGTATGCTTGTTAAAAACTAGGTTGCTTTTTTACAGGAAAAATGGATACACATGTTTCGTTCTTTAATTGATGAGAGGGGTCCTTGGTCTGCTAAACCTTTTCCAAATTGTGTTGTAACACATTGGAAACTTGATAAGATAGAAGACACATGGCGACGCAGGCCAAAACTAAGGCAAAATTACCATTTTGATGAAAATCTGTGTAGTCCTCTTTCTGTAATTGGTGGTGGAGTTACTACTCCTATTAATGAAAGTAACCACGGTCTTGTGGGTAATATACCTGACCAAATGAAGCAGCTATTTTTGAAAGGGATAAGAAAAATAACTGATGAGGGAACTTTGGACATAAGTGAAACCAATACTGAAATAAGTGGACAGAAGACACAATCTCCTGGTGATCCTTCAGACGGCCAATCCTCAGACTTACTGAAAGATGCCAGTGACAGAAAGGATATTGCACAAGAACGAAAAGATACTTCCTCTTCTCCTGAAACAGAAGCTAGTGAGGTATGTGGTTTGAAGGAATATGGTCTCTTGGTATTGAAAGGGAGTCTGAAACTGTATTGCTGATACTGTGCCTAATTTCAATTTTCAGGTGCTTGTATCAATTCCATGCGTTCTTGTGTCACCAAAGAGAAAATTAGCTGGTCATTTGGCTGTGATGAAAAATGTTTTACATTTCTTT
Organism: Macrotyloma uniflorum; assembly: GCA_016859785.1. NCBI lineage: Eukaryota > Viridiplantae > Streptophyta > Magnoliopsida > Fabales > Fabaceae > Macrotyloma > Macrotyloma uniflorum. The sequence goes on from BDMB01000001.1 coordinate 2,793,647, forward strand.
GGTCAATTCTTGGTAGAGGGTACTGGTGGGTCATCTGTTTTTAGAAACTTTGATGCCTCAATTAATTCTGATCTCACCAAGTCTGATGTAAAACAAAGATCATTTAAGTGGCCTGTTTCTGGTATGGATCCTCAAAAGGGAACAGCAGTTGGTCACGTAGAGGTAATAAATGGAAATGGATCTAATAAACTTATGAGATGTGTTAAACGCCATCGAAGATGGAGTGTGGCCAAGGTTGGTTTGCTGGTTTCATTTTCTTAACATATTCTTTAGCACTATACTGATTGAAAATTGATCGTCCTTTTTTTTTTCTTTTCTTTTGGATGATTCTTTGTCTTATTATTTTTAGATAAAAGCTGTTCATTGGACGCGGTATTTGCTCAGATATACTGCAATAGAGATTTTCTTTAGTGATTCAGTTGCCCCTGTATTTTTAAACTTTGCTTCGCTGAAGGATGCAAAAGATATAGGAAACTTGATAGTTACTACAAGAAATGAATATTCATTTCCCAAAGCAAGTGGAAGGGATAAGAGTGGATCTATTAGTTTTGTTGATCGGCGAGTGGCACTGGAAATGGCAGAAACTGCCAGAGAAAACTGGAGGAGGAGGGATATTACAAACTTCGAGTATTTAATGATTCTCAATACACTTGCTGGAAGATCGTATAATGATTTGACCCAATATCCCGTTTTTCCTTGGGTCTTGGCTGACCACTCATCAGAGGTTCTTGATTTTAACAAATCATCTACATTTCGTGATCTCTCAAAGCCTGTTGGAGCGCTTGATACTAAACGATTTGAGGTTAGTGTTCCATTATTATTATTTAAAATATGAATCAGTTTGTTTTATTTTATTATTATTATTATTATTAGTGTATGCTTCTTACATTTAGGTATTTGAAGATAGATACCGAAACTTCTGTGATCCTGATATACCCAGGTAATTGGTCAATTTTGGTCTAAGATTTGTAGTGATCCTTATTTATCACATATATACAGATAGATAACTTTCTCTCATATATTGGTGTTTGTCTATTGTTGCAGTTTCTACTATGGATCTCATTACTCAAGTATGGGGATTGTGCTTTATTACCTTCTTAGATTAGAGCCCTTTACATCCCTTCACCGTAATCTGCAGGTATAATGACTAACAACATATTTTAAAAATTTATTACCTAATTTCTTTCTACTTTTAGTCTAGCAGAAATGTCTTGCAATCAATGTACCACAGTTTTTTAAAGGGTAAAATAGAAACTCTTTTTCTTACTCATTTTTCTAAATAATAATTTTATAGAAGATAATAATTGTTGAAATTGTAACGTTTACAGAAGTAAGGATAAAGGAAATAGTATATATTATGATGTCGTTTATTCAAACATTTAAGTTTAGTACTGGACTCTTTGTTTTAATCTAATAAGAGGACAAATAACTTTCTAATAGGTAACATTATGGTTTATGACATGTTTTAGTTATAGTTTTAAATCACGATTTGACCCAAAGGAAAAACAACTTCTTTCCACTTTCAGTCAAACAATGGCTTTAGATCCAAAGTTATGTTCAAACATCATACATATTTTGTCAGACACGTTATTTGTTGATGAAATTAAGTTTGCACATCTCAATTCGTGGAGTTGGAGTGTGCAAATGCAAAGTATTGTCCAAACATGCTGTAAATGGTTAGTTATTCAATCATTTTTGTAGTTCAAGAGAAAAAGATAATTTTGTTTGTCATTTACAATGAGGGTATAAATTGGTTAGAGATTCTTTATACAATCTTTTTATTTTTTATAAATAGAGTATGCAAAAGCATCACTATAACATATGATTCTAACTAAGTTGGCATCCTATGTGTTGAGTTTTTAAGAGTTGTATTTATTAATTTTTGGAAACTAGGGTAGTTGAGTTTCGAATAATTATTATTAGGGTAATTGAGAAATTTTCTATAATTATGACTAGGGTAGTTGAGAGTTTTCTAACTTCTCTATAAATAGCATATCCTTGTGCTATTTAATTAAGAAATAGAATTACAGTTTTCTTTTTTTCACTATCTCTTTCTAGTCTATGTCATATCAACTAACTGTTTTGCAACATCCCCAAATAGCATAAAAATAAAGAAGAAATACAAAAGAGTATGGCACTATACCAAAATCTACTCAAGAAACAAATCTATAAGAAGGTTGAGAACACCTATTTCCCTCACCAAATCAAACCTAATGAAATCTCGAATGCCATCCCACCACCCATTACACCTTTCTTTTACCCCAAAGCATGCTAGCTTATATGACTGCAATGATTGTCCCTATAAATATGAGAAACATGAAATCTCATTTTTACATTTAAACTTCATATTATGCCATCTTAATCGAAGATATCTAGGAAAAATATGATCATTCTAAAAGCTATACAACCAAAATTGAGTCACTCTCCAACAACAAGTTATACCAACCTTTGGAAAGGCACAATCTATGTTGCAATTAAGCTGGTCTTCCTTAACATCAACAGCAGAATGATCAGATACATTCAATCTTCTATATGGGCCAGTATCAAAGGACAAATTAATTTGGTGATGGACAAATTAAGCTGGTCTTCCTTAACATCAACAGCAGAATGATCAGATACATCAACATTGAATTATATAAGGATGAAGACTGAATATTTGTAGCATTATATCGAGGAATTCATTATTCTAAAAGCTTTTGGAGTTTTAGCTCATCCTAGGAAACGTGAGAGAATAATACAAGTTAAGTGGTTCCCTCCTCAAATTAACTGGCTCAAGGTTAATATTGATGGATCTGCTATCCCTGGACCAGCATCATGTGGTGGTATCTTTGAAGATAAAAGTGCTGCTTTCGTAGGATGTTTTCCTGTAAATCTTTGCATACAGGAAGCATTCTATGCGGACACAATGGGAGTGATCTGGGCTTTGGACATAGCTTCCAGAAAAGGATGGAATAACATATGGATAAAATGTGACTCTTCTCTTGCTGTCCAAGCTTTTAAAATGTTAGTATTGTGCCATGAATAGAGGTTGAGGAATAGATGGTTAAATAGCTTAGAAGCTTTTAAAAGCAAGAAAGTAATCATTTCACATATAATTAGGGAAGAAAATGAATGTGCTGACATATTTGCTAATCATGGGATTAGTATACAGGGAGATTATTGTCGGGAGAGGCTTCTGGATATTGTTAAACCTTAATTCTTTAAGGAAAGGTTCCCATTAAATAGTTATAGGTTTTTTGCTTAGCTAGTGGGTAAGGTTTGGCCCACAATGGTCACCATTCAGCCTGCCATTTGGTCCGCAATTGCTGCTACACCTAAACCGCTCCACTACAACAGCCCCTGTAGTGTGCAGCGTCTGCACTGCACTGGTTTAAAACTCCGGTTTCTAGTGTCAAATGGTGTTTGTTCCTACACCTTAATTTGGCCATTCAATATTTCAGACAGTGCTACAACTGGAAACTGTTCTATTATTTTTATTTTCAATAATGTATTATTATTGTAAAACTATAAAATATTCTGATATTTAAGAATACTTTAAAATTGTAGAGAAAACATTAATTCATATTTATATAATATATAATACTATTTCATAGATAAATATATAACATGTAATTATGTTATGTATATATAAATATATAAGCAGAATATATTTAAATAAAAATTACAATAGTTAATAAGAGGAGCATAATAATAATAACTAGTAATAGAATATATGTATATACAATAATAGTAAGTAATAATATATATTAAAAAAAGCTTAATTGCACATTTCGTCATTCTTATAGAAATTTAATGGATTGTTAAAATTTGTTGAAAGATTGAAATTTTTTTGATAAAATGTGTGAATACCACTAAAATTCGCAAATGTTAATTGAGTGGTAAAATGTGTTACGAGTCTAAACAAGTTAAAATAGCAGTCGTCCCACTATCGCTATTGCTGTTCTGGGGTCAGCCGCAATGCTCTGTTATTTTAGATTTAACATATGTAGGTAAGATATTAGCCTTTTGTATGATCTGAAATTGGATACATAAACATATGTATGCCCTTTTAATATGCGTCTTCTGTTTTAATGGTGCTTAGTTATGAAAGCCAAGAGCTACCTTCTTGGCCTTCTGTGTGCATTGTCCTTGCTTTGTATTGTATTTCTTTCTTGTGCTTTTCCGGTATTTACTGCACATCATGATTAATTTTTCTTACGCTTTTTCTTTGTTGTTGTCAGGGTGGTAAATTTGATCATGCTGACCGTCTTTTTCAAAGCATTGAAAGCACCTACAGAAATTGCCTTACAAATACTAGTGATGTGAAGGAGTTAATACCTGAGTTCTTTTACATGCCCGAGTTTCTTGTAAATTCAAACTCTTATCATCTAGGAGTTAAACAGGATGGTGAACCTATTGGTGATGTTGGCCTGCCTCCCTGGGCTAAGGTACATAAATTTCGTGAAACCAACTATATGCAACGCAATTGGTCTGACTGTCTAAATTTTATAAAGAAAAAAGTACTTTATTTTGATAAAATAATCACTTATTAGCAAATTTTACATGTTTGGGTAAACATAGCAGAAGCAGAAAAAAAATAAAAATACAAAAACTGCTTTTTTTTAGAAGCAACTCCAAGCAGTTTTATGCTTCTTTTCTACTTTTTACAATCACTTTTCTATTAAGCACAAACAAACAAACCCAACCCAATATAGCATACTCAAAATTAATATATGTTCTTTTACTGCACCATCTTACCTGAGATTGAAACATTTTTATTATATATGGTATCATGAGAATTATACAAAATCTTTTTATGATGGGTCCCCTCTCCCAGCCTCCTGTCCCAGCTACCTCCAGTTTTCCTCAGCAAGTATTGATTGGATTTTATATTTTGAATTCAAAAACTGGAAGTTGATCTGTATTATCTTGTTTTAGTTTACATTATCAATATTAGCAAAAATTCCAGTTTTTTAAACCCTAAACCCTAACCCTACTAATGCAATCTAAACCACTTTAGCATATAGTGTGAACTTGTGCCAATGAGATTTGAGATGAATTGTCCTGTTCTATCGTGTCATAAAAAAAATATTTACAAGTGATAGAAGACATATTTGGAATTCATAGTTTTTATAGAAACCCTAACTACCCAAAAAAGGAAAATAAAATGCATATGACATCTTTTTATGTACCGTAAGAGATGCACTCCTTTAAAAGCTTACCTCTCCTTAAAGCACTTTACAATTAATCAAGAACTCCTTCAACAATAAAACCTTCAAAATTGACTGTCTAAGAATAAATCTGCGTTACATTATCCCAGCTGTGGGAAAATGTTGGAATTTGAATCTTAGATTAGAACCATTACAGCAATAACATGGGTATCATGAGAAGCAGCTTAACAAATCATGAATATTTATCCTTTTTTATACATGACAGACCAAAGAAAAAAATAAAAAACTAGGAAAAGGAAAACAATGTTGTAAGAATTATTTACTAGTGTGGTTGAGAAGGTCATAGCTAACATGTTTACTCATCAATCAGGAACAGAGTAATCAATCCATAGTGTAATGATATCATCCAGCTAGAAGCCAGGTGTTAAATTGTTTTGCCACTTTTCTCACCTAGTGTCATTTTGCTGTTTTTGAGTTGATGGCAGACTTTGTAATTTTCATGAAAAGCAGCAGCATTTCAGTTGAATTTTTTGTGTGGTTACTGTGCAAATTTCCAAAGGTTATTATCTAGTTTATTATAAAATAAAAAACTGTAGTACCGTTCTTAGTGCAATGTCTTGAAAAATGTGCTTTATAAGATTGTGCTATGCCTTTCAATTTAAAATAATCATTAAAACAAGTTCAACTTAAATCATGTAAGATGATGATAACGACAATGATAACACCACCACCACCAATAATAATAATAACAGTTTGGTCCTTTAAACATTTTATTTCTAATGCCTTTCATTTCTGAAAGTTTTATCTTTACAAAGTAGTCCCCAAAGTTGTCAAACTTGCTAACAGGTTCACCACACTGGAGTTGTCAACATGCTGACGAATCATTACTTTGTGGCCGATTTGTATATATGGTATTTAGTTAGGTCCTAGAGTAACACATGTAACATCTTTTGGAGACCAGATTGTATATCTACTGAATAAGATGCTTGATGTTTTAATCTTTTTTTCTTTTATTCTCTTCTCACTGCAAGATGAAGTTATCATTAACCCTGTTTAATGCATGTTTCTGTTACTATTAGATCTTTTCAATTTTAAAATATTGACATGAAATATAACGCATCAAGCCAAATATGCTTTCTGTAACTAATTCTAATTTACTCAATGGAAAGGACTTAGTTATAAATTTTTGCACAGGGTTCACCTGAAGAATTCATAAGGAGAAATCGGGAGGCCCTTGAAAGTGAATATGTTAGCTCAAATCTCCATCACTGGATAGATTTGGTATTTGGTTACAAGCAACGTGGAAAACCTGCTGTAGAGGTATATCAAGATCAATTTTTTTTTTTCAATAGGAAATCATGTAAATTAGAATTGGAAAAACTAAAATTCAGGTTAGTTGCGTTGTTAAAATTTTAACATTGGATTATAGGCAGCGAACATCTTCTACTATTTGACTTATGAAGGTGCTGTTGATCTGGAAACAATGGAAGATGATCTGCAAAGAGCAGCTATTGAAGACCAGATTGCCAACTTTGGTCAGACTCCAATCCAGATATTTCGCAAGAAACACCCAAGAAGAGGGCCACCTATTCCAATTGCGCATCCTCTGCACTTTGCTCCTGATTCTATCAATTTGACTTCCGTTGTTTGTAACGCAAGTCAATATTCATCTGCTATCTTGTATGTTGGTCTGATGGACTCAAATATTGTCCTTGTGAACGACGGTCTCATCTTGTCTGTTAAGATGTGGTTGACAACTCAACTACAGTCTGGTGGAAATTTTACATTTTCTGGTTCCCAGGTTAGGCTTGGTTTCATCAGAGACTGAAAAGATTGGAATTATTATTTGGTGTGTTTTGATTATAATTATGTTGGATTTCAAGAGTAATGAAACAACCTCTAACTTTCAGCAGGATCCATTCTTTGGAGTTGGATATGACTTACTTTCTCCACGCAAAATTGGGATTCCTGTGCCTGAAAATGTTGAACTTGGAGCTCAATGTTTTGCAACAATGCAGACACCGTCTGAGAATTTCTTAATATCATGTGGCAATTGGGAAAACAGTTTTCAGGTCATATCATTAAGTGATGGCAGAATGGTACAGAGTATCCGACAACACAAGGATGTGGTGAGCTGTGTTGCAGGTATGTTTAATGGTTGATGTCCTGCACCAGGACAAGGACCACTCTGTAAATATAAAGGCAATGCCAAATCACTTGTTATTCTAATGCTGACTGGAAAAAGATCACTGTTAGATAGGAGATCCAGTTTTGGGTATTGTTTTTATTGAAATATGATTTAATGGAGGAGCAGAAATCATAACACAGTTGCTAGATACAGTGCTGAATTAAATGTTGTGTTATGACAATAGATGCATTCAAGATTGAATAGCTTTGGTAATCACTTCAACAACTAAAGTTGGGAGACATTCATAATACGGAACCTATTTGTGGCAATTGAGCTACCCTTCACATTGCAACACATCCGGGCTCCACGAATATACCAAATAAATAGAGATAGTTGTCACATTGTGAGAGAGAGAATGCTTTTTAGGGGAAATCATAGCTAACTTTATCAACTCTATAGTGACTAGGTGGTTGGCATCCTTAGAGGCTTTCACATTGACTACATTTATAACAAAATTGATTCATATGTCCTATGCTCAAGGTTGAGATAGGTTGTCACTTAGTAAGAGAGAAAATGCTTTAGGGGAAATCATAACTAACAGTGTCAACACTAGTGACTAGTTGGCCAGCATGAAATCCCTTGGAGGCTTTCACATTGACTACTTTTATAACAAAATTAGTTCATATGCTCAAGGTTGAGAGAGGGAGTGTTAGATAGCATATTAATACGTGTTAAATATGGAAATACTTGTCACTAGAAATCAGGGATTTGATATTTATTGTTTTGTGTTTATAATTTATTTTTTTGTACCCTATTAGAGTATAGTTTTACTCCTTATTACTTGCTGTCTTGTACAGCAGTAGACAGTTAGAATGGTCTTTTTCTTGTAACATACTGACAGTTAGTTAGTTAGGAGTTAGTTGCTAGATCTATCTAATAGTTAGTTTCCTAGATTTTGACATATAAATAAATACTTGTTATTAAGTTGTAGAATGGTTGAACTCATTTTCCACAAATAAACAAATTTTATTTTCTTTCTGTTTTTCTCTCCGAAACTTCAATACACCCTAATATGAATTAACTGTCTAGTACGAATATACAGAAAGGGATTATTGGTTTGTCTTTTTTAATCACATTGTAACACGTATAAAAATTATATAGTTTAGTCTATATCAATTTCAGAATAGTCCATCTCTTCATTTTATTCTAGTATGTTTGTTTTGCTGTTGGTTGAATGATTGAATTGCAAGTTTTGTGTATCTGAAGGTTGCTACTGGTACTTATTATTTATTTCATTGATATAAATGTCTGATTTGACAACTTCCAGTGGGCTTTTTGTTAACATGTAGTATTGCACTGTGATGTTCAACTTTCTTGTTTCTTCTTCTGCGCTGCAGTTACATCTGACGGAAGTATCCTTGTGACTGGAAGTTATGATACAACAGTAATGGTTTGGGAAGTTTTTCGTGGTAAAACCATAGAGAAGAGAAATCGAAACAGTCAATCTGAGTTAACCCGCAAGAATTATGTCATAATTGAAACTCCATGCCACATCCTTTGTGGGCATGATGATATAATAACTTGCTTATATGTTAGTCATGAACTTGATATTATAATTAGTGGATCAAAAGATGGAACTTGTGTATTCCACACCCTGCGAGAAGGTAGATATGTTAGATCCATACGTCATCCATCCGGCAGTCCAATAACTAAACTAGTCGTCTCTCAACGCGGCCAGATTGTGATTTATGCTGAGGATGATCTTAGTTTGCACCTGTATTCAATCAATGGAAAATATCTTGCTGCCTCTGAATCCAATAGACGCCTTAATGCAGTTCAATTGAGCAGATGTGGTGAGTTTTTGGTAGGTGCAGGTGACCAAGGGCAAATTGTTGTTCGCTCTATGAGCACTCTTGAAGTTGTTAAGAAATATCAAGGAGTTGGAAAGGTTATGACGTCTCTGGCTGTAACCCCCGAAGAATGCTTCTTAGCTGGCACAAAAGATGGAAGCCTGCTAGTGTATTCGATTGAAAATCCTCAGATTCGTAAAGCTAGCCACAACAAGAATACAAAACCAAAACTGACTTAACAGAAAATATAACAATAGCATGCAGAAGGGCCATGTGGAATTTTGGCAGTTAGAGCTGCCCCATGATGACTGTTTCAGGTACAACACTGTCAATTTTATGATTATCTGGTTCCTTTTTTCCTTTCTCCAATACTTAGGATTTGTTATTGATTGCAGATTTCTTGATTATATCTATCAATCAAATAAGAATTCTCTGATAGCCTACTTCCCAATCACTTCAGCATGATTAACAATGTCTATACCACGTTGTTCTTTATTGCAATTACTGTCATGTCATTCATTGCCAGTCATTTCTTCTGTGATGTGACTACTGTTCTACAAATTTACATTTATGCTGCTACTATCTCAGCAGTATTGTTAATGGCATTTGACTTCTAAATAATCAATCTCAACCTCACATTAACCACGTAAGAAAACTATTTATTAATTGAATTATTGTAATTAATCATTTATGGATTATCGTTGTAATTATTTCATGCAAGTTTTGTCTCAACTTGTAATTAAACTAGAAAAATCAGAAGTAACACCCACTACTTGTAATGCAAGTTTTATATAGGAGTCACAGTTTGTTCTTAAATGTATCTCTTTTCTGAACTTATTGTTCGCTAGAGTCTTAATAAGTTAAACTTATTGTTCACACCCCATTTTTCTCTATGTATGTTATCCTGTATATATATATGAATAATCCAAAGTATTTGATTATTATTCCTAGTAATAAACATCCAAGTAATATGATGTTTCTGCGGAAACTAATTTTTTACATGGATTCTCCCCATCTCTATATTTTACAGGTGCACGTGCACCCACTGACAAGTGACAACATATTTGGGATGCTAAATTGCTAATATCACTTAGACGGTGATCTTGTCATTTTCTTCCTTTGATTGTTTTGAGTATCATTCCCATGAAGTGCTTGTGGATTCTGTGAGATGAGATGAGTGACTACCAGCTTTACCTGAATATATAAAGCATATCGACTTCTTCAGATAGTGGAATAGAAGAACTGAGTAAATTATTATCTACTTTCTAAGCCCCTTAAGGTAATTAATTAGATTCCTAAAACCAGATTTTTCATGCTTTAGATTATAATAGGAAGGTAAAGACTAGGGGGTTTGTCTATACATGTACATTATATTCGTTAATTCTTCAATAGGTTTACTAGGATTCTTGTGCATTAAAACTGTAGCTGTGCTATTATTTCTGGGTTCCTCTGTTGACACTTGGATTGTACAGACAGGCCTGAATGTCTTATCATACAGGCGAAAGATCACCCTCTGCCGATGTCTTGTATCTGCTGATATTTCTCACTTAAAGCTGAAATGAAATGAAATTTAAGGATACATTCCGATCATAACTGACTGAAAATATTGGCAACGGAAATTTATCACTCGTAAAACAGAACTTCTAGTTTCTTTGATTAAAATATTATATCCTCTTACTTCTGATTTGACCTTTCTGTTTCCTTCATATCCTTACCATTTCTTGCCTTTTTTGCCTATTTTTTCTAGTTCGTGCAATGATAATCTGAGTAATCTCAAATAATAATAATTACACGTAGATATTTTTAGAAACTTGTATTGGCTTCTTTAATAGAAATTATTTAATAGCAAAAAATATTCAGATGCCTTTTATATTTAATAATAGGGATTTAAGTTATATGATTCTTTTAATTTTGTTTAGGATTGCATTGGTTGATATAAATGAAAGTGACTTGTGTACTTTAATCAAGTGGTCTATAATTCAAATTTGATAATATTATTTTAGATGTGAAATAAATTATGTTGAAAGTTGATATAGAAATTAGTTATTATTTTCAGGGATAAATAATATTATCAATACTATGGTAAATAAAATGAATTTGCAAAGTTAGGATAAAGTGGAAAAGGATTAAAATAGTTATTCAAATCATTAACATTTGACGAGGAACTTAAGAAGATAATAAAGGAATTCAACTTGCTTCTGTGACAAATATATTATTTGTATAAGAAATTTATAAATTAATTAAACTTTTATAAAGTTATAAGATACTCAAAGAATTCAAATCATTAACATTAGTCTATATTTTTTTTTATATAAACTTATATGTAATCTTTTTTCTCTTTCATTTATTTCTCCGCTTTTCTCATTCTCATTTCTCTTTCCTTCTTCACTCTTATTTTTTTTTTTTCATCTCATTTTTCTTTCTCTTCCTCCTTTTTTTTTTCTCTGTCGATCTTCTTTTAATAATAAAAAAATTCAATGTTTATAATTGAGTTATAAATATTTTTTAATTATAAATAGTTGAAATTATTCTATGTTTATTTTAATGAAATTCAATTCTATATTTTCAAAATTTTAAATATATTTTTTTAGCAAAAAGAGTGGAAATTTATAACTTAATCAAACTAATAATTTAAAATTTAAATTTAAATTGAATAATCTAAATATATTGTTTAAAAAATGAGTCGAAAGAATTTTAATAAATTTTCTTCATTATATTTAATTCAATTATGGAATAATGGTGGGATTTATGTTATAATCCGCTAAATTGAGAATCAAGTTTGTAGTCCGAAATTGAATGTGCAAAAGGTAATGATCGTCTGAATGTATTTCATTTGGTAGTTGTATATATAATCATCTTTTTTGCAAAATATTTTTGGACATTTAACTCACATCCCTCTTCTATTGAACATTGTAATCTATAAACTAAATGAGCTCTTTGTCTTATCTTGTTCTGTCATCTTTTGTAAGAAAGCCCGCCATTGAATTTGAGTGAGAGAGTTGAAGATGTCGACAATAAACAGTTTGAGTGTAAACATATCTGTTTTGCAATTATTAGAGGTAAGTGTTACTATTTATATGTATTTTTTTTTTCTCTTTTTTTTTTTTTTTTTCTAATGCAATGTGTTGATAGGATTAACTGCATGGTTAGATAAGTTTAGTTTTGCATTTCGTATTAGCTATGAGTTTTACCTTTGCGTTGCTTACCGTATGAACAATTTGAAGATATTTATATTTCTATTTATGGCTATTATATTTTATAGGCTTTTAATCCAAACCAAAATTGGAAATCAAATAAGAAAAATTTCTTCTAAAATTTTGTATTTTAAAACATTCTAGTCGATGTAGGAAATAATCCCAATCTTTTGGTTTCCATAGAGTCAAGATGACCTAAATCAAGGTCAAAGACAACTAAAACACACATGGTTTTCATTTTGCATATTGTATGATGTCAATTTGAGACCTATGAAGATTTGGTGGAGATAAATGGTTTTCATCTCTCTTCCATACATCATTCTGGACGAGGTCTGCCCTTGCATTGCATGCAAATTGTCGCATTGTTTACCTCACTTTTGGGCTTCCCAACATCGTTGTACTCTCTTTTTTACTGTGTCTCTCTCTTTTGTGTGGTGATTCTCACGTTAATGTTGCTTTGATTTTGGCTTTTATTCACCTAAAAATCTCACGAAAATAATTTAAGTTTATACGTATAATACTTAAAAATCAAAATTAAAATCAAATAATACAAAAGAATCAAATTTAATTCAACCAAAAATCAAAAGTAAAACTAAAGAAATATGTGAAAATGGAAAATCATGAAAAAAAATTGAAGAATTGTTTTCAATAAATTATAATTTAAAATGAAACATTATGAAAGTGTCATCTCCCAAGTTTGCATCACATGCGCTTGTTTATTAGTAGGAGCAAGAAACCCACTTTTGTTGTAACTATTGGAGAAGGAGAAATTGTCTTGCATGTTTACAAGGTTCTTGCTCTTAAAAGCAAAAGAAAAGGTGTACTCCTTCTCATTGGAAAATTGGAAAGAAATGTTGAATAAATACTAACAAAAGTCTAATACACGAAGAAATGAATGTAAATTAGTAACAAAAATTGTGTGAAAGATAATATTTAAAACATTGCATCATATGTATAAGTGAATTAGCAAAAAGGTGAAGTTCTTCTCATTGGATTCAGCTATCCTTTTGGAATGATCCAAGATCCCTTTGTTGTGTAATGTTCAAGCCTTGTACTAATTTTTATGTGTAAAAGTAATTAGGTGATTTAAAAAAAAGGAAAATGGGTAAATGAGTAAACAAAAAAACTCCATCTAACAAAAATTAAAATCACATTTTCCCAAAACAATAGAGAATGGTGGAAATAGGTTGATCGAGTTTTATAAGACTGGAATCTACTATTTCCAAAAACGAGAGAGAAGTGAAAATAAGTTAATTACGTTTTATATAAGTTAAATCTGCCATATTTATTTGATACAATTTAATATGATACAAATTTATTTTAAATATGTAATATGACCTTTTCAAAGTCTACTTTGTAATAATACTTAAGAAAAATAATTTATCATTCAAAAAATTTATAAACCCAACACTTTATTTATGTTTTTTTAATTAAATTTATCAATTTAGGTTAATTTTATAAAATAATAAATTTGAAACATTTTCTCTTACTCTTTTACCATGATTTTAAATTTGTCATTAGTGGTCGAGACAATCCTTTTAGAATAACTTATGCATTTTATCATGCATATTTTTTTAGTGTTTCTTCCTATATCATATCATATAAATTTCTTATATTATTTTTTATTTCCATCATGAAATATATACATTCAGGAATGAATGAAAGATCACATAAAAGATTTGTGGGGTATTTGGAAAAAGAATGCTTATTTTTAGGGTTAATCAAAGATTAAATTTTACTTTGAAACTTTATGAAATTACACTAGTTTTCTTTGTTTTTTTTTCTACAATAACCTGATTATTTGAAAAGTATTGCAATAGTACTTCCGTATATTATATATATCTTTAATTATTTGAACAATATTACACTGTATATTAAAAATAAGTAATTTTAGTAAAACTTTGGTGGTGATTAATGTAATTTACTTTGATTAAAATAAAAAGATGGACAACCTCGTAAATATGAACACCTTCATGGTCACTTTTCCAGGATTTTTTTGTCTCTAACTCCCTCTTCACCCTGTCAATGCTTCATACTCCAACAAGAACACATTCTCAGACGTATTTATAGTTATCCTTCCCCATTGTCATCGCTTTCTATCCCTCATCAAACTGGGCTAGGGTTAGCTATTAGAATTAGAATTAGGATTAGGGTTAGGGTTTTCTCTTACTTCACGCGCGTAATGTAACACATCCAAAACCCCAAATTCTATCCTCCTACCAACAACAATGTACGACCCCATGAACCAGATCGTCCCCGTTGAACACAACGACCCTGCCGCCTCTGACCACCACATCCATTACAGCTCCCACACCATCGAAGACGTTGGCGCCGCCGTCGAAGACGTTTCCGCCGACTCCGTCTACGTTCCACCCCCTGAAATCTCCATCCAGGATTCTAGCCAGCTCACGCTCTCGTTTCGGGGCCAAGTCTACGTCTTCGATGCCGTTACACCTGATAAGGTACTTTCTTCTTTTTTTACTGTTTTTTTAAACCATTGTCTCTTTCGAGAATGAACTGAATTGTATTTCTTTTCACTATGACGACACCGTTTTAGGTCCAAGCAGTGTTGTTGCTGTTGGGAGGAAGTGAACTAATTTCGGGTTCGCAATGTACGGAGCTATCCCCTCAAAATCATACGGTACGTGTCGATGGTAGAACTTCAAGCTCAAAGATTTTTTAAGTCTATATGGATAAACTTCTCCAAAATCACTTTTTTTAGTAGAATTAAACCTCTCATATAAGATAAAATCAATCTATCACTTTAGTTTGTGGAGAATTTATATGAGAAAGCTTCCTTAGAAATTAAAGAGTATAAGTTTATTTTAACCTTTGGAGAAATTTATCCTATCAAAACCTTTCTGAGGGTATTTTCTAATTATACGTTTGTTGATTATGGGTTTAGGGTGCAGCAGAATTTCCTGCAAGATGCAGTCTACCACAGCGAGTGGCTTCGTTGAATAGGTTCCGTCAGAAGAGGAAAGAGCGGTGCTTTGATAAGAAAGTTAGATATAGTGTACGTCAAGAAGTTGCACTCAGGTTTGAATCTGATAATAAGCTTTCTACTTGCAGTTAGAACTTGAAAAAGCATAATATTTCCCTTTCACCGCTTAAACCATTTTGGTCATAAGTGTAATTGGGTATATTAAATTAGTGATTTGTATGGTAAAGAGACAAGAATACTTGCTTTGAAAATAGTATTATCTCATCATGAATGTATAGGTTTTGTAGTTTTGATAGTTATTGATTAGGTCGATGTGGAGTAATGTCAAAACTGCACTATAAACACAGCCCCCAGCATTTTTTTGTTTTGGAAGGACTCGTTCCTGATTTGTGTTTATATTGCTATGCTATGCTGCAACAATAAAGTAAATTGATTCCTAGTGAACTTTTAATTGACAACGAATATCGTTAGATTTTATAGGTTGACTGTCAAGCATTGATTTTCACTCTCATTTTGCTTCTTTTTGAATAAATTTAAGCATGTTTTGGATTCTTGTAAGTCACTTCTGTCAGGAACCTGAATTTTCTTATTTACGGCCTATTGTTTGTGTTTTCTTTTTATGAAAAAAAATGATTATTGATAAAAGGAATTTTAAAAGTTTTATTGATATATTAATTAGATAACTTTTACCTGAAAAAGGGTGTTCTAGTGGTTTGCGCATATGTTAAAAGTATTAGCTTCACAAAAAGTTCTGAACAGAAGTTGTCACTAAAAATGTGTTCTTCAAAATTGAAACAAGTGACTGGAGGTGACATATATGCTAAATCAATTCCACTATTCCTCTTTAAATGTGTGTTTTACATGAAGGTATTTCAAAATCTGAGGATTGAAAGGATTTTGTTTCCAGTTATGTTACATGTGGACCAGTACAAGTATCCAATGTGACATGCAAGTACAATAATTTTCAAAATTTATGGTGTGGGACAATATATCATATAAATTATATAATCATTTATGTAAAGTACAATTGATTTGGTTGCAATTGTTGCATTACAAGTCCCATGTGTTCTAACTCTTCCTTCCTCACTTAATAAGGAGAAAGTTTACCGTTTCATGCGAAATTTTAATTGGATATAGTGGTTATTACTTTTTAGTGAGAATAGCAGTTGCATCTGTTCCTCAGATTTTTTTATACGAAAACTTTGTGGGGTGTGATCACATTCATGCGAAACAAAGGGATATGTCAGATTCAGATATATGAATGCTGTTATATTATGTAAGTATTGGTATTGGATGGTTAAACTGTAGAGATACATCACTAATTTAGGAGTACCTGTGCATAATATAGGTTTCCAATGTAGTTAATACTTGCCAGATGACCGTAATTTCCTACCACAGAGTGGAGTTTCTTTGCTCCCAAATGCTGGTATTGGAGTGTTTTGCTGTTATGGTGCAGAGTGCCATAAAATAGTTCTTGGTAACTGGAACACATGGCACTCCTTCCTCTGATTTGCAGTTCTTTTTTTTGTCTGTTTTCACCACACTGTCTTTTGAACCTTTTCTTCCCACTTTCTACCTTCCAAGTAGACAGCAACCTCTAAGGAAAAGATGTGTTATTTACATTACTGTATTTTTCGTAAATGTAATTGACAACACTGTCCCTTTTTTAGGAGATGATAATTGTATATCTTTTAATTTAATTATGCTTGTTAGACTTTCATTATTGTATTTTAAGATTTTTGTAACTTATTCACTTGTATAATTGATACATTAGTCTTAAAATTTTGAAAATTTGTTTACTGTTTATTTTTTTTTGGTATAAAGATTTAAATTAGTATTATTAGTTATGTTTTACAAGTCGTTGATTTATGTTTTCTGTAGCAGCCATTCTAGTCAATAATGGAACCATAGCATTTTCGGTGGTAGTCATTCCGTGCCATGTTCTGCCATTAACTATATATGTTCCTGTGTTACAAAATTTAACCATAGTAGGATTAAGATGAAATTGACATTAGCGTTTCCATGATTATGCTTCCCCTTCCCATATGACAAGTTTAGTACAAAAGATTTCAAGTATAATATGCTTCCACAGCATCCTGCCAGTAAGTTGGATACTTGTTACATCCAATAATTTATATATGCTCACGTGAATAGTTAAATGTTGATTGCGATTTTTGTTGCTATAGCCTTGTGTGTGTCTGTCTATTGGTATGTATATACTTAGTTGTTTGCATTATTTTAACAAATGGCTTGGTGACTCCTGATATTAAGTTGTTTTCATCAGCAAGAAACATTGTGGGCACTTTTTATTTCATATGTAATTAATGCTATAAAATGAGGAAGCTCTCGTCTTTTGAAGGACTATTGCACATCGTCCATGTTCCACATTTTAATCTTATTGCTCACCATTTTTGCTGTTGACTTTATTTGCATCAATGTCTATTTCTTATCTGATTTTTGACTGTGTAGGATGCATCGTAATAAGGGTCAATTTACTTCATCTAAGAAACAAGATGGAACTAATAGTTGGGGTTCAGATCAAGAGTCAGGACAGGAGGCTGTTCAATCAGAAACCTCGTAAGTTTCTCGATGTTACTTATGCAATGTTTTAGCCAGAATCTTTTTTTCTTCCTAATGTAATTGTGTGGCTGACTGGTTTTCTGGTGATGTAATTTGAGTCTTGAGACATGCCTTTAGATGTTTTACTATCTCTGGTATTTCATGATTATGAATTTATAGGTGCACACATTGTGGAACAAGTTCGAAATCAACTCCAATGATGCGAAGGGGGCCATCTGGTCCAAGGTCACTTTGCAATGCTTGTGGGCTTTTTTGGGCAAACAGGGTAAGCATTTATCCATATGGTTTGTATGTTTTTTGGGTGGGGGGATAGCTGCTTCATCTTGTTTTCTATTTTTAGCATGTGTACATTCATCTAGTCTAATGGACTGGAGAAACATGTGACAGGACAAAAAGAAAAAGAAGATACTCCTTCCCATTCTTTCCTGTATTTCCCGGGTGCTATGGGTAAAACCCTTTGTAGTTTATGAGATCTCTTTGTTATTAGAGATTGGCTTGTTCACTTGCGGAGTGGACGGACCACTCTTTGGTGCCAGATGGGATGGATGTAGTAGCGAGTACCGTATCAGCTGGGTGTGAGACACAAGTCATTTAAATCAGAGACTCTCCCTCATCTGCTTTTATGATATAAGAGTGCTCATCAAATCATATTCTCCTACAGAGTTCTCCCAAATTCTGTTAGATCTACTGGCAGTTGTTCTGGTCTTCTCTATTGGAAATGCTTAACAGATTTGGGAATTATCATCTAAGTTTGTTATTTTATCTTGCAAAGCCATTGAAGACCTATAATTTCATTATTATTCTTATATTCAATTTTGTGAAGTTTCTGCCAGTAAATTATTTTATGCTGTATCTTCTAGCATTATTTGTGATTATCAAAAACTTGGGATATCCGATTTATCGCATTTCAACATGCTATCATAGTATTTTACTATTTTCTTCTTAGAGACATCCAATGTTAATTTAATTTCCTTCTCCCCAACACCCCCCAATTCTTGCAAGCATTAAATTCAAATTCTGCATTACAATTTTGCAGGGCACTTTGAGGGATCTTTCTAAGAGAAACCAGGAACACTCTCTTGCGCCGCCTGAGCAGGTATGCTTTTATTTATTATATCAGGTTATCTTATATACTCCGTATGTTAATAAATGCATCATTTTTCTCTTTTGCACTTGATGACAGGTTCATGTGGGTAGTAATAATGACTTGGACTGTCGGAGTGCTCTCCCTGCACAACATAACAATCATGTTAATGATAACAAAGCTTTGGTATCTGATCGTTGAATTTTCCACTCACAGTAAATGCAAGTCTTGACTGTGACATTCGCAGGTTTATAGTAATCCCCATTCAGTTTGACCTATAGAATGTACAGCATATAGCAAAGCTCTCATCAATACAAGAGGTTTATTTCTATACTCGGATCGGTTGCATTTTATCTATGAATTTACAAACTGGAATTGGAAATGACTTGATCTCGTACAAGAGGTCTATTTCTATACTCCTCTTCTATATCAGTTGCATTAACTGTTTATCTATGAATGTATAAAACTGGAATTTTAAATGAACTTATCTGGTTCAGTGGTCGTTTGTTTTAGTTTAGCCTCGTAAAAAATGTGCGCAATAGCATGCAAAAGTTCTGGTGGTTAGTATTTTAACACCAAAAAGACTCGAGTCTATGGATCGAGTCGTTTGACAAAATTGGTCGGAACCAAGACAATTTGGAAACAAAATCAACAGTTGGGGAGAAAGCTAAGATGGACATTATTTTTGTCTTAAAATAATTGCAGTTTTATTTTTAAAAGAAATTTAATTTTATTACTTTTTAGTTTTTAATAAAATATTAATTATTTTCTTACAGTTCTTAATTTTTTTAATCGAATTACTTTTAGAAGTAAATGATTTGCCCTTCACTCACGTGAATTTTTTGTTGACGTTGTAACTCAGTGTAATCCAAGTCATCACTGACACCTATTTTGTAGTCAGTGTTATGTCACGTGTGGTAGTCACTAAAACGGAATTTGTAATAATATAGGTGAAATTCCTTCCGATAGGGGAAATTAAAATTGAAGTATATTAAATATAGGTTGGGTATTGGCATAGTTCAACTTATTTAATTTATAATTTTTGAAATTTACATTTTAAACATGTTAGATAGATTAATAAATGAATTTCTTTTATATTTGGTCGGTCATAAATCAAATAAAATTATGTATTTTTTTTAATTAAGTCTATCAAACTAATAGAAGCTTATGATTTCCGTTTATTTTTTAAGATAAAATATATCAAATTAATATATCATTTTACGATTTTTACCCTAAAATCTATCAAATTAATAAACTCATATTACGGTTTTTACATGAAATTGATGTAATTTGTTTTCAAAACTATAGATATAATTTAAAAAAAAAATTACAATATGAATAAGTCATGTATGAAAAAGACGAATTCATAAATAGAAAACGTATATATGTAGATGATTTTAACAGAATTTAAAAAAAAAAAAAATTAAGACGTATCACATTGTATGTTTGTAGTTATTTATTTAGTTTTTTACTCGAAAATAAAGTTGTGTTATACCACAAAGTTGTGTTATACCACATGAGTTTATTTATTTTTTCATTCAAAATGAGTGGTGCAGGTTCATACGACCTTAATGTGATGTTATAAAATGAAATAAAATGGAGTAGTGATGTACACAAGAACCAAAGCTCTTGTATGTGCCTCTTCAGAAATACAATGGCAGACTTGGGAAGAAGCTTCAAGGGATTTGGTTGCCCAGTGCTTCTAGAAACATTCAATCATCTGTTCAATTCATTGACCCAAGGGAGCCTTTGAATTCATAAATTTTGATTCATGTAAACTCATCAAGTTTGAATGAAATATGTGGTATCACAAACTAATTCAATTTTCTTTATGATGATAAAGTTTTTTTCACAAATAGGTATGTTATCTGCAAGATGTACAGAGTTATCTATTCAAGATCCTTCAAAGCAAAGAGAGTTGTCTTTCCACCATATTTGATAAAAATTGGAAGATACAACATAACAGTTAAGTCATCATGTGTTAACTCACCAACTAGCATAAATTATTTATGTCTTGTTAAGAGTAAGGTTCTTTATATATCTATCCATAGAAGAAAAAGAAAGTAATAGAGAAAATAAAATATCTTTTAAGTTTGTCCAAAAAGTTAATTTTAGCTTATGTCTAAGATAATTTAAATTTATAAATAGTTATTTTGTAAGTGTTTATGAATTAGGTTATTCAAAGTCTTAATGATTCTAAACCTAACAAAAAAAAATCAATTATTAATGCTTAAAAAAATAAAATAAAATGAACTTTTATCATATGCTAAATCAATTCATGTGAATAATTTTTATGAATGTAAAATACATTAGTTGTTTTAGCTTGTATAGAGAAAAAATGTATTTTACCTTGTTATAATTTTCTTATATAAGTTTTCATAAAAAGTTCTTCGTACATCTCTTTTTATCAGATTTTTAATGTTGTTTTAAAGGAATAAAACAATACCATAAAATTTTCTTATTCTAATAAAATAATAGTTGAATTTTCCAGTTTTTCCCCTTTTCTTATATAAATAGAAGAGTATTTCATGTGATTTTCACTTTATAAACAGTACATAGATAAGAACAAAAATGATAAAAAAATTCCATAATTAAAAAGGTATAGAGGAAGTATATTTAAACAAATTTTTTACTTTTAAAAAGAAATATATAAATAATAACATAAGAAAAACGATATTGGTTTCTAGTTTAATAAGTCATCATATATAAGGAAAACCTTTTAAAGAACTTAAATGAAGAAATATCTTCTATAAAAGTTTAGTGAGTAAATAAATTTTGATTTATAATTTTTTAATATATTTTATCTTTAATTTTATTTTCTATATTTATTAAAATTTTTATGGAAACAGAACTTTAGATCTCTATCTTTGACACTAATTTTTTTCCATTCCATGACCAATAGATATTATTTACTACTATTGTATAAGACTTTAATGTAATAACTTCTCTAACATTAATACACATTTTTTTACAGCCAATATTCTTACACCTTTTAATAATATATATATATATATATAATGTTTTTTTATTCAATTCAATTGTTGCATAGTTATTTTAATTATTTGTGTCATTTTTTTTTATAATACTACTACTAATAGTAGTAATATGATCAGAGAATATTTCAAGGTATATATTATATTAACTTTCATATATACCAATAAATTAAATAATTTTTTCTTATTTTGTGCTGTAAACTTGCCTCTAGAAAAAAAACATAAAGGATTTATGTTAAACTATTTTTATTAGGAAACTTTTTATACATAGATATATTTACAACATGGGAATTAAAATGCATGTCTTTTTCAATCTAATAGAAAGATTTTGTAAAGAAGGGTTGCACTTTATCTGCTCGATTGTCCAAAGTCCAAACAAAAAAAGCTTTACTTTGTACGGTTATACCGACAAATGCTTGGTAAAGTGATGCACCTATCAATAAAATAAAATACAATACACTTTTTTTTGGAAAAATACTTATTTATGGATACATACATTTTACTTTACATTGATACAATTATCGTAATCTAATCATGCATTATTCTCTCTCTTAATGAACATAAAAGTATCTTCTAATTTTGCTACATTCTATATGATTACATCTTCCGATGTACCAAAAATATCTTAGGATATCATGTGGTGTGTGGTGTGTTTCATAAATGCAAAAAGCATATTTGTAGTAAACATCTAAAACAGTAAGTGCAATAGTTTTATGTTTTTTAATCAAGAAAATGACACAAACAGAATCCAAGAGACCAATGCATAAAGCAGATTCCGATCCAACATCATGATATTCATCCCACGAACTATCTATAAATGGTTGGTTCCCACTTCCAATAATGCTCAGACCAGAACATCTCACGTTACATCACCACTCATGTTCACTGCTATAAAAATCATAACATCGTAAATTTCTACTCTTTTTTATGCCTCTTTTTTTTCTATAAGGAAAATTAAGAACGGTAATTGTGGCATGTAAATCCAATTAACAAACATTTATGAGTAGAATAATATCATGTTCCATCGTAAATACGTGAGATTCGATTGACACAACCATCAGATAAACAAACATGTTACCTCGCTGCTAAACTAAGAGTATTTTAATATACTTCTAAAAAATATTAGTTTATTTAAGAAATTAGTAGAAAAATAAGATTTGCTAAGTCATATGAGAAGAAAAAAAATGAAAATTTAAAAGATGAAAAATAGTTATAAGTTATAGCCATTATTGATAATTATATATTATAAAAATATGACGAACCTATTATTTGAGGAATTATTAACTGCCTAACCTATTATCTATGTATGAGGAGAAGATACAGTGGTCTGAGAAGAAGTACCTACACCCTACAACCGTACACCTTCTCACAAGGGATAACTAACTACCACTTTCTTCCTTTCTTCAACCAACAACAACACAAACTAATTTCACGACACGCTGACGCCGTCAAACCAATTTTCACTCTACTTTTCAGTGCGTGCCTTTCACCAAACACGCCCTCTCCTCTTCTCTCCTCTCTCTCTCTCTTTCTCCAGATCGTCACTCCCTCCATTTCTCTCTCTCTCTCTCTCTCTCCTCTCCTTCTCGAATCTACCACCACCTATTTAGTTACTCAATTTCGCGCCTCCAATTTCCCTCACGTAAACCATGCTCCATCGCCACACAAATTAGGGTTTCTGCTGTCCAAGACGTTGGGAATCGATGGCGTCTGTGAATCCGCAGCCTTTGCAGTTCCAGGACCCTGCGATTCCCGTCGATGACGATGATGACAGTGACGGTGGTGATGATGATGCCATGGATGAGTTGGAGGATGCGCATGTTAGTTCAGTGAACGTTGTTGGTAATGCTGCGAGTGCGAGTCGTGAAGTGGTGGCTGCTATCCCTTCGAGAACTAGCGAGCTCACTCTTTCTTTCGAGGGTGAGGTTTATGTCTTTCCCGCTGTCACTCCTCAGAAGGTGATTCTATTTTTTTCTTCTTTTATTTCATGGAATGTTCTTGAACTTTGAATTTTTTTTATTATGCTATAGTTGCAGTTGCTCGTCGTTTTGTTGACATAATTCATTGCAAGGATTGCAATTGGCTTGGACAAGTAGGTTTTTTGGTAAATTTAACAAAGGGGCGGGAGTGTTATTAAATGTTAGGATTGTATATAAAAAGTAAACAACACAAAGGCTTACTTAATTAAATAAAATTACCTACTCAGTGGCTTGCGGATTACCAATATATTCATATAGAATTTCTTTCAAAGTAGACATAATGAAGCCGTAGACATAGAGTCAAGTAAAATTCCATCAACAAAATAGTTTTATGTAATGGTATGCGTTTTTTGTAAGGCGGTAATCCGAAATGAAAGATCTGCAGGATGTGTGGGCTATGTCTTGGTTTTTGTCATAATAAAAGAAAGATACGTAAAGCATGGGGGTGAACTGGAAATGTGCTGCAGAGTTGGATTGTTTACAATCTGTTATTATTAATCTATTTATTGAAGAATCAGCAGTTTGGAAAGGCTTAGTATTAGGAACGATATATAGATTTAGCCTACTAGCCTAGGCTTCACCTTTTTCTTAAGTAGAATGTAATAAGTTATAAACTGTAATTACAAAATAAAAGGTTTTTTGAGTTCCCATTGCGGGTACTATAAGGATTCGAAATTTTAAGTTAATATCACAGAGGCAATATAAAATAAATTACACTACCTTCTAACATATTATGGGATAAGATCATTTATGTCTCATTAAATGATGCATGCCTCATTAGATCTCACTTCCTGTTTAGTGAGTCTGACATGAATGTAAACTAACTAATAAGGGAATATATTTTACTAATATTCATCTTGATTCTTAAAGCCTAATTAATGTGCACTATTCGAGTCTGATAATGTTAGGAACTTGAGCATTATGAGGTGTCTAAGTTTCACATGGAGTAGTATGAGTACTCATGGAATATTTAAGTTTTTGGTTCTTTTTCCTTAATAGCTAGCTTTTAAGAGTGGTTTCCCAATACTTATGAGATAAGTTATCAGCAAACCTCTGATGATAAAATTGAAGCTAACTGTAGTAAATTGGTTCAAATTTCTGATCACTTCAAAAGATGATAGAACATAGAAAGCAGCATTTAAATTGAACCTATTTACTACTCAACTCTCCGAAAGGATGATGACTGAGGATTTTGCTAAGGGATGCTTGGTGATCAAATTTTACATTGCAGGTTCAAGCCGTGTTGTTGCTCTTGGGAGGACGTGATGTGCAGGCAGGTGTGCCTACAGTTGAACTACCATTTGATCAAAGTAACAGGGTAATGCATAAATCTACTTAACAAGATCAACTTGATATCTTGTATTACGTTTTTAGGCTTGCATTTGAGTGCTCTACTGAAATCTCTAGGGTATGGGTGATACTCCAAAGCGTTCAAACCTTTCACGAAGAATAGCATCCTTGGTCAGATTCCGCGAGAAACGAAAGGAAAGATGTTTTGACAAGAAAATTAGGTATACCGTGAGAAAAGAGGTGGCACAGAGGTAAATAAGATTTCATTTGGTACCCTTTTCACCCAATATGTGATGACTTGTCCAATGGAAATTGACTTGGTTGTTTATATTATAACTCAGTTGTCTCACCAACTATATTCTTGATCGAGGTAGATCTTTGAAACAAAATTATCAATTTTGGATAGGTCGTAGTGGCTAACTCTAAAAGTTCAATAGCGGGAAGAGAGATAGCCGCTATTTTAAATATTATAATACTAACTAAATAATACTATACATATCAATACTAAAAAAAAAAAAAAAAAAAAACCTGAAATTAAAGTAATTCATGATAAATAATGTCACCGCTTACACACAATCACCGACAATCAAGGAGCAATAAGAACATAGTAATAAAGTAAAAAAAATGAAAGATGATGGTAAAATTAATAGAAAAGAAATGCCAAATACTATAAAAATTTAGCATAATGTGAACTGGGTGGAGTTATAAAAAACTGCCATTTTGAAAACTCTAGCATTATTATCCAGATTAACCGAAAACAGCGCGAACGTAATACATTGGAACTTGATTATGATACGTAGAGTTTATAATGTAAAGAGGGTTTGTGTGTGTATGGTCTGACTAAAGTTGTTTTTACATTGAACTCTCTTATAATGAAATATTAGGCCTGGGTTGTTATCAGGTAAAGTCAAATCAGTGAGCATATGTCAACTGCTATGGACTGCGGAACATAATGCATTGTGTTGATAGTTGGTACTTGAGTGCCATTGTGAGGGCTCCTTGTAGGGTTTTGTTTGATTTCCGGTTGTTTTTGAAGTTTGATGTGTTCATTTATATTTATAATTTTTTTGTGTTCTGTTTTTGCTGTCTTTTATTCTTTCTAGGATGCATAGGAAGAATGGGCAGTTTGCATCCTTGAAAGAAAGCCCAGATTCATCTAATTGGGATTCTGCACGGAGTTCTGCTCAAGATGGAACTTCTCATTCTGAATCTGTGTGAGTTTTAAAGCTTGGATTTCCTACATATATATTATTTTATCCCAATGTTGTAGCTCTTTTACTGCATTCCTGTAAACATTAATCATCCACGCTCCTTGCTTTTTCATGTCTTCTAGACGTAGATGTCACCATTGTGGTGTCACTGAAAATAATACTCCTGCAATGCGTCGGGGGCCAGCTGGACCAAGGACTTTATGTAATGCGTGCGGCCTTATGTGGGCTAACAAGGTTAGTCATTGTGCTAATAAGTTTAGCAGTGATTGAATGCTTGGTGTGAACTTGAACTACTGTATTTCATTTGGGGTACAACAAAATATTTTCCTCTAAACATTTGGGGTACGACAACAAAATATTTTCCTCTAATGAATTGAGCTACAGGTATGAAATGATGCTATCGTGTTGTCATGTCAAACTTCTTGTCTTCGGAAAGGCCATATAAATTTAAAGTAGAATTATCAAAATCTTATGTATATAATATTTTTTTTCCCTAATGATAATTGACAACTGTTCTGGATTTCTTTAGCTTACGTAGGCTACTATTGTGCGTAGTTACTAAACCATTGCCATTTATTATCTTCTATATGGTGCCATTTCATTGTTCATGATTGGGATCCCATTGGATAAGAACTGGCCGGAGCTTTATAGTAAATGACCTTTTACTTAAGCAGTGGCATGTTTCTGAATACTTGATAAGCGCTGGACCTAATACTTATTTTCTTTCTGGCATTCTCGTTGTTCCTTATCATGCACTACATAGTCAATTTCATTAACTGTTTGCATCTTGCAAAATATCTTCATTTCCCCTGAATCCACTTCTTAACTCTGACAGGGCACACTCCGAGATCTCAGCAAGGGAGGAAGAAATCTTTCTATCGAGCAAAGTGATCTGGTATGTAAGACAGAGAGCTTTATTCCCTGATTGTAAATGCGAAGGGGATCAGTTCTACATATATCTTTAATTATCAGTTCCATATGAAATGGTTTCAGTGATGAAATTTATTATAAATTCTTGGTTATGAAATATCTTAAGTTTTTTTTTTCTTCTAGATATGAAAAGAAAAATAATTTCCACATTTCTATGATCGGAAAATTAAATTCATTAGAGATTAGAAAAAGGTATATGTAGAGAGAGAGGATAACATAATATCTTAGTCATAAGTCAAGTTATCAATGTTCTAATTGACGATTCAGTTACTCTCCTTTACTAACAAAGTCAAAGATCACAGGTCAAGACCCCATTGAATAAGGTATGGATGAAGCTTACCAGTTAAAGAATTCTGCATGCTTTGATAATTTATGCAATAAATAATATCATGTATATGTAGTTAAATAAAATGCGTTTTTGTACGAAGAATTGTAATTAATTTCATTGGAAATGATACAAATAAATAAATTCACCAGTTTAGACTTCTGATTCTCACCAATAGAGGAAACAGTTAACATTATAATAACTTTTATCTTGTTTTCTTTATGGAGGATATTCATCAAAAAATAATTTTTTCAAAGAATTTAAAATACTTTGTAATGAAATATGTTGTTTGAATAAATTTTATTTTAAGAAATTAAAATTTAAAAAATATAATATTAATTTAATTAATTAAAATTTTAAATTTTACTAAAAATAATTAGAATTAAAAATGTCTATATTCTCTCTCTCTCTCTCTCTCTCTCTCTCTATATATATATATATATATATATATATATTACATCAACATCCATTATTTTTAAACACTTCATCAATATTTATTTTTCTTTCTGTCACATTTTAACAATTATAAAATTTATATTTTTTCTCTCTAGGTATCATTTATTATTATGAGTATCTACGTATCATTTTTCATATATATATTCACTTATTAAATTTTAGTCATTAAATATTTAAAATTAATTAGTATTTATAGTAAAATTTCATTTATTTAAATATATTTAATTTTTCTAATATGCTGTAGAAATTAAATTATCTATCTAAATTAAAATTTTGAAATTTAATAAATTTAAAATTGATTTATCTAAATAAAATATTTTTAAAAAATATAACAGATTTAACGTAAAATAATTCATATTTAAAATATTTTAAATCCACTAAAATTTCCTTAAAATACGTTATTTTTTAAAAATGATTTATTATTCAACACTGTAGTTCAATATGAATATATTTGGGTTAAAATTATTTCTAACCAGAAGCAGAACGAATTTTTTTCCTAATAGAATTCCAAACAACCTAATCTGAAAAACTAGCAAACCAACTTATTATAGTTTGATTTAGTTTGGTTTTATTAGTTATGGGCTTAGTAATTGTTTTGAAGCCTTACCTGAAAATCTTTGTGTGTCTCTAGGTCTTTTCAATTACATTGCAGTGCTAATATATAAACATAGGTGGTTTACCTATCAACATGAATGGAATTTGCAGGACATTCCTATTGATGTCAAGCCTACTTCTGTTATTGAAGGGGAATTGCCTGGAATCCAAGATGAGCAAGTAGAATCTTCTACAAATTACAAATATTCATTTTCGGCAGTGCAAATGTTTTTTCATTTTCATGAAACTTTTCATGGGGTATGCAGGGTAGTTCTGAAGATCCGTCCAAGTCCAACACAGCTGATGGTTCTAGTGGTCATGCAGTAAACCCTAGCGATGAGGTAGTTTTAAATATCGTTTTATATATATATATATATGTATGTATGTGTGTGTGCAACATATTTTCTCAGATGTTGAGAAAACGAAAGCATCTAATGGGTATCTTGGGGTTATTTCTTGTTCAGGAATTGCCTGAAACTGCAGAAAACTTTACGAAAGCTCTACCATTAGGACTTGATCATTCTTCAATAAATGACACTGAACAGGTATTCACAACTGTACAGGCGATTTCGTCCGAGTTTAAATAAGCCCACTTCACTATTGAAAATTAAGATGGAGCCGATAATACATTTGTAAATACACGAGTTATGTAGGTAACAATTATTTTTAAGATGCATTTCTGCAGTAACTTACGTGAGGTTCATTTGATCTACAGGAACCTCTGGTCGAACTTTCTAATCCTTCAGATACTGATATTGACATCCCAGGAAACTTTTGATTAGAAGGTACTGAAGTGATTCATTACGTTGAGGGGTTTTATATAATGGTCCCTGTGTAGTATATTGTTCATGTACTAATGAGATGCAGATCTAGAAGCAGTGATACATACCAGAAACAATTAGGAAATTCGGGGTTATGACTAATTGTAGCCCTCGAAAATGGAAGTAGAAATGATTACACGGATTAGCAAATGTCAAGAAGCTCTGCTATTCCGGCCTAACATTGAGTAGTCTGCGATATTGATGCTGGTATAAGTGCCAAACATTGTTTGTGTATATGTTATCATATGATCTTCCTTCGGTGTTTATATCATAAAATATTCATTAGTTAGGGCCTGTGTTAATAAAAATGCTGTCTGCTTGCCCCTGACTATAATAATTTCATTGAGATCAAAGCTCTGCTAAGCTGATTTTAGAGATGAAATTTCTGTGATATGGTTTACCACTCAAGGATGTGTTGCTAATTTGAACATCAACACAGCAGTGTGTATGACCTTCCATGGAGTTTAGGCTTGTGCTACTTGCCTCTTGGTTCTTGGTGAGAATACTAGACTATGTTATAATTAGTACTGATAGACTTGTTCCAAATGTACATATACTAATAAAATAAATATTAATCATCGTCTTCTCTATGTTCTTCCATATACATGTTATCACTGCTGTTGCGCTGCCCTTAAAGAATTTTAACTGTTGTCATCATCTTATCTAATAATATACCATGCATAGTTATATTAATATAAAATTGTTACAATTTTTAAGCTTACTTCTAGTTAATTAACCCTGTTTAAGTTAGTTTTTCATTTTTATCCCTATAATTTTATAATAGACAAAAAACTATAAATAAATTAACGATGATAAAGTTAATTTTGTAAAATCGTTATTTTATTTATTTATTTATTATTATTATTAGTTAATGTAAAAAAATTGAAGACAGTATTTATTAAGTCACAAAGAAAGTATTTTAGAAATTTTATTTGTCTCAATGTTTTAAATTTAAGTGCGTGAAACATCTTATATATTTTTTTTATCATGATATTGATATACGTTATTTATTATTGAAAACAATATCTTTAAGGTATTTTTTTTCTAATATAATTTATTTTATATCTAAATAGTTATTATAAAAGTTTAAATTTAAATTACTTAATCAAAAGATACTTATACTAATAATCCATTTTAAATAAATATATAAAGAAGAGTAAAAAGACCATTATAATAGGGGGTAGCAATGTTTTTTTCTATTCTAATAATAGTTGCATTTGGGTTTGTGACTTATGTGGTCAGAAGGATGAGGAATGGTCATCTTCTTGAACCATGGGAGGTTAGTCCCCATATATTCTCATACGAGAAGTTAAAACAAGTAACAAAAAACTTCATGGAGAAACAATCAACAAGATTAAGGGTTTTAATTGAGTTTAAAAAGGGATTATGGCAGAGTCTGGTACCACATTAGCGGTGAAGAGAATCACGCAAGAGGCAAATGAAGGGTTGCAACAATTCATATAGGAGATTGTGACCATTGGAAGACTCCAACATAGGAAAATAGCGTAGTTACGAGGTTGGTGTCGAAAATGTGCTATCTTTGCTGGTTTATGATTTCATGTTGAATGGGAGTTTGGATAACATGTTGGGTGAAACTAAGAGGGTTTCGAGTTGGGAAGAGAGGTTTAGGATTATAAAGGATGTTGCGTGGAGTTTTATTTAGTGTATTTGCGTGAAGAGTGGGAACAAGGGTATATGTGAAAGCCAGAGAATGTATTATTCGTGCTTGATTTCATGTTCATAATGCCAAAGTTTCACAGCAAAACTTGATCAAATGCACGAGAACAGATTAATTTTATTGCAAAGTGGTTGATTTTCATTCAATCACAACTATTGAACCTTGATCTTCAATTTTCAATTGCGATGTCCACATCAAATTGTTTTTTATTTTAGCTTTGTTTTAACTTCTTGAACACACTGTTTTGGGCTCCTGAACTATAAAGGTGAGCCGAATTCAAACGAATTTACAATCAAGAAGCATCTAGCAAAACCCACTGCTAGATAGTGGGTGAAGAGTGCAAAAATATGTTCTAAAGTTCCTTTTTGGTAACAATTTAATATGACTTCTAAGAAAAAAAAAATGATTTGAAATATTAGATATCAGACAAGGGGATTTCTTTTGCTAACTTTAGTGAAACATTGCAGTCTCATTTGACAATACATTTAGATGTCCATAACATCTCTTACTGAATACAATTTCCATTTTAAGCCTAAATTTTATAATACAGGTCGAACTACTTACTTGGAGCATCATCTTTCATATGCTAAATTCTAATGTTCGAATAAAGTGCTCTGTCATTTGTATATTTGCTTGTCTTCTAATGCATGGATTCCTTTTGTTTTTCCGAGCCTTCATGAATTAGTTAACTTTTACTAGACTTGTATATTAATGACTTTTGTCGATATAATTGTACTAGAGGAAACATTGGGTTTATTCATATTTCATTTATATGGTTTCATTTCTAATCCAATAGGAACCCAACATTGCATTTTTTATTGGAAAAGTAAAATATATTTTGATTATTTGAATTCTTGTATTGAGATGTGTCATGACTATTGGTTATTTTCTACTTACACTTCTTGAGACTTAACTCACCAAGTTTGATTTGAGCTATGAGCCAACCATGTTGATGAAATTGTTTTTTTTTTCTTTGGAATCGAAGCAATAATGCGTTTTGCAAGATAATTGCTTCATTGGCTAGAGAATGTTTTTCTTACTTCAAAGTAAAATATCAGTAGAGAATATATTAATTTAGAAATTAAATTATTGGATATTTAATATTTAAAAAATTAATTATATAATTTTATTATTACTTCAAGAAGTACTTGTAGATTGATGGTTTATATTTATACTTACATTTACCTTTCTTGCTAACAAGTGTTAACGCCGATACAAGTTCTACAATCTTTCGAAATTCTTCTGTGAAACATTCGATGTTCTTTTGCTAACTAATTTTAGCGGTGATTCTGAGGTTGCAAAATGTTCTACCCTTCCATCTTTTCTGTCTGCAGCATCTCTTCAAACTTAGAATAATTTTAAAAGGAAATCGTAACAAAGTTTTTCAATAGTCACAATTCGCAAGTCACAATCGCAAGAGTATCCTTTTCTTTTCGGGGAACTAATCTTAAATTATTCTCAAATCTCCAACAATCCATTTGGCTCCTGTGAAGGAAATTGATGGCCATAAATTAAGATTGAAACTCGACGCTTCTTTTTCCATTTTACGTTTTCGTTGCGAATAAAAATAGTAGCTATGGCGCCGTTTGGTTCAAGCAACAATGCCACGGCTCCTCCTCCTGCTCTTCAATTCGACCTAAATGAAGGAATGCAACTTGCGGTACACATGGCTTTCCCTTGAGTTGTAATTTCAGCGAATTTTAGCAATAAAAACTCGTGTATTAATTAATACTTCGTTTATCTATTCGTTGGTTCTTCTTAGATTAACATATCTGGATCGTTGGAGAAGCGCAACGTGCGAATTGAATTTCAACTCAAAAATTGTTCAAGGACTTGGATCCTTCACTGGGGTTTCGTCTTCAACGGCAACACGTAATAAAAAATTATAATAGTAAAACCTTACTTGTTTTTGAAGAACAATGTTTTTCCTACACTATCTATATCTTTGATGATTTTTCATACTTCTATTAATTGCTGTTTCAAGTAATAATTGTTTAAAGTCCAAAAAGCAAGTGAAGTGTTCAAGCTTTTTCTTTGTAGGAATTGGTTTATTCCAGCAGGTAATTCTTCTGGAGCCAAAACTTATACGCAGGGAGCATTGCAATCACAATTTACAAAGGTTTATTTTGTCCATAAAATTTTAATATGGCTATAATAGATACATCTCAGGTCAGCGAGTTAAAAATTTCATGCATGAATTGCAGAATGGACAGATATACATGCTTATCATTGAGTTGCGGGATCCTAGCATACAAGCCATTGAGTTTGTTCTGAAAGATAGCAGTCATGATAGATGGTTTGATTCAAAGTTTTTAAATAAACTAAAATTGAGCTTCTCCCGATTGTAATTTTGTTTCTTTCGTTTCTAGGCTGAAATTGAACCACAGAAATTTTCGAATTGAGATACCAGCTAGTGATGCTGCTGTAATATCTCATTCTGATTCTAGCATACCGAAGGATCTGATAGATCGTAGGGCTTATTCACAGTGGGAGAGAAGGCCTATAAGTTTGCCCCAACAGCAGAAGGTATTTTTAAATTATTTCAGTGGAAACAAGATTCTTGTTTAGGACTTTCTATGAGATGCTTGTTCAATTTTTCATCACTGTAATTATAACGCGGAGTCTTTGTAGTGGGATATCAGAGTAGACTTTACGGTGTTGTGTAGACGTATTATCTTAGGAATAACAGGAATAGAGAAGTATGCAGGGTGTGCTTTTCTTTTGGTTCTACCACGGTTTTCTTTAGTCTGCTAGACCAGAAAATAATCTCTTTAATAGTACTGTAACCATCCAATGAGTTCCAAAACCTCATTCATGTAGAAGCAATAATTTGTCTTATTTGTATGACTGTAAGTGATTGTAATAGAGGTAAACATGTGATCTAAAGGTACTTCTAATATTGTCCCTTCATGGATCTCTTATTACATGACATTTTGAACATCAAAGGGATTAGAGAAAATGTTGATAGCAGTCTTGAGAGTATGATTTTGGAGTAGAAATAGCGAGAAAAATGAAAGAAGAAAATAAAAGTAAAAGAATATTAGCAGTTTGATAAGAAATAATTGAAGATAATTTTTTTAAAAATTGAGACCAATACTAAGAAACTTTCATGCAAGAGTGAAAAAATACACTGTATTACCGTATATGAGGAGCTACTTTTTTTTTCTTTCATAAAACCAGATTCATAGCTCCTCTCTATTTTTCTTTTTATGTTCCTGTTGTACTATATTACTAATAATAAATAATAAAAATATTAATAATAAAGATAAATAAAAATAAGAATTAAAAATATTAATAATATTAGTTTTTATTCTTTTTTAAACCATATAATCTTGAAAAGTTAATTTGTACTATACTTTTTCTTTCACCCAACAATTTCTATTTTTCTCCTACTTATCTTCTTTTATTTCTCGCATACTTCCTCACCCTCTATTTATTTATTAATTTATTTTCTACTAAACACACCATAATTGTTGTTACTTGCCTACGTTAATTGTGGTCTACCAGAATTGTCAATGTCTTGAAAAGGGCTACTTAGGAAGGGGATTGTACTGCCATTAGGACATCAACTCTTAAGAGGTTGAGATCTCATACTAAATAGAGAAAAAGTTTAAGTAATGTTTATAAACAGTGGACAATTTTCATATATAAACTAATTTTTGTAGAGTTTGAGAAACCTTAACTTTAGGGAGAAAAGGTACCATGCAAATAGAGTAGAGAGGAAAAACGAGAGAAAACTACAAGAATAGAGACAAGATAGTAAAACTAGATTATATGTCAATCTGTCCAAGACTAATAAACTAAAAGTATGTCATATACATACTCTGCGTGAAAAAAATTGTTTTAAATAGTACTAGAAAGTGTGTTACTAATATTTTACAAATTTCTTTGCCATTAAAATTGTTGGTGCACTTGAAGTGAACCTCCTAGGATAGGTAATTATCATCCTAGTTGTCGGGTTTACATATAATTCCAATTCTTGTTCTGTTGTCTTCCAGAAGTAGCTACGATATTTATAATGTAAGAAATATGATCACTATGTTTTGTATATATGCCTTGCCTGGTGATGCAAACTTTATTGTGCATTTTCTGAAATAAATTTTTACTTTCAAATTTTTGGTGCAGAAACATTATGATGATGCGTTGAGAGAGTTCCCAAATCACTTATCAAAAGGAATAACCTTGAATAAGTCATGGAATAGCTATCCTACTGGAGGAATAAAACCTCTGAATGATAACACAGATCAACTCAGAAGTTGTATGCAATATTCGTACCTTAGGAAATATAATGTTGAGGACTGGTTGCAAAAGCATTCTGAAGGGAATGCCAAAGGAACTATTTCAACAGAAGCTGTTGTGGAGATTTTATAGGGGAAACAGATGAATGTTAAGGCAAATATATCATGTTCACAACTATGAGATTGTGGTTAGTTTTCTTTTCTTGTTATCATTCATGTCAAGCTGACTGGACTAATATTTTTTTGACAGTTCTAAGACTTTCATGCATTGATAGGTATTTCCAAAAGTCATTAATGGCGAGAACCGCATTTTCGTTGCTGCAAACACAAAAGGTACTACGGTGCTTCACTGGGGTGTATGTAAATCCTCTCCAAGAGAGTGGCTGGTGAGTTTCATAATTTCATATTCTTAGGCTCTGTTACATCAGTTACATGTTTTGTTTGGTTTCATTATCTGATTTTACTATTTTGTGCCACCGCAAGAGATATGGCCAGAAAACTCAAAACTGGTTTCTGGAGCATGTCAAAGCTATTTTAGAGATAATTTTTCAGGGAATAGATCCTTTCATGCAAAATGAGCAGATCATACTTCCACATGTTTCCCCTTTTTCCTGCATGCAATTAAAATGTTCCACATGTTAAATGCTTAGACATTACATGTTTATTAAATGTCTTTTTCCCTACTATTGTATAAGAGCCCTAATATTTGAGAATATTTTATCTCAAAATCCTCACATACAGTTCAATAGAGATGCAAAAGAGGTTGTCTTATGGTTACTGGTTGAAATTTCTCGTAGAGAGAAAGAGGCTGAGAGATCTTTGATGCACAGGTGATTATGATGCTATGGTGTTTACAAAAGCCTTTCATTTCATCTTCATTAAAATAAAAGTTATGATAATTCTGAGGTACTTTGTAGTGCCTTCTTTGTCTAGTCAGACATATAGATAGGAAAACACTGTAATACAATTATTATGAAGACTTGAAGGAAAGAAAGAAAATGAACATTGCAATATAGACATAGTTAGTTTACTTCCTTTTCTTCTTATGTTTTCCCCTTTTTGTTTCTTATGTTATCGAAATACCTTATTAACATCACAGGTGTGTAAACTCTTCACTTTGATTTCTTTTTGTATAAAAAATTAATATATTGTAGTTCAACGATGGGATGATTGTTTGAAATGTTTAATTTTTCTCAGGTTCAATATTTCCACAGACATGACAGATCGTTGCAAAAGAGAAGGGGAACGGGGGCTGATTGGAATATTAGTTTGGATGAGGTTCATGGCATGCAGGCATCTCACATGGAATAAGAATTTTAATGTAAAACCTCGGTAAATAATTATCCTTTTACTCCTTTCACCAATTGTTCTTTCCATAGTTTCATGTCCATTGTGTAAATTATAGCACTAGTTTTTCTCGCTAGATTTGAACTTTGTATTATTCTGTTCAATTTCACTCTGGATTTGTTATAACTGTAACATAAGTGCTCCTTCTTCTTTCATTTAGACTTGAATGTGCGCACCATTTTCATGAAACACTTTTTAGGCAGTATCCGCTTGCGAAAAAAGCATATTTAATTCAGAAATGTGTAAATGTATTCTTTAATTTAAAGACTTTCACATCATGGCTAGTTTGAATTTTTGAAGGATTTGGATGTAGACTAATGACTAACAAAGAGGCTGATGCCACCCATTTCTCTTGGCAAACACCATGATTTATGTAATTTCTTTAAGGGTGTTTCTTCCTACACTCTATATAATCCTTCTTGCACCACCTCTATTTCATTAGAGAATGGACTTTTTGGAATATAAAAAATACATTCTGAAATAAATGGGAGGTGTATGGGAAGTTGGATCCTTTTTTTAATTTGACTTCAATTAGACCCAACCCAAATTTAAGATGGACTCAAAGCCTATCATAGATTTGTTATCGGGCCATATTCAACTGTCCAAAAACGAAAAATCTATCTGGCCCTGCAGCTTTCCCTGTGTAATCTTTATAAACTTTACAAAGGCTTAGTGAGCTAGCTTTTATGTTTGAGTTAGACAAATTTTAGATGGCAATAGAACCTATCATAGATCTGATATTGGGCTACCCTCAATTGTCACAAAAATCTACATGCCCATGGCTTTCCCAGTGAAAGAAAGAAAAGAAAACAGTTTTACAATCTTCACACTCTTCCAAATGTCTCCTAAGCATGAGGGATGTGTGATGAGATGCCCCATCGATCATAATATGGTAGAATATCATTAACATTTTCTTAGATATATGGTCTAATTGCTTAAATATATTTTTAGTCTCTAAAATATAATTATAATTTGCTTTTAATTGTTAAAAAATGTTTTAAATCTTCGAATCTTCCAAATCTAATAGTATTTTGCTTTTGGTTTTAAAAAAAAAAATTGTTTGACTTTCGACCATGTAAATATTTTTTGGTTTTGGTCTTTTATAATTTATTTTAGTTTCTATAATATTTTCTTCATTTTGAACTAGTCCATTCAAAAAATATTTGATAGAAACTAAAAGCAAATTATCTACATATTACAAGGACAAAAGAAAAAAAATTATAGGGATTAAAATAAAATAATAAGGACCAAAAAAAAAATTGACAAGTAAAATTCTTTTTGGAACCAAAAGCAAAGTATAAGTAAATTTCTAATAACAAAAACATTTTAATTTAGCTGTTTATTACTCAATTGATTGATTTTAGTCAAACTGTAAATACAAGATCAGGTAAATGTATCCCTCTCACACAATTTCTGTTAAGAGTCCACAGTAGAATAAAGTACGAATAAACTACTTGATGTGATTTGAGGTTCTTCCACCTAATGAATTAAGGTATGTTTAAATGAGAAGAAAAATGGAAATTAGTTTTTCTATAATTTATAAGCTAATTTGTAGGCTCCTCTTGTGCTTTAACTCAACAATTTCTCTCAAGGAGTCTTTCTTTCAACGGTTGTAATTTAGTTAGCATTGTAGTTGATTCTGGTCCAATTAGTAATTTGTCTTAAACCAATTTTCATAATGTATTTTTCCATATTGTCAACTTGTTCGTGTTTGTTATTCCTTCACTTATACATACAGTAACACTAATCATAATTGTTGGTATCACAAGCCTATCCGTTGCCTATGAAGGGAATTATATTTAATTTTGCAGTGAAATTAGTGAAGCTCAAGATAGGTTTACCAGTTTGCTGCAAATAATATACTTGAACCAGCCAAGCAATAAAGAGATTGTGAGACTAATAATGATGTGTGTTGGTCCTGGAGGACAGGGTGATGCTGGCCAGAGAATCCGCGATGACATTCTTTTGATTCAGGTATATACTTCTTTTGCCGAAATAACATTGTTGTTCTTGCATAATAAATCATATTCGTCTATTGCCTTTCAGAGAAATAATGACTGCAAAACTGGCATGATGGAGGAATGGCACCAAAAGTTGCACAATATGTGAGGTAACCAAGTAACCAGAGCATGTTGCTCCATGATTTATCCCTCATTTTCAAATTTGTGTCTATGATCTTGTTTACTAGAATATAGGAACATAATATTTGTGTTCTCAGTGAGAGTAAGGAATTATGTTTTGTGAATTAACAGTTTAATTAATTAGGATGCTATAAAATTAGTTATATAATTTCTATTTTAAATAGGATTACTTGATGAATGAGTTTGTTGCTTCTTAATAATTAACACTATTAAGTTTGACTATTAAAGCAACAAAGAAGGTATAAATTTGTCATCATATATACAATCATGGATAAAAAACTTTTGTTTTGCAAGGGAAAACATGCTATTATATTTCTTTCGTTTTCATCATGGATAAAACTTAGATGCAATCTCTTAGATGCTTTGGTGCTCTTCAATCAAAATTAGAATTTCATCTAAATAACTTATGCAGAGCTTTAATGCAAACCTTTATGTGGATTACCAAGGTGAAACTCCAATTTGGATTGGAGACACCAAAAGCGCCTAAAGAATTGTATCTAAGTTTTATCCTTTCATTATATGATGTCGATGTTCAATTTTCACTTTATGTGCATTTATCATTTTTCATCTCATTTAATTTTGGAATAAGCATAAATCTTTGGCTTTATCAGTTGTGTTAGTTGGGTTGTTATCAATTTTCTTGTATTTAATGAAGCTAGAGTATAAGTATAAGGGATTTGATATATATCTAGAATTAGAGTCAGGACTGCATGTTTTAAATACTTGTGATTATGTCACATAGTGACCATAATAGACAAAACTGCACTAGGTTTTGCAATTTTATTTTTTGTAGGTCTGGGCTTCAAAGTGGAATTAACGAGCTTTTCTCAGTTGCCAAAAGGCCAAGTTAAATCATGAAAATATATGCATGACTGTATTGATTCAAGAAGTTATTTGTGGTGATTATGCTTTTATTATTCATACAAAAAATCCCTTGTCAGGGGATGCTACAGAGATATATGCTGAGGTAAATCTTTTTTTCTTGGTTTATTTGTAGTTTATAAGATAACACTTTCCACTGTCTTACCTTCTTGTAAAATCAGATAGTGAAAGGCTTGGGAGAGACTCTGGTTGGGGCATATCCAGGACGTGCAATGACCTTCATTGTGAAAAAAGCAAACCTTAAATCTCCAGTGGTAATGCTGCTTGATCTTAATAGCTATTTCCTAAATTAAGCATCATTAAGTTGGATCATGTCAAATCACTTTGAGTTTACTAGTTCTAAAAATTATGTTTCTTAATTTAACACTAGGCCGAGCAATTCGTGCATATCACTCCAGAATGTTATGATTTGGTTGTAGGTTACCAGTTACCCAAGCAAGCTAACGGGGTTGTACAGTAAGAAGTCAATTATATTCAGATCAGACTCCAATGCGGAGGACCTTGAAGGATTTTCTGGTGCTGGTCTTTTTGACAGGTAAAATGTGTGGTACATAAATATCAGATGTAAATTAACAGTAAATTGTGGTACACTTGAAATGTGAGGTTGGATGACTAAGCATTAGAATCTTTCATCTGTACCATTTCATTTTCTGCTTGCTTGGATGTCATGCTACCTATAAATTCTTGCTAAATTTCCTGCAGTGTAATTATGGACAAGGTTGAGAAAGTGGTGTTAGACTACTCCAAGGATTCAATTATTGCTGATAAACCATTTCAAACCTCACTCTTCTCAAGAATTGCAGAGGCAGGAAAAATCTTAGAGGACCTTCATGGTTTCCCTCAGGACATTGAAGGAGTGGTTAAAGATGGGACAATATTTGTAGTTCAGGCCAGACCACAAATTTAATATCATGAAATACTTCCTAAAAATTTATACTGCAACAGAATTGTAACTTACGGTATATAATATATATCGGCAAAGTCATGCTACCTGAAATTGTATTTGCATTTCAAAGATAATTAAACAAGATCATGAGATATTATTGGCTATTCTTGCTTATTTTTTACCTTTTTCTTTCTTTTGCGGAAGTGAAAACCATTGCTAAATGACTAAGCAGTTGTGGGTAATTTTTGAGAAAATAACATAATGTTTCTTCCTATATCTTATAAATTTCTTCAGTTACTTTTTAATGTTGAAATAAGTTTTTCAGAATTATTTTATACTTCAAAATGAATAGAATGTAACAAAAAATGGAGTATAGGAAGTTAATACTAGCTTATATCTGCTGCCCGGTATTTTCTACACAGGCCTTATTCCTTTGGAAAATGGTTTAGAATAATAAACTTTGCACAGATTTTTGTCCATCAATTTCTTTTTTATTCTAAATGTGTGCGAAAGATGTTGCTTTTATTATATTTTTTCAAAATATAATCAAATGTATGTACATAATCATGTCAACCTCTAGGCTCCTCCTATTTTCTAATAAATAAATTAAGAAGCCAAAAATTGCACATTGACCAGAAGCTACAGGAATATACAACCCGAAAATGACGCAAGAGATACATAGGGTCTTCACCGGCGACTGAAGTTGTGGACAAGGAATAGAAATGTTAGATGTGCGATTGATGTGGCATAGAAAATGTTAGATGCGAGATGAAAGCAGGACTCCTTTTCACCGATGACTTGGGTTGCCACAGAAAATACACAATGAATAGCAATCAACACCAACCATGCATTAATCGAGCCCAAAGTTCTCTTTCCATTCCAATAGCCCCTCTGCACAAGATGTCTAGCTTTCTACCGAGGTTCTTCTCATAGAGATCAATCCTCAGCCACGTTTCTGTATACTTTCAGAGTATTTAAGAACTGAGCATCATACTCAGCTGACAAGTAAGAAATCCTTTAGATGACAACATTTCTATTCATGAAAATCTTCATATGGTGAGGATCCACTTGAAGAATCACTGTCAAATGGAGTTGTCTCTCGTGGTGATGATGGTAGTGATTCTCTCTGTTGTGAAGATGAGCCTGAAAGAGAATGAAACTTCATTCCTCAAGTAGTCAAAATGACAAGGACTCGATAAACAGATAAAAAAGAGCAGGAAGTCGAATATCCAAACACAAAACACAGCTTTGAATAGCTAATTTTCAAACCTAGACCCATCCTAAGTCTTAAAAGAAAATTGGAGTTTGTTGTAAATATTAGGTTCCAAAGGCCAGAATAATCTTGAAAGTTAGGGTATTCAACTAACTAAATTATTCCTTCAGTCTCATATTTTAGTTTTATGAAAATATGTCATTTTAGAAAACCAAGAAATCATTCATTATTTTTGTCAACTAATACCCTTATTTTTAACTTCCAATATCTAAAGCAATAATCTAATATATCTTTCTCTTTATCTAAACAATATTTTAAAAATTAAAACACAAAAAAATAACTCCTAAAAAATAATTTAAATAACAAATAATTAGATATATATTTTCAACACTCATCTTTGCCTTAATATCTATTAAGGTTTAATTTGAATTTCGAATTTCAAATTTTTATTCTCCTCTTTTTTATGTTTGTTTTCTTCCTCTTTTTTTATGTAAGTCTTATCATTCTCTTTCTTATATGGGACCATATCTTCATTCAATTTAATCTTCTTTAGTCTATTCCTTCTTTTATCAACTCCAACTTCTTTATGAACTCCATGGTAGTACTACTGAAATTTTGATGAATGTCAAAAGGTGGTTCTTAAACTACATTTTCATTATCTTCCTAGACATCAAGCCTTTTCAAGACAAATGCATCTTCATACTCTTTTTCGATCCTTCTTTTATATCTTCTTCGTTTGTAACTAACTCCTCTTGCATCAATCTAAAGAAAAACTTTTGTCTTTCATTTCAATTATATCTACTTCGTTTGTAGCTAACTCCTCTTGCATCAAATCTAAAGAAAAACTTTTGTTTTTCATTTCAAGCTTGAATTCTTCTAAGTTGTTTGCATCTTTAATCACACAAAATTTGTGTTCATAAGACACTTGTAACTTTTCTCTAGCAATTAAGAGACACTTGATAAAGTTTGATTAATCTCAGGAACATATAAGACATCAGAAATTAATTTAAAACATAAATAACTTTTAATTGTAACAATTCCAATACCTTTCACAACAATTTATTCTTCATACTTTAGAAATGACAAATTCATTGAGCTCTTTGAAAAATTCTTATTCATGAGTCGTGTGATTTGTGCAACTACAATCTATAAGCCAACCTTTTATGCATTTGTTGGTTGTAAAGTATGATGTTTCATTCTAGTTCCTCCTTTACAACCTTAACAACTTCTTGTTGATGTTGAAACTTGCAATATTTTTTCTAAATGTTCCAATTGATTACACTTGTGACATTTCAAATCTCATCTCCACCAACACTTGCATGAGTGATTACTTTTCTTGGAATAGCAACAAAGCACAAAAACACGTGTATTGTTATGTAGTTGTATTTACTACCTTTGTAGTTCTTGGCTTGGAAATCTTGCTCTATAGATCTGTCTTACTTCATTGTTTTTGTGTCGTAGTGCATTAACAATTTTGTAGAATAATGTTTGACAAAACCCTTAAGTTCTCTAGCAACACAATTGTGGCTTCAAATTTTTCACTATTAAGATATATGAAAATTCAATACTAAGGAGCCTCACATTGTTCAATAGGCTAAGAAGCTTGTCTGAGTATTCCTTAACTGTGTCTCGATCATTCTTTGCATCTCAAATTCTCAAATCAAGTTGAGTACTTGCATCCCTTTCACCTTTTCATTCTCATCCTACTCTTGCTTCAAACACTCCCAAATCTATTAGATATTCTGAGTGTCATTATTCTAATCAACATAGTGGATGATACTACAACAAACAAGGTTGCTCTTGCTTTTGACTTTTTCTGCTTCCTCTCTTTGAGAAATTTGGTTTGAGAAAACGATTGGATTATCTAATAGGACTTGAACTTCGTACACACCTTCAACAACTTCCCATAGATCACAAACATGAAGATAGGCTTCCATTCTAACAGCCCAAAAGTGATAGTGTTTACCATCAAACAAGGGAAGTGTTTACCATCAAACAGTGGAAGTGAAATTGAAATAGATGAACCTTCAAGATTTATTCTAAAAATATTATGGGTAGACTCACTCAATCTCATAGATCCCTTCGAAGAAAGTTTTAATACCAATTTGTTGATTTTTATGTTTAGAAAATGTATTTTAGAAAGATAAGAAATATATTATGTGGAGGAGCTACAATAATATTTTATTCATGGACTCTATATTATATAAAACAAAAATATAACAAAATATAAAATACTAACAATATCTCAATCTTAAATTCCTAAATCTAAACAATAATCTATGATATATCTTTCTCTTTATATAAACAATATTTTAAAAAATGAAACATAAGATAACCTCTTAACTAATTTAAATAAAAGATAATTAGGTATATATTCTCAACAAAACACACAACCAACCCAAGAGAGGGGGAGGAAAGTAGTTTAGGATAGATGATCAAAGTAGATACAGCACCTCAGAAGCAGCTTAAATATAACAAGTGTTATTATTCATATTATTTTTTTATTCTGATTATTCATATGACATCAGTGTATAGCGACTACAATGAGTTAGCAATGATGAGTAATCCAACCAAGTAATAGAGAAATCAATGACGTTATAACCCAACCCTAAAGGATAGGAATTGATGAAGAGGAAAAAGAATAAAAAAGGGGAGCCCCAACATTGCAAAGTAGGGATCAAAGCAGAGAAGAGGCATCATAGGTTTAGCAAGCTTCTGAACCATGTTTAGAAAAGAGCATTGCATAATCCAAAGAAAATTACTACAACAATCTCTTAAGTTAAGACATATAACCTTAAAGACCAAAACAGAGTTCACAAAAACTTAAATTGTACTCGCCTTTGTTAACAACTAAGAAAGGACAGGGAGAAATTTAGGTGCAGTACCATAGTGCTTTGGGCGTTGTTCATTAATCAAAAGTGGAGTTTCATTCTGATAATTCATGCATTAGATGTTATCATGGTGGATTATTGAGATGAAACTTCAATTTTAGTTGGAGAACAGAATCACAAGGTCCCATGCAGTGCACCTATGTTTTGTTTAAAGG
Organism: Macrotyloma uniflorum; assembly: GCA_016859785.1. Lineage (NCBI taxonomy): Eukaryota > Viridiplantae > Streptophyta > Magnoliopsida > Fabales > Fabaceae > Macrotyloma > Macrotyloma uniflorum. The sequence goes on from BDMB01000001.1 coordinate 2,838,607, forward strand.
AGAATTTAGGACCTTAAATTTGTTTAGCATACTTCCTTATAATTCCTGTTCAGAAACCACTCAATTCCTCCTCAACAAACCTAATTTCGAAAATTAAACCTCCCTCTAAAGCAAGCCTTCTGTTTGGATACCTTTACTCTATAACTAACAAAATTATTACAGATGGATTTGCAGACCTCAGACTTCTCTTTTTTTCCAAGGTATTACGTGCATGCCAAGTTCAGCAACAGTATCCCATTTATTTTACACTGTAAATCAGCTAATTTAAATGAAATCATGTTAAGGAATTCTTAATGAACACGTGGTATTTTCTTTCACTGTGGTGCAATTTCTCATCATGTGTGCAGAAAGTTTTGGAAAACTTATCCATCTGCCGGGTTATCAATTAAAAAAACATTTAACAAGATTACAAAATTATGTTCGTAGCCATTATTTAAATAGTCAGGCGAATTTGCTTGGAGTTCCAGTACATTCAAATGTCTTTTTCAATTATGTTAGTTTTGGGATAGAGTTGTGTTTATGGCTCCTCTTTGTTGCTTTTATGATAGTTTTGTCAATAGAATTTAGATTATTTAGCGTAGACCACTTTGTTGCATCCTTTCCTCGAGCCATTTTAGTTTCCTTTCTATTTCTTTTTATCTTTGTAGGGGGATTTCTTACCCTTTTAATAATAATTTTTTGCTCATACATATACTTTCTACTTTCAAATTATATATTCTTCTACACAAAATCCAAAACAGAAAAAGATGTCCACAAAACAAATGCAAACTAAGTACACACAGAAACAATAAAAGCAACAGCATGAAAGTGACAAGCAAACCTTTCTGTCCTCTTGACCGGAACTTCTTAGTGTGCCTCCTAATAAGTTCTTTAGCTCTTGTAATCGTGAGCTGCCGAGCAAAAGGAGAGAAATCCATATCACTTTCGCTCCAATCACCATGAAAATCATTCTCTGCTTCTCCCCTCATAGTTCGGAGCACAAATGCCTTTGCCTTGCGGCGTTGAGTATTGAACAGTCCTCTAATGGATGTTACAAATCCATCACCTGCACCGTCACTGGGACGCTTAGGCCAAGATGGTGGATATTGATCAGATTTTCCTGCCTGTCCTTCATTGTCACTAAAATTAAGATCAATTTCAGGAACACCAGCACCAGTGGGCTGACTCTGGCCTTTGTCTTTAAATTTCCTACCCTACATAATTATAAAAGAAACAAATTGAAAAGATAAAGTTGCCACGAAATAGGCCTTTGTTATTAATGTTTTCTTGATTGGTAAAAGACCATTTTAAAGGAAAAGAGAAAAATAACAATTTCACTGAAGTTACTATGACCACAAAAATTTGACGTGGTAGGTAAAACCAGCTCATAGGAGTAAAAAGGAAAACAACAAGGTTGTACATGAGTACTAACAAAATGAAAGGAGAGAGGAAACTGTAAGTCATTCATTACCTGCATTCCAGTTACAGACTTTAGGACTCCCCAGATGATGTGCTTCTTAACGCGTGAGAAGAGTCTTCGCCAAGTTCCAGTAAACTCAGTTCGATGAAATTGATCCATCAGTAATTTAAGATCATTTACAACAAATCGTTGCCCTTCATATGTAACCAATAACTCAACCTATAAGAAATGATCCATGACATTTAGTTTCAATTTGAGTTTTTTCTTAATAAGTGATGTTGAAATATGGGTGTAAATATTGCACAATAAATTTGTTTGTAAGAAATCCCTAAAATTAAGGGATTTTGATTAGGAGTTCATTTAGAAGTTTTTGTCCTGATTTAGAGTCTTTATTTCAGGAGATTTATTTCCTTTTATTAGGATTTAAATTTTCCCTTTAAATACTCATGTATTATTTCTTTTTCAGATTAAGAAAAGTAATTCTATAATTATTATTGTTTATTGTCTACACTTTTTTCACATGGTATCAGAGCTCTAGGTTTTTTCCTGGAGCCCTGGTCTCTGTTTTATCATCTGTGGCCTTCATTGCCATTTTATCTCATTTGTGGCCTTCATTGCCATTTTATCTCATTTGTGGCCTTCATTGCCATTTTATCTTCAAGAGGTTGTAGCCTTAATTGCTACAATTTTATCATAACAGCCTTTATTGTTGTTTTTTCTCCTTGTAAAATCACCCATTAGACAGCTGGTTGCTGAATTACATCTCCATGATGTTTGATCCAAATGCAATTGGGGAATTCCATGGCGTTAGAGTTTCATACAGATTAAATGAGAAACCCTCTGAATCATGTTCTCTGGCTTTCTCAGGTAATGTTTCTTGTATGAGTGACTCAGATAATTGTAACTCTTGGATTGTGGATTCGGGAGCTACAGATCATATGACATATTCATTTCAACGTTTTCATTTTTATACTCCATCTTCAAGTAATAGGAAAATTGTTGTTGCCAATGGCTCTGTAGTCACAGTTGCAGGAAATGGAGATATCTATTTATCCGCCAAATTTATTCTTAAAAATGTTCTACATGTCCCAAAACTTTCAACAAGTCTTATCTCCATAAAAAGACTAACGAATGACCTCAATTGCCTTGCATTGTTTTCCCCATCTTTGTGTGTTTTTCAGGAACAAGACTCGGGGAAGAGGATTGGACTTGCTAAGGAAAGAAATGGACTCTATTACCTTGAACTATCTCAAGAATCCAAAGTTGACCAAACTATGTCTTTACTTAGTGTATCAAAAGAAGACACTCTTTGGTTGTACCATTATCGGTTAGGACATCCATCATTTCCTGTTTTAAAAATTCTGTTTCCCCATTTATTTGAAAATCTAGACACCTCAAAACTGCATTGTGAGGCTTGTGAATTAGCTAAACACACTCGTGTATCTTTTCCTGTTAGTAATCATAGAACTTCACAACCTTTCCAATTAATCCATAGTGATGTATGGGGACCATCTACTATACCTAATATTTCTGGGGCCCGTTGGTTTGTAACCTTTATTGATGATTGCATTAGAGTTACTTGGCTCTATTTGCTTAAACAAAAATCTGATGTGAGCACTGTCATTCCCACTTTTTATTCAATGATTCAAAATCAATTTGGGGTTAGTATAAAAAGATTTAGGTCTGACAATGCTAGAGATTATTTTAACCAAACTGTATCTACCTTTTTTCAATCAAAAGGAATCATTCATGACTCTTCATGTGTCTATACTCCCCAACAGAATGGAGTGGCAGAGAGGAAAAATAGACACTTACTAAACACTACCCGAGCACTTCTTTTTCAGGGGAAAGTTCCAAAAAGTTATTGGGGAGAAGCTGTCCTTACTGCTACATATATGATAAACAGACTTCCCTCACATATTCTAGAGAACAAAAGTCCACTTGAAACCCTAAAAACTTTTTTCCTTCACATTAAGATCTCACATGGTCTCATTCCAAGAATATTTGGGTGCACAGTTTTCGTACATATTCACAACCAAAATAGAGACAAACTTGATCCCAGGGCTGTTAAGTGTGTTTTTCTTGGTTATTCACCAACTCAAAAAGGTTATAAGTGTTATGACCCTTCATCTAAAAAGTTTTATATCTCCATTGATGTTACCTTCACTGAAACTAAATATTTTTTCTCCAATACTGGCTCCCAAGAAGCTTTTTCAGAAGATTCTGATGACAACCTTGAACCCTTTGTTTTTTCATATTCTCCATCTGAAACCTCAAGAAATGAACCTACAGTTGAGCAAATTGATTCTGAGGTAGAATTAGAAACTGAAAATGATAATATCACTGAATTGCAACCAGAAAATATTGTTGCAGTTTGAGATTCAACCCCAAGATTTAGCAATGTCTATACAAGAAGGAAGAGCATTTCAAACATGCAGCAAGTCCATGAATCCAATCCAAGTTCTGAACCTGAAACTACAGACAGAGTTGAACCAGAAAATGAGAATATTTCCAACTCTTCAAATGACCTTGATCTTCCAATAGCCATCAGAAAAGGTACTAGAAACTGCACAAAACAATCTCTCTATCCTTTGTCAAATTATGTTTCTCTAGATAAATTATCGGATAACCATAAAAGGTTCATTGTTAGTTTGAATTCTATTGTTGTCCCTAACACTATTACTGAAGCTTTGACAAGAAAAGAATGGAGAGATGCCATGAAAGTGGAGATGGATGCATTGGAGAAAAGTGGTACTTGGAAAATTGTTGACAAACCCAAAGAAAAGAATATTGTTGATTGCAAATGGATATTCACAGTAAAGTATAAGGCTGATGGATCTATTGAAAGATATAAAACGAGGTTAGTTGCTAAGGGATACACTCAAGCTTATGGAATAGACTACCAAGAAACTTTTGCACCAGTTGCTAAAATGAATACTGTAAGAGTTATTTTATCTTTAGCTGCTCACTTTGATTGGGAACTTCTACAATATGATGTTAAAAATGCCTTTCTCCATGGAGATATAGAAGAAGAAATTTATATGAATATTCTACCTGGGTTTGAAGGAGACAGAAAAAATAAGGTGTGCATACTGTAAAAAGCTCTTTATGGATTGAAACAATCCCCTAGGGCTTGGTTTGGAAGATTCACCAAAGCTATGAAGGGATTTGGCTACAAACAAAGTCAAGGAGATCACACTTTGTTTATTAAACATTCAGGGAAAGAGGGGGTAACAATCCTTCTAGTTTATGTTGATGATATTATAGTGACTGGAAATGATGAAAAGGAGAAGGAAGAATTGAAACAGAGACTAGTCCAGGAATTTGAACTAAAAGAGTTAGGAAGATTGAAGTATTTTCTAGGCATTGAAGTAGCCTACTCTAATAGGGGAATCTTCATATCCCAGCAAAAATATATAACTGATTTGTTGGTAGAAACTGGAAAAATTGGGTGCAAACCAGTATCAACTCCAATGGATCCTAATCATAAGTTATGTAAGGCTGAAGAGGAACCAGCAGTAGACAAAAAGATGTATCAGAGATTGGCTGGAAAATTAATATATTTGGCTCACACACGACCAGACATTGCTTATTCAGTGAGTGTCATCAGTCAATTTATGCATGAACCAAAGGAATCTCATCTTCAAGCAGCTTATAGAATTTTACATTACTTGAAGGGCAGCCCTGGAAAGGGGATACTCTTCAAAAGAGATGGAAGATTAACTCTTGAAGCCTATACTGATGCAGATTTTGCAGGTTCTCTTGTTGATAAAAGATCAACAACTGGATATTGTACTTTTCTAGGTGGGAACTTGGTGACATGGAGAAGCAAAAAATAGAATGTGGTAGCAAGATCATCAGCTGAATCAGAATTCAGGTCCATGGCACAAGGACTATGTGAGTTATTATGGCTCAAAATTATTTTAGATGACTTGAAGATTAATTTGGAGGGACCCATGAAGCTCTACTGTGATAACAAGTCAGCAATAGATATTGCGCATAATCCCATTCAGCATGACAGGACAAAACATATTGAAATAGATAGACATTTCATTAAGGAAAAATTAGAAGAAGGTTTAGTATGCATGTCATACATTCCATCCAAGCAACAGGTGGTTGATGTGCTGACAAAAGGACTTAATACTTCAATTTTTCATAATCTCATAACCAAGCTGGGAATGGAAGATATTTATTCCTCAGCTTGAGAGGGGGTGTTGAAATATGGGTGTAAATATTGCACAATAAATTTGTTTGTAAGAAATCCCTAAAATTAAGGAATTTTGATTAGGAGTTTATTTAGAAGTTTTTGTCCTGATTTAGAGTCTTTATTTCAGGAGATTTATTTCCTTTTATTAGGATTTAAGTTTTCCTTTTAAATACTCATGTATTATTTCTTTTTCAGATTAAGAAAAGTAATTCCATAATTATTGTTTATTGTCTACACTTTTTTCACAAGTGATGATAGATAACAAATTTTACGAAAAGGGCCAAAATCATCAACCTGGCTAATTTTGATGTTGTGAAACTCCATCATCTTTCGTGGCCTAGATCTCTTCTCTTCATGAGACTTGGCCACCTTTTTTTCTTCATGAGATGAACGACCACCTTTGACACCTTTTGAATCTTTTGATTTATTCTTAGCTACTTCATCTTGTTGCTCAGTAGAACCATATTGGCCATTTTTCGAGGAAGAGAAACTTTGTAACACAAGCTCATTAGCTACAGATTCTGCCACAGTCTCTTCCCAAGTTCTGTCAAAAGATGATGTCCTTCTCAACTCGGGCGTCGTACCAGTACCAGAGTTTGCTTTGACATTTTGTGCTTTCAATGCCTACAAGTAGGTTTCAGAAATTCCTTGAGAAAAATCTAGCATCTAAAATAAATAATTTGGGAGAATATAAGAAAAGAATAAGCTATTTTCTTCCCTAGCTCTCCATCAATGGAGACCAACATTAGCATCTGTTGATATTATTAGTAATCTGATCTGAGAACCATGTCTTAGAGCATAAATCCAATACTCACTTGAGCTGAGTCAACATGGACTGAAGGCTGACTTGTTGTGGGAAATAGCATTGAAGATATGCCAGATTTGGATGAGACCTCAGACTCTTTTATTGAGTGACTGCTTGATGCAGAAGCTTCAAGAAGTGATGAACTTTTCTTTACACGCCTTGCACCAGCAGTGGTTGAAACCTTCCAAACCTCCTGTATAAATAACTACTATTTTAACTTTTGACAGTTCTTCTGCTAACTTAGCCTTGGTTTCTGAAGATATCATAATACGAAATTAGTAATCCTAAACTAACCTGTCGACGTTGCGAATCTTGTTCTTCTTCTGGGAAGAAATATTCCCACATCATTCTGTACATTGTCTCTGTTAAATGAATCTTAAGGGGATAAATCTCTACCTATAGTGAAAAGTAAGTTCATGTAAGAAATAAGCTGAACCAATTCAAACATTCCAAACAAACCTCTCAAAAATAATAGCAAGTTTAGTTTCAGAATCTGAAAAACACAAAATGCAGATTTCAAATTTTCTAGATCCTTGATATTTAAATTACTGGTCACTGCAATTGGCTGTACAATACGAAATGAACTTCACATTGCAATAGTTTTTTCAAAGAAAGGTGCATCACAGGCATTCTTTACGGAAAGACCTTCCCTGATATCAGCTAACCAGACCACTTATGTGCCAGATAAAAAATTCCTTCTCACACTAATGCTCCACCAGAGTGCAAAAACATTATGATACTGACTTGGAAGCACTATATTATCTTCAGATCTACTAGAGATGAGTATGAAATATGGTTTCCATTTTAACCAATGACCACCAAAAAAATAGCATGAAAGAAAAACAACAAAGTTGGATAAGAATGGATTCTATTTCTCTGCTTGATTTTCCCTGAGTTTAAGGATCCAAAAAACCTTTAAGAAATTATTACCTCAAAAAGTTCAAGGGGAGAATTTCCATCCTTTGGAGCTCCCTGTTGTGCATCCACACGTAGCATCACTTTTCTGGAAAAGATTTTCAAGCAGGAGATGGTCATACAATAAAATACTAGCACCAAATAGAGCAAGAGTTAATGTGCAGTTCCTCACCTTTAAAAATGCATATAAAAAAATTAAGTAATATAAACACAATTCTTCAGAGTCAAACATATAGCAATTATAAATGGGCAGAATTTGCCCACTTTAAGAGTTTCAATTGGATCCAAAACATACAATTATTGTATAAGCTCTATTTGAGTGGTAGGAAATCTCAAGTCAATAGCACGTGACACAATAAGTCCAATAGGAAGTGACACAATAAGCCCAATAGCAAGTGACACAATAAGCCCAACAAACCTTATTAGGATAAATTCTGATACCATGTTAGAAATTAGAAGAGATATCTAACTCAACCTTATAAACCAGCTTGTAAGGTAACATGTACACTTCACTTATATATTATAATTTGGCCATAATTCTAGTTCATGTGCAATCACTAACAGTTATTAAAACTGGATGTTGGACTAGAATTTGCCAGATCACTTGATTCAGACTTCAGAAAATTGGTTGAGCAAAAAACCATAACAAGCCCAAACTGGGTAAGAACTGATGTAGAAAACCAGATTGAACCACTTTGATTTCTTTTTAGAACAATGAGATAAAAATGTGCAGACTATTATTACATAAGTATTTATTAGAAATACATCATATTGAACTTATAATATGAACCTCGTGTAAATTTAAAATCTACCCAACTTAATTTTTTTGCAATATCTTGCTTTATTGCTTAATGTATTATATAACATTAAAAATATCTTTTGTTATTGTTGCTCCGGTTTAAAGCCATTGATAGAAAGTTAGAACAGTATGGCAACAAATATCACAATATCGACATTAGCATCAATGAATTAGGCAACTCCAATAAAAATTACATACTTTCCCCATTCTGATGGAGGATTCCATGCTGACAAAAGCATATCAGACTTGACATTAGGCAGGCAATTTCTGACAACAAAATATTTTGTTGTAAACCGAGCAATGCCGACATCCTTGTAATCCCGGTCAAAGTCATATATCTAAGCATTTGGTAACATGAAACAGAATTAGTCTAATCATCTAAATTGTGACAAAAAAGAAATGAATAAAAAAGATACAACAAATTGCCAGCAAGGAACTGGCATTCTTCGGAAAGGAGCAAGGACAAGAAATAACAACCAAACTAGAAAAGACTAATCTGATTTTTGGTTGGTCTCACATAGTAGTTAGAGATAAAACATTCAATGGCTTAATATGGTAGAAGGCAAATATTAATAAAGAATGCCTTCTATATCATCAAGTCCTGAGAAAATTGAGTCTTAGCCTGTGTTTGGAATAGTTTTTTGCTAGAAAAAATCACCATTTTATAAAAGCTCTCTCAGGAAGCTGACAAAAAATGTAATTATTTGTCTAAAATTACATAAATTAAACACAAATTAAAGCTAGAAACTTCAGATTTAGAATTTATTTAATGAATATAAATATTAACTTATTAAGCAAAACTTGATACAAAGAAGAACTGATATTAAAACATGTTAAATTTCAAAGAGTTGTATTTATATATTTATTGCAATCATTATTAGGGTAGTTGAGTTCCCTATAATTATTACTTGAGTACCTTAAGTTCTCTATAATTATTAGTAGGGTAGTTGAGAAGTTCTTTATAATTATATCTAAGATAATTGGGAGTTTTCTAAGTTCTTTCTAATGTTCTAATTAAGAAATAAAACTATAGTTTTCTTTTTTTTACTATCTTTTTCCAGTTGGTATTAGAGCTCTTGATTTTAAGGGTTCTACTTTCGCATTCAAACCCTAGCCACTTTAGTTGAGGATTTTTCTTCTTCTTTGGTTTGGATTGCCTGATATGCACCTATTTTGTTTTTTGTTTGCATCTAACCTAAATGACTTGCCTATTGCCTTGAGAAAAGGAAGACGGTCTTGTACCAAGAATCCTATTTCTCAATTTCTATCTACTAAAAACCTTTCTATTCAATACCAGAGTTTTCTCTTTGCCATTGATTCCTCCAAAATCCCTAAAAACCGAAGTTGGGAGATTGTTGATAGGCCCCAAAATAACATTGTAGGATGCAAATGGATCTATACTCTAAAATATCGGTCTGATGGCACATTGGATCACTACAAAGTAAGGTTAGTTGTAGAAAGATACACTCAAACCTACAATATCGATTATGAAGAAATATGTGCTCTTGTAGCAAAAATGAATACAATCTGGATTATCCTCCCTTTGGCTACACATTTTGGTTGGAAACTACAATAGTTTGATGTAAAATATGTTTTTCTACATGGGAATCTAGAGGAAGAAGTCTACACGGAAATCCCACCTAAATGTAGATCTATTAAAGAAATGAATAAGGTGTGTAAGTTGAAGAAAAACTTGTATGGACTTAAGCAGTCACCTCGGGCATGGTTTGAGAGACTTACATAGGTTATGCTTTCCTTGGGATATAAGGGCGGAGTCAAGATGACCATACATCGTTTATCGAACTTTCCTCTTAAGGTAGACTTACTCTTCTCCTTGTTTATGTTGATGATATGATTATTGTAGGAGATGACGAATGTGAAAAACTAATCTTGACAGGAAATCTTTCTAACCAATTTGAGATGAAGGATTTCGAAAAGTTAAATTATTTCCTTGAGATTGAATTTGCCTACTTAAAAAAGGACATTTTTATCTCCCAAAGAAAATATATTTTCAATTTGCTTATAGAAACAAGTAAGATTGATTGCAAGGCCACAAGAGCACCTATAGAACAAAACCATAGAATTGAGAGTGATGAAGAGTTTTGTAGTAAGCAAAAGCCAATATCAGAGACTCGTAGGGAAGCTCATTTACCTAGCCCACACCAAACCTGACATAGCTTATGCTATAAGTGTGGTCAATCAATTCATGCATGATCCAAGAAAGTGGCTCTTGTAGGTTATAAATAGAATCCTTCAATATTTGAAAGCAAGTTCAAGAAGGGGATTGTTGTTTAAGAAGGATGAAAAATTACATATAGAACTATATACTGATGTAAACTATGCTGGTTTTTTTAATGATAGGAGATCTACCTCAGGATATTGTATGTTTCTAGGTAGAAACTTGGAAACTTGGAGAAGTAAGGAACAAAATGTGGTTGCGAAGTTTAGAGTTGAGGTTGAGTTTCGAGCTATGTGTAGGGTGTGTGTAAATTATTATGGTTGAAAATTATTTTGAATGATCTTAAAGAAAAATACGAAGAACCTATGACTTTCTTTTGTGACAATAAATCAACTATTAGTATAGCTCACAATCCTGCCCAATATGATAAGACCAAAAATATATACATTGACTGTCACTTCATCAAAGAAAAATTGGATTGTAGCTTTATAACTACTACCTACATCCCATTAGGACTTCAACTTGCAAACATATTACAAAGAGACTTCCCTCAAAATAATTTCATGATCTTACATACAAATTGGGAATGATTGATATTCATTCACCGACTTGAAAGGGAGTGTTGAATTATAAAGCATTGTATTTATTATTTGTTAGAATTATTATTAGGCTAGTTGAGTTCTCCATAATTATTACTTGAGTAGTTAAGGTCTCTATAATTATTATTATTGGAGTAGTTGAAAAGTTCTTTATAATTATGACTGGGGTAGTTGGGAGTTTTCTAAGTTCTCTATAAATAATACATCATTGTAGTGTTTTAATTAAGAAATAGAATCACATTTTCTTTTTCTTCATTATCTTTTTCTAGTAGACAGCATTGTGTACTTTGTGAGAACAAATATAAGGTGGATTCATTAAATTTTGGAAGGAAACATAAGGAGAAGAGAGAACGTGTTAAGAAAATAGTTCTTACCATGTCATTAATCTCAGCTTCAGCAAAGGATTTACCATCAACAAGCATGCTCCAGACAACTTTGTTAATTTGCAAGGATATGCGCATGGCATAGGAAGGACTTTTGTTCTTCTCCTTTTCCGTTAGTCGTAGTTGGGCAGCTTTTTGAAGAGCCATCCTTAATGAGGCAGATGCTGCCTTTCTAGATTTTTGAGCAATTACAAGCTCTCTCTTCAGTCCCTGGACCTGCCAATGTTAACTATTGTTGATGAGGTATGCACATCTGTTATTTGTCATCTACTGAAATATGCATATAAAAAAATAATCTACACATGTCAAAACTATATCACAAATAATAGAAGAATGAATTTACCGGTGAAAGTTTGCATTCCTCAAATGCCAATAAAAAACAAAACATAATTCTTTCTATTATAGTTTTTACTCGTGTGAATTGTGTAATCATGCAGTAGCTGACAGTTTGGTGACAGTTGGAATACAACTCTGACTCACAGTTAATTACAGATAACTAGGTTTCAGCTTCTCTAAATCAAATTAGCTCCTCAAAGTCAACTTATATCATCAGATGGGTTCTTAAAGTATAATTAAATTGGTCCTGAAAATATATATCGCAATTAAAGGATCAATCCAATGTTTCCAATAAATGGAAGACTACTGCGACGTTGTTGAGTATATCTTCAGAGGACAAAATGAAAATTTACTATTTCTTTACATATATACTTAATAAATGAACAATAAATATTCACAAGAATCAACAAAAACATTACAAGTCTTAAAAATTATACACCAACAATTTAATATAAATGAAATGTATCACGTCCCAGTATTAATAAATAAAAAATTTGATTTAATATGCAAAATTATTTTCAAAATTATATCATAACGGTCGAGTTTTAAAGAATTGTATTTATTAATTGTTAGAATTATTACTAGGGTAGTTGAATTCCCCATAATTATTACTTTGAGTAATTGAACTCTCAATAATTATAACTAGGATAATTGAGAAGTTCTATTTATGATTAGAATAGATTAGAATAGTTGAGAATTTACTAAATTCTCTATGAATAGCAAATCCTTATACTGTTATAATTAAAAGAACTACAGTTTCTATTCGATACACAAACACATGCAATTTAAAGAAAACAATATTTGAGTTAGAGGAGAAAATCCTGACTATATAGCCCTTGGACAAACAAGATTAGAAAAGCACATGGTCACCTTAAAAAATATGACATCAAAAAATTCACGAGCTGATCTTTCATGCAACATCTACTGAATATTTGTTCCTCTTATTAGTAATATATATATATATATATATGGAAATTGATATGGATATGAAAAAGAAGGTTAAATAGCTCTCCTCCCAACAATCTTTAATTTACTACTAACAGCTAAAAATCAACCTCTAATTTGTAATATGTATAAACAAAGCAAAGTACTTGCCTCTGATTTCTTTTTTCGTCAACACCAGAACTAGAATATTTAGGAACAGGCTTCTATACTATAAATAAAATTATCTATAGTCAAATCATTTAGAAGATTGTTAAAAAGATTCATTTCTTACCAGCAAAGATCTTCCACCAGATATCATCCATAAGTCACTTTCCTTTTCTTGATGTGGATCCCCAGAAGGGTCACACCAAAGAGACAATTTTCGAATATCATCAAGAAGCAACCTTTGTTCCCTCTCCTTTTTTTCAAGGTTTATTTTTGCAAGTTCCACCTCTTCAACACCATCAGGAACCATCTCATCTGCTTCCTCTTCAACATCCTCGTCATCTTCAGCAGGAAAGGATAAGCTACTTTTTCGAGGCCTGCATTGTACAATACAATAATTTAGTTTTACCAACTCATCATATATCACAACATCAATAACTTCGCTTAAATTTCTTAACAGAAAAAAGGGGTCACATCTTGAATAATCATCACATAAGTAAACTAACTACAATATCTAAATTGAAATGAAACCTATGAATTAAAAGCATAAGAAGAATAAACATTTTAATGAAGAGTCAATTTAAAAAGATGACTATTGCAGCACCTATAAACGTCAAACCACGTCCACTCACTATAACTATAGATATTAAACAATGAGATCAATAGTACACCAATAAGGAGTGAATCACAGAATACATTAGTGTTTGGAGTAGGTAAATAGATAAAACTGTTATGGAATGAGTGCAAGCACAGTAAATTTGTCCTTACTTTGGCAGGCGTGCAAATAGAAGATTGGTCAATACATCCAGCATGACCTGAAACTGGCGTGATGTCATTGTTGCCTCTATATCATGAGAATTAAATGTGAGCTCCTTCAGGGGCTTCACCTACATTGGGTTAAAAATATTAAATAGTATAACAGCATCCATGACAAATGACATATCTGAGGAACACCTGTATTTACTAACGAGAAAATATTACAAATTTACATGTTTACAGATATTAGGTTAAGAATGACTCACCTTCAGTTCTGGAGTTCCCCCTTTGTGCCTTGTATACCTGAAGTACATGCTACAAGGCATAAAAACTCTTTCAAGAAGAGCACCTGTACGCATTACTTTTGGAGAGCTTCTGAGAATTTTTGGAAGCCACTGCAATCCAGCTCCTGGATCAACATCTGTTGGTGCAACATGAGCCTGCACATGCTCCAACATAACAGAGAATTCCATTCTTTTCCACGTCATTTCAGGTTGATATTCATTGATAGGAACATCTTTGGTAACAAGTGCTTGTTCAATCATCTCATAACCAACATGAAGCACAGAATGAAATGACCGAGCTAAAACTTGGCCTCTAACGGCAGCGAGCAAAAATCTACCCTGTTTGGGAAGAAATGACATTTCAAAAAGAGTGTGTGATGTCTACAGTATCAGATAAAGAATAAAAACAATTCAAATAAAGAAGTAATAATGTGGTAAAGTGAAAGATTTATTATTGATGAGAATACGAGAAGGGAACATATTTAGAGTCAAGATTGAGAAGGCTAACTGTAGTGGGGAATAGCCTAAAAACTGAGATTCAGTTAAAGTGTAGGACATAACCTACTACAAAGACTACAGTGTATATTGTACACCTTACCGATAAATATCATTTGTCTTATTAAAAAATGTAGCAAAGACAGAAGAAATATTCTCCCTCATAAAAATGCAAAGAAACATAGTAAAGACAGACAATTTAGCGAAAGCAATAAGACTAGCCTATCCCTAAGTGTATTTGGCAAGGAGACACAAATAAAAATATAAACATACATACATACAAATGTGCCATTGCATGAATGTCGTATGCATTTTACAATTTTCACTTGTTTAGTTATATGCAATTCTGTCAAATTACAAGTTTTACAAAATTTGATCATAATTACTTGATCTCTCAAATCATTCTATTAGTGCTGTGCCAGATCATACCAATCGGCAGGGTTCCTTTGCCTCCCAGCTTTCCAAGATATGTCTAGTACCTTTTTCAGTTGGAACATTCAATAGTTTATGCTTTTCGTTGCTTTGATCTTTAACATTGTTTTTTCATCATTAAATTTACATCGCATATCATTGATATAAAATACGCAACACACACATCAAATAATAATAATTATAATAATATCAATGTTAATATTAACCATCTTAAAGATTTTTACTGATATAAAAATTTAAACATTGATTATTACAATTTTAAAAAATTAATTATATGCTCAAATTTTAAATATATACACTAAACCACTATGTCATATGTTATGCATATTTCTTTTAATTAAAATATTTCTTTTAGTTGCAGTAATTTTTTAGTTAACAATTTTATTAATTTATTGGATTTACACTTGAGTAAAGTGTGGAAAGTGGGTGCAGATATGGACGGTTACTAGATGAAGATTAAGTTATTGCATGCGGATATGAAGGTGGGTACAAGTATTTTTTTTCAGATGCGGGTCCGGTTTGGGAACTACAGAACCTTATACAAACCCTAACCACTGTCATCCCCATTAACAATACAGGAACATAAAATGAGAAGGGACCACAAAAAGGAATTTAATAAAGAAACAATTGAAGGTGAAACAACAGAAAACCAAAAGATAAATCTGTGGTTTTATACTCACATTTGCATCCTCTGAGTGAAGATTAAACTGTGGCTCAATAACATTCACCATAAAATGACGAGTTCCATCTGAATCATCCATGTTCTCTTTTTTGACTGGCAATATACCAAAATGGGTCAAATAATTAAGCTCCATAAAAAAATGATTATTGTTTAACAATAATCTTGCAAGTAGCGATGCTGTTTGTTGTAGTAGATGGCATATTTAACTGTATATTTATCATGTACAGGTTTATCTAGTCTCTGAATTAATTTGAATGTTCAATTTGATAGCAATTAACAAAAATATTCAAAAGAAAACAGACATACCAGACGGCAAGTTGTCCACTTTAACTGAATTTGGTGAAGATGTGAGTGGTCCAGGAGTACTCGCATGCTGAAAAGAAGTCTTGGAAATTTTACCAGTTGGAGGGCACTTAGAAACATCATCCTGATGGTATTCGGCACCACCATGCTGTTTGTTTTCCTCAAGTAACTTTCTCTGTGCATACTGCTGAGAAGGAGAAGGCTTGGCCGGTTCAAAGGCTTTGGATAGGCCACCAACCCAAGCCCAAACAGCATCTCTGTTTCCAATAGTCCACAAAAGCTTCAGACCATACACAAACACACTCTGACAATCATCAGCTACTACCACATTGTTACCATCATCATCACTTAGGTCAGATCGCATATGATCATCTGTTTCACTCCCATTTTCATACCCAGACCGAACGTATGTCATCTCAACAGTTCTTCTTCCAGCTTCTTGCCATGCTAATAACCTAGCAGGATCAGCCTTTGGAGATTGTCTTCTGATGGTGAAGTAATCAGAGGATAACAGAAATCCATCATCACGATTTTTCTCTGTCATGTAACCCTTTTCACTGGGAACTTTGTCCATGGATACAGATTGTGAACTTTTCAGTATCATGTTAACTACTTTGGCAACACTAGCACATTCTTCTTTATTTAGGAAAGCCTTTAGCATATGAAGATCAAGACCTTGGTAAACAAGATCAAGAATGTCACGCTTGCTTTCAAAAGTATACTTTTGCTTTCCCCTACTGTAACACAATTCATATTTCAGTTTTGTCATTGCAAAGGTCAGTCCTCTGGCTGGATCATCATCATCTAGAGGCATGTTCTTTATACAGGCTGGTGTGGCATCTAGACGAAGCATAAATTCAGTCATCACTTTATCTAGTGAAAGATTGCCAGACCTGGCAACTCTTGGAATACCAAAATGAGGCCAACGAGAGAAGCTGCGCAGCTTATGTGGAGGATTGTAGTTCAAGCTCCAGAACTTTAGAATCCATGCCAGATCATGAGCTCCAAAGTTAAATGTTGGGGAGACAGGTGAAACATTCTGGGATGTGTGAAAAGGATCAAATGCAGTAGCATCTCCTTCAATGTCTCTAGTAATGGAAGATGAGGACTGTTTTTGTGATGGAGGAGGAAACGGTCTAAGAGAGAAGTTCCATCGAAGGGAAAGTGAAGTGGATCTGAAGGGATCAAATACTTTATCACGAGGTTTACCCTCAACAGGAAGTGCAAATAAATAATGATTCATAGAATCTCCAGATTCACAATCCCAGTCCATTGTAACTTCAAGAGTAAAGACAGGAGCTTCCAGAAATGCACCTGAGACACCTGTTGGAATTTTAATACCTCGTCTGTTTGCCAAACTCTCCAAACTACTTAACAAAATCTTAAAATCTTTGGCAGAAACAAAAACACGACCATCAGACTGGTGCATTTCCATAGAGTTGGTAACAATTTGAAGTTTGTCAACCTTTTCGTAAGGATCTGTACTTGCTAAAACATTCCATTTTGATTCAGAAAAGATTAAGGAAATTCTTCCATGGATGTAATTTCTCATGTCATCCCACCATGGCAAACTTCGCTCCTTTTTTGGTGGCTGAATAAGTGGACCAGGATTCCTAACACTTAGATTAGCCCTCCGAAGTGCAACGGTGAAAGCATAACTAACGTCAGCAAAAGCTGGTTCATAACCTACCCCAAATGATACCTCACCTTTCTGGAAATGTATTGGCAAATCTGAGTATGTCTTCAAGGGTGGAGTAGTACCACTAGCCGATCGTAGCATACGAACTTTTCTCCATCTCCCAACATAGACATCTTGATATATTTGAGGCTGAAAGCTAGTTGCCTAGTCGAAACAAATGAATAAATAAATAAACGACAATGAAATGGAAATACTATCATGTTTACTATAGCCTTAGAATAAACCCCCCCAAAAATGGGTAGAGGATTCCCGTGGACATTCAAAAATTATAATTGCAATACACATAAGCAAAGAATAACCAAAGAATACATGTATGCGTACAGGTTTTGGAAAATACAATTATAATAAGGTCCTGTTAAGGTACAGGAAACATACATGTTCTGCCATGCTTGAGAAACAGGACACATACATTCCACATTCAGTTAACTATTATACATCCTTTATGTACATTAATAGGACCCTTATAAACCAATGAATAACCAGAACATGGAATTAACATAAACATGAAAAAAAATTGTGTACTTAGAAGGATGGTAGACAATGAGATGTCTTAAACTTACCTGCTGCGCCAATATGAGACGGCCTTCACATTTACCATAACTTCCAGAGAAAAGAGGAAATGTGTAATTCCGAAGCTGAACTACAAGAGAACCTGTACTTAGGAGAATATTTGTCCCATACAGTCGGGAAAATGGTATACCATTTTCAAGACAGACAGGATCAAGCTTCTTCAGAACCTCAATCATTCCAACATCTCCACCATCAATTTTTTTTAAGCTTAAGTCTAAATCTAAAGCAGTTATTGAAAGAAGAGATGTCCTTGAAGTGCTAGGTCTGAAACCAGCTTGAAAGTCTTCGACAAAAGCACCAGACCCTTCAGACAACACAAGATTTTGGCATGCCTGGTAATATGATCGGAATGATTGTTTATAAATTTCTTCTCTCAGGGATTCAATAGTGGAAGAATCTTTTACATTTATTTCAACATTATTAAAAGAAATTTTTCTTTCTTGAGAAGAACTAACAGTGTCAGTTGATTTGGAACCTTGTTTTGCCTTCGATATAAATTCATCTAAAAAGTTCAACCGTATAGCTAACTCAGCCGCTTCCTTCTTCAGTAGCTGATAGTGTTCATCAAACCATCCCTGGATTGGTTCCTCTTCAATATCAGCAGTTAGCTTGCGTATGCAAAATTTTATGCATCCAAATTGTACTGAACTAGGTTTCTTAACTTTAGAGCTCTCTTTCTTTACAGGAAAAATCAAATTTTTCTTGGCAGCAATTATGAGCTTCAAACCTCTCAACATATCCTCAATAACATCATCAATGGCACGCAATTGCAATCTGTATGGCATGATAATGTGAAAATCAAGACCTTGGACTACCCAATCCCATGTTGTGACAGCATGTCCTTTTGAATCAGATGCACTTGCAGAAACACTAGGAATTCGTGAAATTTGCATCCTACTACTCTTGAAGACTCTAGCTCCATTAAAACTAAGCATAAGTCCTTCAAGGAGTACTCCTATACGAGCATTCTCAGAGAAAATTGATTGCACCTGAACCATAGCATCGACTCCATCTCCTAGCCCAGCTGAAATACTTAACGTTTCTACATCAACAGCAAAAATAGATTCTTTCCTCTTCTGCTTTTCAAGATACCCTGATTCAAAGCTAGCTTCTTTTTTCCGATTAGCATCTTGCACATGAGACACAGCTTCCATGTGTTCATTACCATGTTCCTGAAGCTTGCTATTGTGTACAAGCAACTTCAGCTGGAAAACAAGTTCAATTAATGATAGATGTACATCAGGCTCCCACCTTACAGTAATATCGGTAGCACTGAAAAGAGAACAGACAGAAATGTCTTTAAGCCCACCTGAACGCTGTACAAATTTAGCATTTTGCATATCAAACAATGTCATGTTTGTTACTGGCCTATTTTCCTCCATATATTCCTGATAGACAGATCTGGCTCTTTCAAGTTCCACCTGTGTGGACTGTTTCTCTTTGTTCACACAGAAACTAAATTGAAATATTTCAAGAGAGACAGAGTACTTCAGCTTCTGGTTTTCATTGGAAATAGTGGAGAATATATTTGCATTGCGTGGGGTACCATCTGCTGACACATTTATCATAACTCTACCCCCTTGTGAGCCATAATTAACTCGCTTGGGATCTGGAACAATTGTATTTTCCAAACCTGTCTCACTCCATACATGTACTGAACACCTTTCAAGATTGAATTTCAAAAACTGAGTTCCTTTCCCAGAAGATTTTGTTAAACGCCCCTGATTATGAGTTGATTTTTTCTTTGAAGCAGATAAGCTTTTCAGTAGAGCTTGAAAAGATATGGCTGTTGACACAAGTGATTCTACACGCTTGAAAGTTAGGCATACTGCCATGCCAGTCACATCAACAGCTAAACCTAGTCTACACCCAGGACCATCTTCCTCAGATGATTCCACATCCTTTTTCCCCCAATCCAAATTAACCTTCGCAATATGCAAAATGGAGCCACAATTTGATTCCACACCAAAAACACTTTCTTTCAAGCATTCTTGATATTCATCAGCTAAGTGGAGATTTAACTCTCCAAGTTCGGTGTGTACTGTGGTCCCCATATTTGAAATGTTGTTTGCGAACAAATGTGATGATTGTGAGCAACCCTAAATTTGGAAAGCATTAAAACAAATGTCAAATTCAAATAAACATGCATGGGGGGGGAGGTATAATCAATAATGACTTCGTAGGAAGGAATTTAAATTTCAAGAAAAAAAAAACCACCAATATATTTCCGATGTCTATGTTGAAAATCAGATAATAAATAATATTTATGCATTGTAAATATAGCTGTTCATAGCCATGTAATATCTGATCTAGAGGAAATAGAATATCCTCTATTTATGCATAATTAATAAAATAAGCCTACATAAACACACCCATTGTGTATTCAGTCTAATGTCGTTGTTTTCTCTTTCATAACAGTATAAAACAAAACTATGCACCCTTCAACAAAACAATCAATACAAATACTTGAAAGCAATGCTCTGTAGCTATACCTCACCTCAGTCTGATTAGCATCGTGCTACCACATATCTAACAATGCTTCAACGTTTTAACACTAAATTATTTTACAATGATGAGAAGTATACATAATCATGATACTTACATGATAAACTGGAGAACCAGCCATATTGAAAAGCACTACTGTCATCTCAGGAGCTGAGACATTGCATGTCCACATGATTGTCTTGCCATCAGTCGATTGAGGCTTTGGAACAACAGATGCTTCTTCTCGAAGTACCATCTTTTTCTTCTTCGAAGAGAGGAGAAACAACCAAGGCTTTAACCTGCTCATTATGATGTTGCACTGAGTACCTCCTAACTTGATTTCAGTTTCAGCTCTAACATGTGATATTGGCTGATGCAGAGGAAGCATCCCCCAATAACAGGAAGTTACCACAGCAAATAAAAAAAGAAATATTCAAACTCCAGGTGCAACTAAAAACAAAATAAACCTCAAAATTGAGTAGAGCATGTAAAACAAGACAAAACATGAACATATATAAAATTACAGTTATTAATGTACCCAGAAAAAAAACACTTAACTGTTTTCTTCAAAATTTTGTTTCCTTTTTGGTAACTAGATTCTTTTTTTTCACTTCTAAAAGAGGATATATTTATTTTCCAGTCCTACTGGTAGAATGTTAGTGTCAATTGATTTAGGCTCCTACTAGTGACACTAGTACTTGACCAAATTAATAGTACAAGTACAACAGAATATGTCATCCCGCAATCATAATTCATATATCCAATTCTAGTGATTTGTCTTTCGTATTGAAAAAAGAAACAGTTTTCTGTAAAGCATAAAGGCAAATTTCCAAGAGCCCAAGTATATATCAGTAATTTCTCCATCTTATTATCAGACAATGACATCTTGCCACTTATATATAACTTAAGGAAATTCTTTTACAACAAGATGTATTTGTTTGCATGATAATCGCAAGCATAAAACTAGTCATTGCATCATAAAAGCTCTTGAAGTAAAAATGGCAAGACTTCCCAACGGCCAGTTATCTTTGCAAACTATTCCTTGTACACACACAATATATATATATATATATATATATATATATATATATATATATTGTGTGTGTGTGTGTTTACAATTTTTTTCATTCTTCAATTTGAGTATATTTTGCAAAGAGGAGCAAACCAAAAGGAGAACAGTTTTACAATGACGCAAAAGCACAGTACATGGATTGCAAATCACTTACCTGTACTGGGATATATACAAAAGAGACCAAATCCACCTTCAATATCTCCAGGATGGAAGAACGGGCCTCTCTCAGAAGCTTTAATATAATCAGGCAAAAGAAAACTTGTCAGCAAGAAACAAAACAGTGAAAAGTAGGAATCATATCACAAGCTCTGCCAAAATCAACAAATTCCATACATGAATTTCACTAAACTCCAATTGGAAATCAAGGCGTGTACTCTCCCCAAGATCCTCTGTGGATCGTGATTTGGTGCTTTTCAATTGGATGCCCATGATGTTGTTTTCAATGGAAAGACCACGTTCCCTATGCACAAAACTCACATCCAGCTTTGGAAGATTGAAGCTGACCTATCAATAAAAATATACTTGCAAAGTTGACATTAAACAATTTAAAAAACCTTTAAAACCATTTTCGTAGCAACTTTTATTAAATCAAACCAACAAATATAACCAAATTGATCATCAATTTAAACATTATAAAGTGTACAAACACTTTGAATTGCAATGGGACAGATTTCTAAATAAAATTTACTCAAAGGAAGCCAAAATTCACCAAGAACACAAACACTTGAACACATCCGCAGAGAGACTTACAAGTGAAGGAACCACATTTTGCCCAAAAGCCAAATTCTAGTGTCCAGCAAGCCATAAACAGTAACAGAATCAAGACTTTGAAGCAACAAGATCATAACTTATGCAGTTTCTCTACCCTTCATATTTCTGAAAAAAAATGAAAGTTGCTTGAAAAACTAGAGCTATCCACAACAAGAAAACCCATAACCAAAGCACCACATTAAGAGCATAAAGTGTGGGGAAAGCTGCACAAAGACACATCATAACACCACACAATCAACCAAAAAGATAAACTGATGATATAATGCATCTTTCTTATTCTCCATAACACAAAAGAAAAACATACAACATACAGAATTAGTAACACACTAACACATAAAAGAAATAAAAAGGATAAATAGGGAACCATTAGACAACAATGATAGTTTGATGGGGTGGGGAGATTCAACTAGTTTGAACTAAGCAAAATCAATGCACTAAAAGTTAATCATAAAAAAAATTGCCACCAACACATTTTTTTAGTTCACAAGAGAAGAAACCATTAGAAGAGAAAGACAGAAGTACAAAACTTTATTTGTTCTATTGCTCCTAGACGCAACAAGAAATGCTTTATCAGAAAAGGAGCGGATACTAGACCTGGAAGTGCTACACTAGCATCCACTCCTGTATGTTAGTGGAACATATTAGAGAAAAACAAAGAATATAAAACAACGCCAGAATGTCAGGGCAAAAAGCATATAGGCTAAACCTAAAGATTTGAGAAAGGCTGCCAATTGTTTCAATATTATCAGAACTACATTATTTTTCCATGTTCTACAGACATTCTAGTACACGTTCTGGCTGCAACTTGTTCTCAAAGAGAAAAGAGGTTCTGCAAATATTTCAGTGAATAACGATATATCAAAAAACTGTCAAGGGAACATCACCTGAGAGATTCTTTTATCTAGGGAACATCGCCAAAAGACTAATGTGAACCTATTAAAATTTACGTTTAACTCAACTTTAAACACTAGCTTTAGCTTATAGTCAATGTAAAATCTGTAATACACACTCCTCATACCAAGGACTATATATCTTATGTGTGACGTTTTCATGACTAAAAATCTGTGGATAGTCCGATAAAAGCCTAACATTGAGTGGTCTAATAGACATGACAACAATAACTAAAATAGACTTTGATAGTATATTAGAATTTGGGTTTGGACCAAAGTTAACCCCAAGAAACTGATATTACATACTTTAATTCGGTCATATCACTATTCGACGTGAAATCTCCAACAAAACCAGAGAAATAAAATCCAATAGAACCAACAAAAAAGAAAGAAGAAATACAAGTATTAGCTTCAAGGAAAATACATGATACATTCCCTGAACATAGTAATATGCAAACTTTTAATATCCAGCCAAAACAAATGATTTCTCTTAGAAAATGAAAATGAATGATAAACGAATAAAAATTGTTTAAACTAGTTATTGTATTGATGTACTTCCAATGTTTTATATATGCTTTGCACTTAGTTGTTTGTTTGTGAGGATTACTTATCCTTTGCATTTGTTTTATATTTCTCCCTCTGTAGTATAAAAGCGATGGTTAGAAACAGTCAGGACGTAGGTTAAATTCACAACCTTTTCAGGAAACATAGAGCTGTACTTGGAGAATGCCGCAAGTGTTCGCAGCTTCTTTGATGACCTTTCTGCACTCACAGAATCAGCATGTGACCCTACTTTACTGTCAGATCCAGAAGAAAACTCTGATGAACTCTTTCTCTTCAAAAGCAATTCCTCATTCAAATTCACAGTTACCTCTCCACTGGAAATGTCCATACTCTTAATAACTATACCCACTTCCCTGAGTCCAACAAGAAGAAAGACAAATTTAATAGTAGATTTATGCAAGGACAGAAACAACATATCAAAAAAATAAGAGGAGAATCCAAGTTAATCTTAGACTACTACAACAGAACAAGATTATTGAATAACATGACACAGTAACCCAAGGGCTAGTATAAGAAGAGTCCTCTCTATAGAGCAAAACAATAGATGACCAGCAACAATATTTGAGAAATTTCTTAAATAACCATGACACGCCACCAAAGTTTTAAAACAAACCAAAAAAAAATTGAAGCATGATTTGGCATTTTGAAATATGATTTCTACCCAGCAATATATGTCAAATCAAGGTAGTGTTTGGCCCAGCTTTTCTTTAGACTTCGGTTCTTCTTAAAAGGAGAAACTGGACCACAGATTTTTCTGGAAATCCCTTAAAATGTTAGGCAGCTTAATTTTTAGAAAAGAAAAGGGAAAAAACAGTTTTTTTAAAAAAAAAAGACAAGGTAAAAGGGCTTTCAGAATAAAGCTACAAAGCTTCTTTGTTATTGTTTGGGGCTCAAAGGGAATGGTTATATAGTGAGCAATGAAACACGGTGATGCAAGGCCTACCCTAAAATCAGCAACTTGCTGCACTTCTTTCTGCAGCTGTTCCCAAGGATGATTCCAACAAACCCTTGCCTCACCTCACTGCCACCAACTCCCTACACCATGTCGTCCCTTCACCCACCCTATGTTTGTTGCATAGGCTTCTGGTAATTATTACTATGATACCACTTTAGTTTCTGAGGGTCTTTCAGCCTCAATTCCCTGACATTGTTAACTTGCTTTTGGTTGGGCCTTGTTGCCTAACCTTGCAGAATTAGATAGGTGTGTTATTTTGGATATCTTCTTGCATTTTCTGAAGCACTAGGTTGGTAGCCTCCCAATTCCCGGCTTCTACTTCACTTTAAAATCTTATTGTAAGCTTTAATTTAGAAATATCTTTTAAAATACTGTGGGCCAAACACACCCTAAATGTCTTGTTCTGTTAGTTTAGAGCATAACTGAGTATTTCACCGTGTGTATATTAGAATCTCCTTTATCACTTGAAAACACCCATTGTGTTACAACTGTACGGATTACATGCCAGACAGCTTATAGATCATCTAACAAACACCTACTTCCTCTTACCCAACCAGCATTCGGACAAGTGCAAGATTAATATTACAAAAATGAACATAGAGAAGAAATATACCTATCATGATCAAATTCACACGAGACAGAGAACATTTCACAGAAAAATGGAGCTGAACACCTTTCTATTGCAGTAATGGATGCCTGGCCAGAAGAAGTACATCCTCCACCACTTAAATTAGGTAATAGGTCACAGCTAACCTGTGGCTCACCAATGTGAACAAAAATAGGTAATATATGCAGTCTAACTAATAAATTTGACTTGGATCCACCATCCTTAGATATATCCAGATTCAATTCCTTGATCTCAACAGTAGATTTTGGTGTCTGCAATGTTCAATAGAGATTTCTAGTGACAAACAAGTTATAATAAGAGTCAAATCGAAACAACAAAAGAAAACAAAAAAGAATCAAGTTTAAACTTAAAAGTAGACAGTGTATGAAACTTATTTTATTTATAAATATAATAGTCATTACATTTGATGATCTATTTTTAAATATATTATGTGCTTGTGTGTACACCATAGTATATGGAATTAAAAGTCAGCATATGTGTGATAATACAAGCAGAACAATACAATTTATGGAGATGAACACCTTCAGAACCAGATCGGTCACACAAACTGACAAATATCTTGCAATATTGCCCACAATCATCCACTTCCCCCTGCCTGAAGAACGGGATTTCCTACTTTTCTTCTTCCCTGGGGTTTTATCTGAAGGCCTCATAACAACTTCTAGGTCACATATTAACACTTGTAGCTTGGGATCCCGAGACATGAAACCCACACCAAGTTTAACCAGGGACTGGCGTAAGCTGAGTTTTATTTCACCAACAGAAACAGATTCAACAGCACCCTGTACATGTTATAAATCAATAAATTATATCACCAAAGATAAATGGTCTGATAACAGAAATAATATCACAACTCTATGAACAAGATGAACCAATAGATAATGGTCTGACAAAAGAAATAATCATCACAACTCTATGAATAAGATACACAGGGTGTGGCTACATAAAAGAAAACAAAATCAGCAGAACAAAATTGCTAGCAGATTTCAGAAGCTAAGGGAAAACTTGGAGAGGAAAATTGTTGAAGATGAAACTTACTCAAAAGGTATGGGATCTAACAATAAAATTATTCAATATTTACATCATTTATTACAAAAAATTCCAAGCACGGACTACATTTTACTCTCTACTCCCTAGAACTGTAGTCTAATATCCCCCAGTCCCTCAATGACCTCCAAATTTCCAAAAATGAAATAAGGCAGTAAATAAAGGCAAAGACAAACCTTTTTAAACTTCACTACCACATCCCTTAAACATTTCCATCCACCAACACGAAATCCAACAGATGCTCCCAAAATCCGGCTCAAAATCCATGCCAGCAACCCAGAAGCAAATCTGTAATAAAATGGATGAACATGGTGGTTTTATCCAAAGAATAATTTGTAGAAGGAAAAAACAAGAGTACGGGCAACATAATACTCAATCTTAAAATACAAAATAGTATGTAATATAGTCAATTCACTGGGGATAAAGCAAAAGAGTGATGGCAACCGGGCCAAAAATCATCAGTGTGATATAATTTGATTATAAAGGTTTGATTATTCCTCCATGACATCTCCACAAGGAACATCACCCCTATTGAGTAGTCTTCCCTAGACAGCAGGATTGTCAAATATGATCACGTTTCAATTCTCTAGATCATCATCAGATAAGAATGTCAGAGTCTAATGCCACTCTTATTCAATTACTTAGTATATAATTTATCTAAACTATTAGGGTGACTAACAAAGAGGAATAAGAATATTTTCGATCAAAACTAATGGCAATAGACACTTCGAAAAAGTATAATGGACATGTTTACGTTCAAATAAAGCATCATTATATTTTTTTTCTAAAGATATCAAGAATAAAATGCTTTTTCAAACATAAACTGCACAATGAAGGCAGAATGAAACTACAGATTTTGCTTCTTTTACTTCAATTTTATAAATAGTTGCATGCTTTTTGTGAATGATATAGTTTTGGTTGAGGAATCAAGGAAAGCAACTAACTCTCAACTTAACTTTGAAGGATAGACTTTGGAAACGAAGGGTTTATCATTAAGAATAAGGCAAATTATATGCATTGTAGTTTAAGCAAGAGACAAGAAGAATCTGATGAGGAAGTAAAAATGGGGGCGGGATGATATACAACAGGTTTCTAAGTTCAAAGATTTGGGGCCAATAGTACAAAATGATGAGGAAAATTAAAGAGAATGTAAACAATAGGATACAAGGGGTGACTAAAATGAAGAAAGGCATCAGAAGTTATTTGTGCAAAGTAACTACCAAACCTAATAGCAAGTTTTATCATATTACTATTCGACTGAATGTGCTTAACGGTAGTCAATGTTGGGTTTTAAAGGGACAACAAGGGGAAAAAAAAGGTCAGTGGCAAAAATAAGGATGTTAAGATGGATCTGTGGTCTTACAAAAAAATACATGATACAGAATGATTGTATATGAGAAGATATTTGTATGCCGATTGAGGAAAAGATGATAGAAAACCGATTAAGGTGGTTCAAACATGTACAAAGAAGGCCCCTGAAAGTACCAATGAGAAGAGTAAATTATATGATTTTTAATCTGGTTAAAAGATGGAGAGGGAGATAGAGAAGGACATTGGAGGAATTTGGTCAAGAGAGATCTCATGGTAAAGAATATCACTAAAACTTTGGTCTTTATTAGAGTCAAATTTATGTATAAGAAGACGCTTTCTTAAAAATTAGGAAAAAGAAAAGGCAAATACATAAAACAAGAAAGATAAACCAGCCAGAGCTAGACTAATCAAAGTAGAAACAGATTCATCTTCAAGAAAATGTCATAAATCCCTCTCCCTATCTTTTTGCAACATGACACATCTGACGAAGCAAAATATAGAGAGGTCATAGAAATGATCCCATCCCATATCTCAAGACAGAAGAATTCTTGAAAAACTGAGCATTTTGCTATGCCAAATTTAAGACTCAGAGCACCTCAAAGTTGATGAGCCTTGATGCAACAATAAAGGTACAGAAACAACCTCTCCGCTTACAAGGTTAAGTTAAAGACAATTCTCTCTAAACTCCACAAAAGTGGAATCCTTCAGCACTGCACTTACCTTTTTCATCAAGTTTTCCAAACTTGCTAAGTTTTTAAGAGTGATTTCATTGCAAGGTCAAAGCACTTTCTCCTAATGTCTGTACTATATGTTCGTTATATTTCCGGGAGTATTAGGTAACTATTTCGTACTGCTACTCATCTCTAACTAATTGGGGTGTTGACTATTCATAAGGGATGCAAAGTCTGTCAAGAAAACCAGTTACAGAGTTTTTGCCAATTCGATTCAAAACTACAAGTCCAAATAAAACTTTAACTTCGGAGGGAACTCTGACCTTTGAAAACAAGGTTACATTTAGAACAACATGTTTACTAATTAGGTTCCACAGGATGGTGTAAACAGACACGCAAGTGAGAGATCCAGAGGAATTAAAGGACCAAAAGAGTCAATTCTTGACACTCTCAAGATAAACTCATTATGGAGTAGATTTTCCATTACTTCTCAAACAACCTAGTTTCCAAAAATAATTGTCTTTTAGTCCAACAGCATGCTCTTCATTGAGACCAAGCAGATATATTGATAGCAAAATCTGAAAATTTCAATGTCAAATCATGTATTCCGCTTTCACCGTGTCCATATAATTGTTTAACAGTTCAAAAGGCAGCAGTAACTTCCTCCGCTTAGACATAGAAAATACTATGCCCCGTACATTTCTCCAAAATTTTGGTTACCAGATCACTTAAATCCCAGATAACAATCGAAAATGAGTGATGTAGTACTACTACTAGAGCACTTTCCCCTTTTGACTATACACTTAACCAGTTGCGTTGCCTCTTACTATACCAACTGTCTTCAGTAAACACTCCGAACAATAGACACAACACTTTCAACAGGCAAACAAGCCTTCTAAATCATCAGCAACCATTTCAAGTGTCAGAGAAGTAGTTTAAAACAAGTTTTTCTCTATTCCAACTGATCTATCAGAAATTCAACTAAAGAAACTCAACCGAGTGCGCTAAATTTCAGGAAAAAGTAGAAAAATAATTGAGGAACTTACATAAAGACGAGCCACAATGTAATCGAGAGTAGCAAGAACCCGAAGAGGAAATTGACAGGAGAAGCCGCCATTTTGGAAGGGGGAAACGACTAGTTCACGGAAAACGGCTGAATTTCAATCGAACTCTCGGAATTCCGCGAGCAGAAACACGAAGGCGGTTCTGTCGCGAGATTCCATCGCAGAGAACGCGATAAGAAACAGGGAGAAAAGGAAGCGAAAAATGAGGAACCCTAGAGGGATAAAAGGGAGTTATGAAGGGTTTGGTGGTTGAGAGCGTGGTGATCGGAAGCGTTGCTGAGTGATGTTTTATAGATGATTGCTCAGATCCGATCCGTGAGATGCTCGGTGATCCAAGGCGAGTTGAGTTGGGTTGGGTTAGTGAGAGAGAAAGTGGGAGGGAGTGATCAGGTGCGACGCGGGTGCAGGAGAGAGTGCGTGGGGAAACGTGCGGCGAGAGTCACTGTTTGCTCAACGATTTATAACAGCGAAACTATTACGTGGCTCCCTAGTAAAACCAAAGCAGAGGGAGAGTTTTTTTTCAACGATCCATTCCGTGGCCATGGCGGTTACTCACTGGAGGCTACGCTAGCCTTCCTTCATTGCCCGCGCAATTTCATCAGGATCTCTACTGTAGTTGAGTGCTTCAAGGTATCTTTATGTCACTTCTCCACCTTCTGCTTCTTAGTACTACTATGTCAGTATTTTTTTTTTTTATCAAATTTTTCCTTCCACTTATAATTAATTATCTTTAAACTTTAGCACCATCGCCAACATACAACAGTTTTCGTTTTGTCCATGGTCTACCACAAACCATATATGTTACATTTATCCAATCTTTACCCATTCTGTGTATTCTTGTTTTAACGATATGTAATCATTTGTTTTCTTTTAAGTAAATGATTTAGAATTTAAACATGAAATAAATCATTATTAAAAATAAAATATTTTCTTATCAGATTTTGATACTTATAGTTTACATTGAACATGATGCTATCCATCTAAAAGAAATAGAAAGTTTATATTAATTAGTTTATATTGTTTTTATAGAATAAATGGGATATATTGGGATATTATTTGAATTTGAAATGAAATCTACTAAAAGGCTTTTCTTTCAAAAATAAGTTGTTTTCAATATAAAAAATATATAATTTGAGAATATTTGTTACCATTTTATTTTCGTTTTAGATTCTTATGTATAATTTTTCATATCTAAATTTTTTTTTTCATCAAATAAAAGTAATTGTCTCAGAACCATTTTTATCAAAATTATCCAAAAAAAAAAATATTTTATTTTTGTTACGATTGAATGTAACAAAAATTGATTATAATTGATCACTAAAATAGTTTTTTTTTTTTCTTTTGCAACTGCCCAAAATATAGCTCATTGAATCTACTCTTAAATTAATGGTGACGTGTTTGGAATTTGAAAATAATTTCGATAAGTTTTCAGGATGTGTTTGGGTCATTGCTTTTGAATTATTTGGACCTAATTTAGTATTTACTTTTCTAAAATATATTTCTTTGATAGTTATATTTTAATAATTAAAATATTTAATACAAAATATTACATTTATAATATCAATCTATATATTTTTTTTTTACTTTCTTAGTTTTGTTCAATTTAGAAAAAGAAGAATATATAAATTGAATACAAAGAATCACAGTAAATCCAACTAAGAAAAAAAAACATTGTTTCGTAAGGTTTCGAATTGCTAAAATGTATAGTAAAATATGTTTTAATTTTAAGCTATTTTTATATTTCTTTTATTTTACAATTTAACAATAAAAATGTTAATGCAATTTAATGTAAAATTCGGAATGACTTGGTTTTAATCTATATATTTTGAGTTTTGATAAGATCCAACAAGTTTTCAAATAGAATAAGGAGGACTCCTCCTGGAGGGGTATAATATAAAAATCAACCGAAAAAGAAAAGGAGAAATGAAGGTATGAAAATCAAGGCCAACAACTAATTTAAGAAATATTGAGAAAAATATATTGTTATTTGCACTTCCAAGCATTTTCCTCTTGAGCTTCTTTTTTTTCTTCAACAATTATATCTAAAATAAATAACGTTTTTAAACTTTTATATCAGTGAAACATATTTTCAAATTCGTCAAGTTGTCCACATTTTTTAATTAAATTTTTAAAAATACTTAAAACTTTTAATATAATGTTAGTATAAAGAATTGAAATAAAATTTTTGAATGATTAAAAGATAGTCACACAAAAATTTATAAGAAAAAATTGAATGTTTTTATTTTCTCAAACGTTTTTAAAATATCTATATTAATATAACACACGACTCTATACTTTTATTTCCATATTTTTTAAATGGTTAAAACTTTTTATTATGATGTAATTTTTAAAAATTGAAATAAAGTTCTAGTATGGTGAACCAACTTTTATAACTGGAAGTATTAAGTTGAATCGGTTTTAATTTTTTAAATTATATTTTATAATTTACACAATGACATTAAAGTCCCTCAATTGACAACCTAAGAGATTGTGTTGGACAATATAGTAATAGGATTTTAAAAGGTCATTTTTATTATTTTATTGTAATAGGAAGAGCAAATAAATTATAGAAGTGAGGAAACAACTATCAAGTTGGATTGGGCTCACTATTGAGCCCAAATGTGGCCCATCAAGCCCCTTCTCATTTTCGCAAATCCCTTCTTCCGCGCAGAGTATCTCACTCTCAACACCATCCACCGCCAAGCCGCGACTCACGTCTCTCTCTCTCTCTCTTTGGTTGTTGCTTCTTCCTCACTCCCTCTCTGCCTCTTTTTTGTGCCCTTAACTTTTCTTTATCAATCATTTATTTAAATTCTGTTGCTATGAATTTTTATATAGGTTTTGACTACTTAACTAACCACTCGTATTCCTAAAAAACTAAAGGTTCAGGATTGGAGACTATTGAACATCGTGGCAAGTCATGGAAAACAGTACAAAGCATTTAGATAACGACGATACCAAACAAGAGTAAGTTTGTTTAATTGTCCCTCTTCCTTGAACAAGCATCAATTGCTGTTTGCTTCAAATTTTCCAATACAAAAACTATAAATTGGAGCCTTTTTTGTTAGGTCACTTCATTCAAAATTTTGTCGTTTTTGCAGAGAAGCGCCTCAGCTTGCGGCGTTGTTGAAAGAAATGAAGGAAGGACTTGATAATGTAAGGCGTAAAGTTCAATCTTTAACTGCCAGAGTGAGTTTCCCTTTTTTTTTTCAATTCAAGTCATTTTTTTAACGCATTCGGTAAACGCACGCTTTCTGATGTTGAATATAATTTCTAATTCATAATGTTACAGCTTTAAAAAAATCTTTTTGTAGTTTCGACATGAAGTTTGGTTATGATGGTCCTTCTTGAATCCTATTAATTTTTCTAAGTAAATATGATTGATGATATATATATACTTATATTAATAATGATGAGTAATTTGATCATTATTATTATTATTCGTCTTTCGATGTTTATACCAGGTGAAAGAAGGTCAATATCCTACTGCAGATGGATTTAGTTACCTTGAAGCTAAGAATTTGCTGCTTTTGAATTATTGTCAATCCCTTGTTTATTATTTATTGCGGAAGGCTAAAGGGTTATCAATAGAAGATCACCCTGTTGTTCGAAGTGTTGTAGAGATAAGATTGTTTTTGGAAAAGGTCTGGTTTTATCCTTCTGTGTGTTGATATTCATGGTTTCCATGTGTATTAGACATTTGACTTCCTGACTTCCACTGCAGATTCGGCCAATTGACAAAAAACAACAATACCAAATCCAGAAACTAGTGCAGGCTAGTGAAAATGCAACCAAAAGTGATATTCAAAGTAAGGAGGCAGCTGCGTCCAATAAGAGTGAGGATGCATCAAAGTATCGTCCCAATCCTGACATGCTTGTTAGCAAATTAGACTTAACCTCGCAGGTCAGTGAGTGTATATGTGATAATATAGTCTAAAATTTGGTATACTGTAGGGTGGTAATATCTTGCAAAAGATATTTTCCTTTTTTTATCTTACTCG
Organism: Macrotyloma uniflorum; assembly: GCA_016859785.1. NCBI lineage: Eukaryota > Viridiplantae > Streptophyta > Magnoliopsida > Fabales > Fabaceae > Macrotyloma > Macrotyloma uniflorum. The sequence continues at coordinate 2,871,997 of BDMB01000001.1, forward strand.
ATTATTGTATAATCTAGGATGGGCATGATACATATCAACCTGTAAAGTTCGCCCCTACTTCTATGGATCTAGAAAAACCTTCTAAGCATGAAAGAAATGCCTTGCGAAGAGAAAAAGAAATTCTAAAACAAGCTAAGCAGAGTGATTATATCAGGACATTGATGAATGATATGGAGGAAAGACCTGAAGAGGTAACTTTATTTTTTAGTGCTGAATCTTTATGACTTAACACCTCAAGGTATTTTTTGAACTGTTATCCAAACATGCATTTAATGATTTTATGTAATGATTTGTTTTGGCTGCTCGCTACTCTACCCAGATAAGAGATTTTGAAGGAACTAGCACAGAAGTTGATAGATTTGTTGCCAAGATGGATAAACGTGCTCAGCAAGAGGAGGAGCTGTTCACTCGTGTTCCTCTTACAAAACAGGAGAGGAAGCGAGAAAAGTATTTGAAGAAATCAAGAAATGGGTATGGGAAGTGTTTGGAATGTTTTCCTGATATTTCTCAATTCTTAAAAGATAAAAAGCATTAAATGTGTGATAACATTTTTGTTTAAATACTTTTTCTTCTCTTATCGTTTGTGTTTATTCTATTTCAGGTTGCAAGGTCTAACAGAAAGTTTCTATGATGAAATCAAAACATTACCCTTTGAAGATAAAACTGGAGAGCAAGTAATGGGATCTAGTAATGGTAGCAGCAGAAACAGTAGACTAAATAAGCGAAAGGCATGACATTTTATACTTTTGAAATTATTATGTGGAAATTATAAACTATCTTTTTGAACTTCATATATTAAATGTGGTTTACATCGAAATATGGTGGACGTGGTCTATGTACTCGTGCATCTGCATTGCATATGACTAACCTAATTATTTGATGACTGCCTTCCACATGGTTCAAATTGCTGTTGATCTTTTATCCATTCTGTGTAATAAAAAAAATTATTTATATAAACAAATGTCTTATATCCCGTGTTATGCAGATTTAATGTTTCATAATTCAGATTTATAGACTATATTATTGAGATGATCGCATGCCTTCTAACCTTATAGGTACTCGTTAGAGTTTTAGAGTATCTTAGTTAACAAAGTTTTATTTGGATCCTTATTTGTAAATTCAAGTCCCGCTATATTTTTTTGCCTCTATGGACTAAGCCTGTAGAGTTGGTTATTTGTCTAATAGTTATGTAATTTTAGAAACCAATTTCTGGTCATTGGGAGATTATACTATATGTACAGTTATTTACTGATTGTTCTGAGCTGTGTTCTATGCAAAGTAATAAAAATGATACTATGATACCCGCATAATTAGAAATAAGAAATATAACTAAAATGCCCCTTGAGATAATTTTGCTCAGCAACACTTTATATATTTGAAAATTTGAAGTCTATCCTTCAACAGATACTCACTTTCCGTAACCTTATGTTTGTCTGTCAATTTTAATTTTAAAAAGAAGGAAAAGTTATATTGCCTCAAGCTGTGTCTTTTTCCTTTGTTAAGTGTATGCATTATGTAATTGACGGTGTTGACTGTTATATGGAACTAACAAATTTGGCTTTGCAGAGGAAACATTGAAGGAGGAAATTTTGGGTTTTCACAAAAAGAGCTGAACTGCTCTCTGGGAAACTGACCACCGGATGCTGTTGGAAGAAGTAAATTAGATTCAATGCAAAGGAAATGTAAAAGCTAGGGTTGGTATTGGTGAATTCCTCCGTGTTTGTACATTTAATTTTAGTATTTTATGGTCATCCTAATCGACTCTGGTGGCCAATCGGGAACGTGGGTTGCAGATTTTCGAAGAGATGTTATTACACGGATGCAACACCCAATTCTGTGATTCACGTGTTTTTTTAGTTCACCTTTATACATTGGGGTTGAAGCATGCAGCATATTATTAAACCAAGTATTTTTCCAAGTCAAGCTTATATTTTTGTTATCAATGCTCTTATTTCGCGGTTGAAGATGTAGGCCATCGGTTGGTTCTTTTGTTCATGAACCAATATATTCTCGTAATTGTTGTGCTTGATGATAATTAAATTTTGAACGACTTGTTTGGTAGATAAGATGTAAGGAGATATAAACAAGATAAACATTAATTATATTTAATATTTAATATTTGGTGTGTTATGATAAAGATTAGATAATAATAGTGATGATGATAGCAAGAATAAAGAAAATGGTTGTTTGACATGATTAATAATGATGATAATGGTATTAATGGGGATAATAATGTGTAGTAGTTGTTATATGATAGAGAGAAAATGGGGATAGTGATGATGAATATGAAAATGATAATATTGATGGTTAGAACGATGATAGTGATGATGAATATGAAAATAATAATGTGGTCGTTGTTATGATGGAAAGAAAATAAATTATATTAATTTAAATTAAAATAGAAATATAACAGCATAAACATTCAAAATTAAGATGGTTATTATAGAATATGAAAACAAGAATAACCCAATTAACTTTAATAGGTATTTTAACAAATTTTTTCTTTATCTAAATAGTTTTATAATCCAAATTTTGTTATTTTAAATATTTTTAACATTTCAACTTTGAAGTCTATTAACTTCTCATCATTTTTCTACAATTAAATATTAAGATAATCATCAATTAAATCTTAAGGTAATTATGTTATATTAGGTTCATAAAATCTATTTAAGATCATACAATAATTTTTTTAGTTTGTAATTATATTAGGTTCATGAAGTCTATTTAAGATCATATAATATTTGTTTTTTAATTTGTAAATTATCTTCTTATTCTTTAACTTGAAATCTTTTTTCCTACTTAATAAATATTTTCTCTTACAAATAACTATTTAAAAATACATCATTTGCAAGCATCCAAATTAGGCAGCATTCTAATTATATCAAAGCTTGCAATTTTGTAATGTCAATTTTTTAATCATTCTGAATTCTTCCTTCGTAGTATTATTTTATTTATCATCTTTTTCAGTTTTTTTTTCAAATTTTACAAGTTCTAAGATAGTTATATTACACTTTTTGATAAATCTTAGATAAAAATATTGTACTTCTTACAAAACTGTCACCAACTTCAATTTTATTATTAGAGTTACGGTAGCAGATTCATAAGTTTCAAATCACCACATTTTCTACCCTTAATGTCTAGCCTTTACCAATATTTTATCTAGGTTTTCTATTTTCAATGTGGATAAGTTAATTTCAATTTTCTTATATTTCTCTCCTAAAATGAACTTTTGGAAAAATTCTTTTACATAGACCTAAATTACAAATATTTTGTTGAAAAAAGATCACTAAAAGTTTGCACTTGCATTTCTGCCAATTATATTTGTCTCTTATGTACTAATTTACATGAAAATAAACTAGAACAAGTCACCAGAGATTTATGAACAATCTAAAGTTAAAATGATCCAGCGGAAGAATGAGGAAGTCAGCCATCATAAAGCATGATCGCAATGATAGTATGTATAATTCGAACATGATGGGAGAAAATAGACTTCACCGTGATCAGTAGTGCCTGACATTCCTTTGGGAAGGGTGCGTAGCTGATAGTTTCTCCGCAGAACTGGAATTGCTTCAGTCCACTTCAGAGCTGTTCCTCGCAGGTCGGGTTGTGTTGTACAGTAAAAGACCACATAGAAGAATTGCACAGCCAAGCAAGAAAAAAGGGCTCAAGCTTGTTCCCTGGGGAAGATATGGCAATGGAAGGGAAAGAATATAAACAGAAATTGGCACTGCAAAAATCATAAGCAAACATGAGCTAAAAGGTTATTAAGAAAACCTGATGTTCAAAAGACCTCAGTTTTCGCTGGAATGCAACAAAAAGCATTTTAGGGAGATGCAATGATAACGATACCTGACAACATTACCAGAAGAGAAGCTACAACTGCAGAAGAAGTTTTTACAGCATTAAGCAGGGATATGTTGAATGCCAAATTGGTAATTATGTAAAGTACCGGAAGTAGGGGAGCGCCATCACAATCTGAGACATGGAAATTGAAGAGGAATATGTATATATTAAAACTTGGGCCCAAAAAAAAAAATTAAAACCAAGGTTCAAAATCATCTAAGGGGTACAAGACAAAAACTACATAAAAATTTATTGATTTCTTACAATTATGAAAATTTTAATTGTTTTATTCAAAAAGGTTAAAAATAAATTACTGTCAAATTTATCTAGTTATAGATGGGGTTAAATCATTGCTTATATATATATATATATAGCTGATGGACTATAAGCATTTATAATCCTAGTACATAAAGGTAGGGTATCGAATTATGACATGAACCTTGTGATAACCACAAGATCCAACCATGGAGCTAAGAAAGCCGAACGCCTAATAAACCTATTTCAAATTCCATACGTCTGATACCTTACAATTGGGACATAATGTTCCATCATGATCTGTAGCCAAGCACCCCCTGCAATACTTGTTTGCAATTGACAGAAATGGTGGAAGGGAGATACCAATTGATGCAAACCGTGAAACCTTACTATTAAAACTTGCCATTGTGGTTTGAAAGTTCATGGTCATAAACTCCAATGCGGGACTTGTGCCCCATACCCTAATACTAGATTGTACACAACTACACATAAATACGAGAGCACACCCAGGAAAATAATCATACACATAGTACCTAATCTTGATAGTGTTTTTAACAGTAAAAGGTATAAAAGGAGACGCAGACAAGAATTCGAAAACCCACTTGAGGAGATATGTCATTGCGTTGCTACCAATTTATTAGACTTACCTGGTTTACCAGCTCCAAGGTTTAGAAAGCAACCAGCACCGCTCTTAAAATATGAAGGAAGTTCAGCAAATGGTATGCCTCTCAATTTTGAAAGTAAAGGTAGAGACAGAAATACAAAAAGCGCCTACAACAAATATCACGTAAACCATAAATGTACCTTTCAATGATTAATCAAGTAATAAACATAAACAAGAGTATTTGAAAGTTAGGCCAATATTGTGCTACCATTAGAAAATTTGCCTTGCCAATATTTGAGTAAACTACTTAACTAAGGCCTAATAACTATTTATTAGGTAAACATTTATGTATAAGTTGTACTTATAATTTCAAGAAGAATTAAACTATTTTCACGAGCTATTCTAGAAAGCTTTTTGTGGTCAAGTTGAAAAACAGCTTTTAAACATATCATTAGTTATTTTCATGAATTCTCCCAAACACCTAGAGAGATGCTTATATTGTAAGATATACCCAAATAAGTTTCAAATTAGCTCTTCCACCCTAAAATGAAGGGGGGCTCTTATGAAAACTTTTTCAGAAGAAAAACACAGTGCCAAGTAACGAAAGCTGACAGTATCAACTCTGTTTTCATCAAAGTTAGAGGTGTGCATAAATTAATCCAAATGAATACAAAAAGTAAAAATTGAACTAAAAAAACTACTTTTCCATTGGATTGGATAAGGCCTCTGTTTTTATCAAAGTTAGAGGTATGCATGTAAACCAATCCAATCGAATACAAACAGTAAAAAATGAACTAAAAGAAAGAAAACCAACTTTTCCATTTGATTGGATCTAGCCTCTATTTTGATTAAAGTTAGAGATGTTCATAAACCAATCCAATTGAATACAAACAGTAAAAATTGAATTAAGAAAAGGGAAATAAACTTTTTCATTCGGATTGGATCGATATTCTGTTCCAATTTTAGAATTTATCTTATCCAAACCAAAAAATTGAATTTGTGCATGCATGTACGTTTATTTATGACATTGTTAAATTACATATTTATAACTTTAATATTGATTTGACTAATAATTTATAATCTGAATTTAAAATTTATATATTATGACGAATGTGATTATCAATACCATGTTCTGATTTATTGAGACTTTTAATACTTTGAATTAGTTTTTATAAAATCTATTGTCTATTCTGTGATTTGTTTACTGTCTTCTAAAAACACCAAAAGCTTGATCCGATAAAGTTGGATCAGTTTGGGTTTGAATTTTAAACTAAACTAATTTGATGATAAAACAAGAAAACTTTGGATTGAATCGAATGACTTTTCTTCTGATATAATACAATCCACGAAAACCCTTAGTCAAAATATATATGCCTGATGTACAGAAAATACAAAAGAAAAAGCAGCCAGGCAGGCAGAACAAGCAGAGCTCAGAACTTTAAAATAAGAAAAATGATACAAGTACACCCATTTTTTTCAAGACACTCACATGACACCCATAATCCGTTGAGCGCATCATATTTGCACTCAGCAAATCACGTTCAGTGCAAGTAAGTTGCACTCAATGAATTTCTTTGCAGAAACTTGTGCGCTGAGCACAAATATGATGTACTCAGTGGATTATGGGTGTTGTGTGGGTGTCTTGAAAAAAAGGGTGTCATGTATCATTGCTCTTAAAATAAATGAATAGGCATAAGTATTCATGTCTATTTCATCATAGATAGAAGAAATTAGCAGCAACTTAGGCTTTAATGTAACTCATGGTGCATTGTCAGCATTGGGAACTAAAGAATGGAACTTTTGGATTATTATAAAATATAGCTTTTGTATGAAAGATATTCAATGTTTTGGTGGCAAGGTCTACAAGTAAGATAGTGAATTCAAATCTCAAGAATTGGTAATATAATTCTTACCTATAAGACAAATTTAATATAACCTTTCCTTCATGTTCTTTTACCATTATATGGATTGTTTTGGATGAAGAAGGAAAAAGAATATTTAACAAACAGAGTTCAGAAAATTACTGTAATGATGTTAACCAGATACAGTTATTTATACTACTAACATTTTAGGGCAAGTTCACATGTAGTCAGTACAAAAATATCCTTATAAAATTCTAATATAATAAGATTCCTAAGACTACAACAATCCAAGTATTCTAATAGTTACTGTTTTCAATTTGTTAGGGGACAAACAAAAGTAATACATTTCGAAATAATATAAAAAGATAGAAACCAAGCATATAATTTGAACTCACATAATTAGTTTCATGATCATTCTTCAATTATAAGATGAAACAACTAATAAGAAATCAGTAATAAAGAAAACAAAAGCTAACAAAATACAGGAAATAAATGCTATTTGAAGATTTTGAAAGGTAAAAATAGTTCATTGCAATTTATGTTGCAAGCAGTACCTGAAACCCAGATCCAAAAGAATTGACCACAAATATGTCCAGTGACTTGTGCTGCATGTGAACATGTAAGGGACATCAAATCATGCCCATGAATGAAATGTCAATGGAATCTGTAGTCCAGTGACCTTATATACCACCTCCCCCCTTAAAAAAGTAGAAAAAAAAAGCTGAACAGAACCGCTTAAAAAAATTGAATCAAACCAAATCGAACCCGTTCATAAAAATCAAACCAAACAAAACCAGTCAAAAAAAACCAAACCAAACCAAATAGGTTCAAAAAAACCCAAACCAAACCGAACCGGTTCAAAATAAAAATGAACTGAATCGGCTTAGAAAAAACTGAAGCAAACTAGTTCCAAAAAACCGAACCAGTAAAAAAATGAACCAAACCGGTCCAAAAAACTGAACTGAACCGGTAAAAAAAGTGAACTGAATTGGCACAAAAAAACCGAACCGAACCAGTAAAAAAATTGAACTGAACCAGTCCAAAAACCAAACCAAACCAGTTGAAAAAACTGACCTGACCTGGTCCAAAAAAATCAAACCAGTAAAAAAACCGAACTAGTCCAAAAGAACCAAACCTGTTCACAAAAAACCAAACCAAACCGGTTGGGTTAAAAAAACCGAACATGACCAATTTTAAGGAACCTAACCAAACCGGTTCCAAAAACCTGAACCAGTCCAAAATACTGAACCGAACCAATCCGGGTTAAAAAAACTGAACTGAACCGGTCCAAAAAAAACCGAACTTGTTCAAGAAAACCAAAGCTAACCAGTTAAAAAAAAATCAAACGAAAACCATTAAAAAAAAATGAATCAAACCGGTTCAAGAAAGCATACCTTTAATCGAGTAGCTGAGTCAATGAAAATATACTCCTGCCATAAAAGAACACATAGATTATAATGTTCCCCGAGAAGATTTAACTAAAAGTCAACATCTGGTTATTGACTAACCTTGATTACAGAAGCCCAAGCTTGAAAGGCACATGAAATTATCATCAATGCTGGCCAAAAGAACTGAACATCAGAGAGCATCTGACCTGTATTTGAGCCACTGCAATAATGGGAAACAAATGATCATATGGGACCCACTTCATTTGAAGTGAAAAAGGAATTTCCTATCAATCTAGAGTTTAGGCACTGATTGCATGAGATTTCTACCCCAACAACCACAACAAAAAAGGTTCTATAGCCTGTTACAAGCAACTACTGACCTGGGCTGTCTAACATTCTAATGAAAGCATAGTTGGAAAGATTAGAAGCAACGAAACTTTGGTAAAAATATTTCCAATTTAAATAAACTGTTTTGGTGGTTAATCAATTCAATGAGTAGTTAACCATTCCTAAAATGAAATTATTTTGTTAAGAATTTTTTTATGATAACTTTCCCAAAATTATGTACCTCTCAAACAAAGAAGAAAAGGAGGATAAAATTACAATATTTTTACACCAAATGAGATGATGTACATGGTAAAATCCTTTCTGTCCATAACAGTTATAAACTGATCACAAGTAATTATTGTATTTTGTAAAAAGTAAACTATTTTAGCTCCACTTGGTCCTTCAGAGAAATTTAACATCAACCCTTGAACAATAGAAAGTGACATCAATATGTCCGTGGACAATGTTCTTGTTGTCCATCTACCAAAGGACACTGCTGATGTTACTCTATATGATTGCTAAAATGATGTTAAAGTGCTTCAGAGGACCAAACTGATGTCACACATATATGTAATCAATTTTTTTTTCAATTGGAAAGAGGGATTAGAAGTTAAGTCTGATTTTTTCAAGCCAATATCTTTTGTCAAAGTTCATCACTACACATTTTTGGGAATACTTTTCACATAGGAATCTGACCTGATTAAACTAAACATGAGAAACTGAATATGGACAGTGCCGATAAGGATTATTGAATTTCTCCATATTATAAAGTCAAATTACCTTGCAATAGCCACCACAACACCAACAGCTACAAGTAAGCACCCAACCAATTGATTGATTGTGTACCTTCTTCTCAAGAGAAGGGTAGAAAACATTAGCTGCCAAACCAAAAAAGTCTGCCAAAGAAGAATTCATAAACAGTATTTTGAGAAATTAATATTACACATAATGATGCATTAAAATAACATCAGTACTAATAATGCTTCAGCAAATGCATTAGTCATGAATAGCCATCAGTGATGAATGAGAGAAGGTGCTACAGATTTTACAGTAATATTATCATTCTCTTCCTTAATAAAAGGACAGGTTGAGAGTACAAAACACAAATGCAGCCAAGCCATCAGAACATACTGAATAAGTTTTAAAATAACAATGAAATGGCTTAGGTATGATGCCATCAAAGTGAGACAGCAGACTCAATCCAAGGACAAGAATGGACTACATTGTCCTTGAAAAAGTAAATTGGATGATTTTGGTCGTATCAAAATGTTTTTGAATGAAAAATGAGAATGATGAGTTTTAGAACACCATTGGTGAGTAGTGAGAAGCAACAATAGTCTTAGTTTCTATAATGCTACAAGTTGATAAAAGTCAAAACTCCATGATTTATTATGATTACTAATAAATATGCATGTTTATATTATTGATCAGTGCTATAAGGTCCCTTATTCTGAATATATTACAAAACCACCATGCTTCTCAGAGACCATTGACTAAACTGAATCAATGCCACAGCATTTCAATCAAATTCTCAAATCTCAAGTGCTGCTGTATAGCATGACATCCGCATCATGTAAAATGAAAGCAGATTTTCTCAAATAAGACCTTGCCAAATATATGAAAAATGGGAATCTGAAAATCAAGTAAACTCCACAGCTATATAAAATAGAAGGCATAAGTATATTGTTTTAAATAAAGAAAAACATGTATTTTTGTTTGTCACCCTTTCTCATCCTTCGATGAAAACCTGCTCAAAATATTTAAGATACCTGATTCAATATGGGTATGACTGGTCCAGGAAGTACGGCTGCAGAAGGTAATCAACATTCATTTCAGAAACACTGAAAGCAAACACTAAGGGTATGTTTGACGGGAAATTGACAGCAAAGTTAAAATGTAGTGGAAAGGAAAGATTTCGATTTTCATTCTTTGTAGCTTGGCAGAAGGTGGAAACTCACATTCAAAGTACACCTCACACAAATTGCAACCTCTGCTTTTGTTCTTTCCTCTAGAAACATTTCAAAACTTTACATTCATTTTTTCATTTCACCGTCTTCTAATTACTAGTTATTTAACACTATAAAACCTAACATAGAAATTATTTAGATACACAATTCAGAAAACCCAATGGGATGTGTGACCGTGATACTCCCTCCTTTCCACAATGATTACACTTTGAGGTTATTTACACACATATTAAGAACAACAATAAATATATCACTTTTAAAACAATTTTACTGAAATAGCCTCACTCTTCCCATAAATGCATTACTTTGGATAAGAAAGAGAAAGTAAATAATTCAGGGACATATCAAGAAGAAAAAAAAGAATACTTCATTGAAATGTGATAACATAAGTCAATTTAAAATCTTTTTTATATAGCTAAAACTGCATTAGTTGTCTACAAGTACACCCTCAACTTAATACAGTAAAAGATTGGGCCTTATCAAGGGGTGTGCTCTAGAGACAAGAAAGAACTTGATTTTCATGCTCACAGTGGCAGTATAAAAAGATTTACACTGTCATCTACAGTCATGTATAGTAAATTTGATGAGTTTTATAATAACTATTTTAAGTTGATCTCTGCTTGATTGAAAGTGTAAAAATCTATATAGCATGAAAATTAAACAAGGTTGAAGACTAAAGCACAAGAAATGACAAAACACGAACACAGTCTGTACCTCCAGCAGACATTCCCGCAACCAATCCCAAAGCTTCTAGAAACCCAATGGCGACAAAGCGCAATTTCGGAATTGCCAGCATCTCATCGGTTACAATTCTCGCCCGGTACCGAATATACAAGATGCCGAAATATATAACAACGTACCTACGTTACAAAAACTAAAATTATTCAAAGCACTGAAAACCCCCCAAAAACAAACAAACTAACAATTCCCCCAGAATGAAACAGCAAACAAATGCAATTACAAGTAGCAACAAAGAGGTTTACCCAAAAGTTATGAACTGAGCGAGAAAAAAGGGGTAATTCATCATGGGAACAAGGGCCAATTTGTAAAGCACGCGATTCGCTACCGCTGTTGTAACGGTAACAGCGGAACTCAATAAGATGAGGTTGGTGCCACTTCCCGATGAAGAGGTTGAGTTTGAGGCACGAATTTTGAGTGAGGTTGGGTGGTGGTGAACATGGTTGCGGTTGGATCGAGTGTTGCCGGAAAAATGCAACGGTAGCTTCGAAGAGAGTGACATTGATACGAGAGGTTGCAGCTTCTGATTGCAGAGCGCGAAACGGCAAGGGAACGATGAAGTTGAACAGAATGCCATAGCAAACGACATTTTTTCTTACTTTCAACTAACTTGGATCATTTTTGCCGAGTAAAATATGTTCTAGAATTTTTTAATTTTATAATTATTATTGGATGAATTTTGAAAAAGACTTTTTTAAATAACTACACTCTTTCCCTATTTTTTTTTATTTATGTAAAAAATAAAACGTGGAGTTTGTTCGATATAATGTGGTGTAAACATTATTATTCAATAAAATGAAAAAGTATATTGCATTATTAAACTATTAATAACAAGATTTTTATTTTTATAGAGTTTAATGGATAAAAATGATAGTAGCTGTAAGGTAATATTTAAAGAGGGTATTGCAATATTTGTTTATGTATTTGAATGGTAGAAAAGCTAGTATTTTAGTATATGTAATATGTAGAATAAATGATGTTTATAACAAAAAATATTTCTTTTTAAGATAATTATTCTTTTTTTAATTAAATAAAAAAAAAATCCACACCTTAAAATTGAAATACTTGTACTCCAGCTAAATAGTCATCATTACTTTCGTTGAGTTTAAGTTTTTATATATTATTATTAAAAAATATATCATCAATATACTAAAAAAATTAAGTGTGATTTTAAAATATTAACTATAAAACCAAACAAACTTTTTTATATATAACTATATGTGATTAGACAACAACATAAACATAAACAAAACAAATAGTACATTTTAATTAATATTATTTCATTTTAGTAAACATAAGTATGATCTCTTATAAAATATTTATTTATTTGACAAAATGTAAGTATGAACATTATACCATTTTTTTTAAGGGTGAGAAACCAACAATAATAAAAAGGTCATTGAAATAAACCTTTTGGATGGATGTGTAATAAAAATAAAAATAAATAAAAAGTTTAAAAAATAATAATTTTAATATATTTTTTTATTATATATATATATATATATTTATTTAATTTTAAACATTTTTATCTTAAATACATCTAAATAAAGCATTAAAATATTGATGTCAAACATACACTTAAGAAAATATAAAGATTCTTTTACCTATTTATCAACAATGCTTATAACATAAAACAAATTCAAACATTCTTTTATAAAAACTATATATATTGATGTATTTTCTAAGATAAAGTTAAATTTATCTAATAATCAAGTTTATTGAAAAAAACATAATATACTTTTTAATTTTGATAATTGATAGATAAAGCTAATTTTTGAAGAATAATGATTTTAAGTTTTGATTAAAAAAAAATAGAAATATCTTTTAATGAAATTATTTGTAATTGTTTTTTAACCAAACTTCAATTGTCTAAAAGTATGTATAAGATTCTAAAAGTTTACAACTAATGAACAATAGATAATGTTATAAACTTTAATTGTAGATTGAAACATGATAATGTCAAATTTTTTTTATTCAGAGTATGTAAGTCACAGTAGTCAAAGTTTTTAAATGATTTGGTGATTAAATAATTATTATTTAACTTAGTAAGAATTAAAGTAATTTGTAAAAAATAATAGATAAAAAGTGATAAAATTTTTGTAGTCTTCATAAATTATTTAAGTAAACATATATAACTAAATTTAAGTCTATAAACAAATATTTAAAATAATTTATTACATGGTTCTTTTATTTATTTTATTTGAAAAATTATAAATTTTAAATGATATTTAATCAAACCTTCTAACCTTTTATCAGATCATCTAAATACTTTGTTACGGAAAATTTTTGTAAGAAAATTTAAACTATATCCAGGATTCTCTTTTTCAAAAGTTCTCTTTCTAAATTTCATATAATCGTACTTATAATATATTGAAACATATATATAAAAAGAAAAAGAATATCATAAATGATAAAAAAATTATAAATTATAAAAAATAAATAAATTTTTTTGTCATATTCTTAAAAAATATCTTTAGTAACATAAAATTTTATCTTGATATAAATAAATTGTCTTTAAAAAATGACTACAATTTCAATTCTATATATTGAATATTTAATATATGTAAGAAAAACGTTCAATTTAGTGTTATCCTTTGCTCAATAAAAGTTATCTAATAATATATCATTCTTTGTTAACTGAATTAGTTAAAAAAAAATTATTATATAATTAAAATTATTTAGTATTGAAAAATAATTAAATTTTCAATTTTAAAAGATAATTAAATGAGTAATTTAATCTGATAATTTTAAATACCTTCCAAGCTTATTTATTGGATATATTTTCACGATTTTAATTGATATAAAAATATAGTAGCTATAATGAATACATGCTCAACATAGAATAAGTTGTAACATATATCCATTTTTAAATCAATACTCTTCTTCCTCTATATTAGGAAACTTAAAAATTTAATAGTAATTAGTATTGTGATAAAAAAAATTCAAGCAGAACAAAATATTGCATTCTTTAATTTTCATTGATTGGTGATGGAAATGTTGAAAAGAAATGAGAAAAAAAATTGCTCCCCAGTTTTTCTTGTAATTATGTTATGTATTAATTTTTATTTCAATGACACAGTGAACATATATCATTACATAAAATACAGGAAAATTGGGCCATTCCAATTGACTAATTGCGAATAAATAATATATTTTATTTAAGTTTTCCTTAAATCTCTCTCTCTCTCTCTCTCTCTCTCTCTCTCTATATATATATATATATACAATGTGTGTATGCTGCTGCTGGGTCACTATTAAAATTTATATTAACTCAAAAAGATACCGACTAGCTTCCTTATGAAGCAAAAATAAAATAACTAAAACATGGTGGCAAAGGGACATTAAACAGGTTATTGAAAAACCGCCGAAGCATTTCCCATTGCAAATATAGAACTGTACAACATATTAACATGATATAATGTTGAAAATCTTGTCAACCCCAGTAAAAGCTTTTAAATAGCTTCTAACCTAAAATGTAATACAGTTTGTTTCCTTCCTCACCCCTCCCAAAAAAGAAAGAAAAAGAAACTTATCAACCAAATCCGAATCCCTCGTTTCCTTCATGAATGGCAAGCAGTAACCTCTCTTCCAAATGTTGTTTAGATGGATACTCTGGCAAATCTAATTGATTGAAACTGCATATAAAAGACTCCGTGTTACTAAGTTCAAGACACATGATAATAATTGATCCATCAAGTGATAAAATATAGCTCAGAACTCACACTGAAAAAATGCTGATTCAAGATATAATAAAATTAAAAGTAGAAAAAAGGTACCAGGTATGTGCAGAAGGCAAGTGATCAGAACTTCCATATGCCTTATGTATCTGAAACCTCTGGGAACCTGAAATTCCTTGAAGAGCGCTAAAACCCTCCAAAGGCACCTGAAATGTTGGTAGCGAAAATCAGACCCCTAATTATATAATGCATGATCTAGTAAACAAAACAAGGAACCATCATAATTTGATTACTATAAGAACGATATTGAATATTGTCTTGAGGGAAAAGAGTATCGGTTAGGTACACATTGGGAGGAACATAACAATCAGTGCTTCTTATCTCCATCACAACTCAGATCACTAAATTAATAGTTCTCATGAAAAACAAAGCCAACTACTTTTACTTCTCGCTGAAGTTATCTGTTGGAAACTGATATACTGGAAACTTGACTATTGGGAATGGCAATTGCCGCATTAAAAGCTTAGGATTCAGGAACTTTACTCTTCTTGTAAAACAAAAGTAATTAATTCTGAAATGTGTATATATAGGAAATCTGAGGACTGCTTCCATTGAAACTCAAGTATTCAACATTCTCAATCTTGAGACAAGACTCCTGATGTTTCGAAATAAATTCAATGCACAGAAACTGGATTTGATTGAATGTGAAGGCAAAAGAAGCATAGTGCCCGTGATTCAAAGACTGAAAATTTTTATTACTAATAAAAGACATACAGATCAGAAGGTTTAAAGCTTTAAAAGCAATATACCTTGGATGTGCCTGTGACAAACTGCAGCAGTCTAGCTTTGTCTTCTTTGCTGAAACCTTGAACAACCTCCCAAAACCATTGGATAACTGGTGATGCACCACTATATCCAGAATATTCTGTATTTGCTCTCATGTCATCCACTGGAATGAAATGTAGAAATGATTGTTAAATTTTCTTTTCCTGAATTTGAACACTTATAAAGATAGACAGCATTGAGGGAAAATAAATGTGTGGCCTCAATAAAGTTAAATGCTAAATATTGGAAAAGACTCACAATCAATATCAGGTAGTCCACTGATCAATAATTCCAGCTCTTTGTCATTGAATATAGATATTAATTCCCTGGGAATTAATTCATTGAACCCTTCCAAGAAAGCATTTATTTGAGGTCGGATGGCGGTAGTCAACCGATGCTCAACAACCAAATCAACATATTGGTGCTTATTCTCCTCTGTAACTTTTGTATTCCGTCCACCAGGAATCAGCTCATAATCAGTCACCTAGACAATTTCATCAAAATTAGATACTAAACAATGGGCAATCCTATATACATCACTGAAATAATCTCAATAGTTTAGAAATGAAGTGAGAACCTCTGTCCGCTCATACAAAATCAACTTTTCCTCATCTGCATCAATGCTAAAAGTAAGATCCAGAACATCACTGATATCATTCTGCAGTTATACCATAAACATGAGACAATTTTCACAATAAACATGAAGATTCTGACAAGGGTAATGGAAAACTACAAAAAGAAACATGCCTCAAGCATCCATTTCAAATTTCTGAAATAGCTAGGGTCAATAGCTTCAATATCATGGTATGTAACTTTGACCCCTAGGATGTGCTTGTAGAATGACCGAGTAAAATGGACATCCAAGAGCTGACCATCAAATAATGCTTTTCCAACCTGGATAATGTACAAAGGGATAAGAAAAAGGTATATGTGCCCAGCTGCATACATTAAGAACATTTATAAGAAGAACTCACCACTCTACCAACAAATTTGAAATACGATAGATGTTCTGTTTGGTAAACAGAGTTAGGGTTCGGCTGAAATGTCGATTCATTGCCTACTGTAGTAAAGAGCAGGGCTCCTCTGTCAAAAATAACTCTAGACAACAATTGATACCATTCCCTTGTAAGCCCACCTGCATCGATACCTTCTTCCCCTTGGAAATGAACAGTCAACCTTCCCTTCAAATCTTGAGTTGATCTCATGCGAAGCTGGTTATATGAATCTTCAAGAACATACGCCCTTCTCACTGATATTCTTAATGGGCTGTGGTGATGGTCATGCTGATGTTTAATTTTTGATCGGAAGTGGGATCTCTTGTTATCAAAATCAATAAATCTTGGAGTCTTCAGCATAAGGGAAAAAGATTTCTCAAGCAAGCCAGGATTTTGTCTGATAAAAGCATTCAATAGTTTCCTATGCTTCTCTGAAAACTTGGCAAAAGCAGCATGTTTCTCGTCTACTTTTGTTGCAGGTCCAGATGTTTTCAGCCGAGTACCAGATGTGCTGGCCTCTTCCACATCAGAAATTACAGGAACACTTGTGACAGTACTAGCACCAGACAAAGCAGGATGCAGCTTCTCACAAAAAACAAAAAAAGATTCTATGTATGGTAAGATATTTTGAGACCCAGCTGGAAGTGGAGGCATGACATTGGACGGTTTAGACACGGATGTTCTAGAAGGGGTAATAGACTCAGATACTGACTCAGAGTAGGCTTCTATCTTGCTTATACAACTGCTCAGCTCATGCCACAAAGGCTCTAATGCTGAATTGATTCCCCAAACTTCGGAAAGAGAAGCAGTTATTCCATCATTCTCTTTCTCAGCCAATGAGGTGACAAGGGAACTCAAGGCTTGCAAAACTCTTAAAATTGCAGCACCATCAGAAGACGTTGTACTAAGAAGAGCTTTCATTGCTTCACTGAAAGTGCGCAGCTCATCCATTGCAGATGAAGTCAAGTTACGAACTGCTCCAGCCAGATGAGCGACAAAAAGCTGACAATGAATTGGAGCAATGGCCACCAGTTTTTTCATTACCTCCGCAACAAGACCATATGCATTGTCAGACAAACTGGAAGGAATACAAGAAACATTAGATGAAATCTATATTGCTAAATTCTACAAAATTGCTTTTAGAAGAATAGCAAGACCCATTTGGTTTTGAATTGTGGAGTAATAATAAAAGAAAAACTAAATGGAACACGTGTCAAGACCCAAGTAATGAATAATCTAATTAAAAAATGAAACCACATGGCAGGAAAACTTATGACTCTTACCACTAAGGCGATATCAAAATTAAATACACCAAATTAAGGCATATTAACAAAAACCCAGATAAAAGAATTAACTTTAATCTACAAGCATAATCACAACCATACCCTTCTAGAGCAAGCAATGAGCAAAGGAGCTGAAGTTCTGCTCGTGGCAGATCACACAATACTTGCTGCGCCTGACATTCCTTATTACTGGAAGGTGTGGGTTTGGAGGATTCATTGACTTGAGCAGATGCACCCGGAGCAGAAGATATAACTGAATCAATATTCACATCTACCTCCATTGCTGAAATTTGCGGACCCAGCACTGGCTCAGTAGATATCTGAGATCTATCAGATGAATTAGACTTGCTTCTAGCACTATCAATGATAACATCCAGCAAATTTAGCAACTGAAAAACAGCAAACCATGTCAGCACTCTCTGGCAAGTACACAATTGGATGTGCTAAAGATAAATAAAACCAAATCATCACCTGCTCAAGATGAGCTATGCTCCTCAAATAAAGAGGTTGCTTCAAGAGACCCATAAGCATTGCAATAGATATGTATCCTGCATTTATTTCATCTTCAACAACCATCACAGCTTTGCCACGTTCAACATCAGCATTATCTGGTTCTCTCAGTGCAGGATGATGTAGCCTAAACTGTAGCAAAATTTTTGCTACGTATGGATGATGGCGAGCAAGATAGGTGAGTGTTTCAAGTATACGCCGAGAGAGTAACGGAGGAACTCCTGCGTAACCAAACAAATAAAAAAAGCATCAATAATTATTCACCATTAGAGAGGGGGAGGAGTGTGCGGGGAACATCTTCTAAATAATATCAATGGTCACTAATTAAAAGAAAGCTTGAGAATAATAAAACAGAAACCCTTCAAGAGATTAAAACCAGGAAGATAAATTCAAAACTGTGTGAACTGACTAAATCCAGAACTGTAAATAAGAAAAAAGGTACGAAATAAATATTAATCAAGTTTTCTTACCATCAAAAGATTGAGGACGTGAGTACATGACATTGCTCTGACAACCATATAGTCGGTATGGAGGTTCAACTGCACTGAAATAACTGGCCGGCTTTCTTACATCAAGCATTAGTAAGTCCATCAAAATTTTCACCAAGGAAATTCTGGTTTCACTATGGGCACAAAGATTTAAAAGAAGCCTCTGCAATTGACCTTTATATAGTGGCTGAAAAAATTAAAAAAAAATGTGAAACCAATGAAGTTGTACTTATTTTGAAGGACTTCTTCCCAAAGCCAGTAATCAAGTAATACCTGAACTACACGAAATAACCGAATCATGGCATTCAAAGCTTCGGTGTCAACTAAAGGTGCTCCATCAGCTTCAACAACCTTAGCTCCAGCAGACCTGCGTGAAGTGATGCTTCCAGCTGCACTATCTAAGCCAGCACCAATACCTTCACGTCTAGAAGTCTCACCTCTACGACTTCTGGGGTACATACCAAAGAGGGTACGACTGTATCGATGTGCAAACCTTTCCCGCAACATATTTGCCTCAGCAACAAGGGCAGGTGTAAGGTTGGCAAGGATAGCATCAGAGGATGTTAATAGAACCTGAACAAAAAAAATAAAAAGAATTCTTCAGACAGGCTCACTTTTTGTATAAATTGGACTCAAGTAACAAACTTGCCTCTTCTCGTAATTCTGAAGGAAATGTAGCAATTATTGAGACAGTATCCATTTCAACAGGTTGCCCCTCCAACTCCTGAGATTGATGTAGTCTCTGTGCTTGCTGCTGAGCTAGAACTTCTGCTCGAATATCAGGGGGAAGTGCTGCAAGGAATTCTGGATCAATATCCCCATTGTTTTGGGACTCAGCATTTGATGGTTGAGCCACTTGACCCTGCTGGGCTGAGAGAACTTCAGCACGCAGCTCCTCAGGAAGAGCATCCAGAAAGGCAGGATCAATGGCTGCTGATCCAGCATCACTGTTCACCTGCTGCTCAGTTGCTGGACCATCTTGATCTGCATCTCGGCTTGAATTTTCTGAAACTTCAGTAACACTGTGGAGGGATGCATCTCTCACACCTACAGGAGAAGAATGACCAAAAGGCACAGTTGCTCTTCTTGTACGTGAAGCCTGGGAATCACCTGCTATCCTATCTGCTGAAACCTGCCTTTCTCCACCATCATCATGGCCATCAGCACTTCCAATCTCAACATCTAGGCTACGAAGGCTTTCACCAAATGTTGCCCCGCTACCACTACTCTCCTGGCTCACAGCTTCGACATCTCGCACAGCTGCATCACTATGCTCAAACTGCATCTCAACTGCCTGAGAGTGAGTGTTTGATACATCTGTTTGCAGAGTTCCATTCCCTACAGGTCTGATATCAGCATTGTTGTCAGTGTTATCAATTGATGTCGGAGTCACACTACCACCTTCCTGAATTGCATTACTTTCAACTGGGATTTCTAGCCTTGAACCTGCTGAATTTTGCATCTGGCTGACCTCAACTTTATTATGAGGACCTGCTTCAGCTGCATTATTATCAGATGACTTCTCAGCAGTAGGCCGCCTCAATTGAGAGACAAGCAACTCCTCAAGGCCCTGTGGTACAGCACCAGCATTTGACCCACTGCTTTGTTGGTTATTATCACTCCACAAGTTCAAACGGTGTCCATGACGTCCACTCCGCAGTGATCGAAAGATATTATCCAAGCCCGTTGAGCTCTCTGTTATACTATCTGTAAATTAAAAAATACAAAATCGCAACATCACTGAATTGGAAAACAAAGAGGGGGAAAACATTATCATAATAAAACATCAACAAGAAATTGATAAAGGAACCTACCTGATTGAGCAGAAGATGGGTGGAATGAGGAAGAAGGACCAACTAAAAGTGGATGGCGTGAAGGGGCAGCATTATCACCACTTCTGCCCAAAAGGCTGTAAATAGAGGTGGTACGCCCTGGACGTCTAGATCCAAAAACTTCAACTGGCATCACATGAAGAGATTCATTTGGAAAACTATTGTCTCTTCCAAAAACCTCAATATGATCAAAAACATTAATTCCATTAATTCCCTCCTCAAGTCTTAGTATAACACCGTCTTCATCATCCTCATCCTCATCCTCCTCCTCCATCACTTCATCAAAATCATCATCAATCTCATGATCCTCATGATCAGTGTCAGGATGTGGCAAGTGATGGACTTCATCTTCTTCCAAATCATTATGTTCCTCATCATCTTCGTCATCTTCATCTACATCTTCACCCTCATCTCCAGACATATCACCCTCATCATCGTCGTCATCCAGATTTTCTTGTACATTGGATTGGATTTCAAATTGTAGCCCCACATTTTCAATTCCATTCTCACGACCTCTGGCTCCCTCACCAGTTTCATGCATGAACTCGTCTCCATTAGCAGGAGCAAATCCCCCATCAAGATCATGATCATGTTCCATATCATCAATAACAGCTTCAGACCCACCATAAGGCTGGATCACATTGAAAGACCCAACATGGTCAACTTGAAGGGAATCATGATTCGCCTGAGATGTTTCCATGGACTGAGATGCGTGACCAATATTATCCGCTCTTCCAGATTGACTAGGATCAGAAGGCTTTGTTTGATTATCACCCTTTCCAGCACTCGATTCAACTGAATGAACATGCTCCTTGGTTACTAATTCAAGTGCTTTGATAATACCAGTAGCAACTTTAGACGAGTCAGCATGGTCCAAGTCCAAAACCTGGAGTGTACGAGTAAAAGATTTGACTAGACCAGCATCCATAAAAGTTACAGAGGCCTCAGATGATATGCTTGAACCAGCAGGTGTGCGAGCAGCCAAAACATCATTAAGTAGATCAACATAAACCTGAATTTCATTGCCTGGAGGCTTTGGCATAACACCGTTACATGAATCAAAAAATTCATTAATTATATGGCTAATCTCAGTGAAAACCCTCCTCCTTGCCTCTGAAGAACGAACACAAGCAGCTACCATAAACTGATTAGCCCTGGTTGCTAGTTTCTGCCTCCAATCACCATCAACTTTCTTGTCCTTTTTGGAATTTCGAGAATAAGGAAGAAAATTACGGAGAATATGGTAGAATATACCTCCCACACCAAAACTAGCATGACTCTTTTGATTAATGCCCCTAGTGCTGCTCATTTCAGCATCCCGTCGAAGCAGAACATGAACAGACGATGAATACATCAACAGTATCTCCATCAGAAGCTTCAAAATAAATACTATCTTTGCAAGTGACGCAGATGCTTCCTCACCACTGGTTTCATTCCCCTCTGACACAGTGGCAATTGCTTTTCCTTTCCCCCTAACTGTAGAAACATCAATGTCCATGTCACTTGATGTTGGGGAGCCAGGGACAACATTTGAGGCATTATCATCCTTCAGAGGGGGGGCAACAAATGTGCATATAGATTCAAGAAGAAGTTCTATCACATTAACAAAACTTTGAGTAGGCTTTTTGTATTTGACATTCTTTGAGTTTGAATCATGAAGTTTACCATGCACATTCCCAAGAGCTGCTGTGTTTGTACTTCCCAAACAAACTTTTCCATCATTATTATGTGCTTTATCTTTCTCCGAAGATTTATCCCTCTCCTTGGATTTCTCTTTATCCCGATCTTTCAGCAAGACAATATAAGGCCTTTCACCCACCATTTCAACTTGGCAAACAGATTGAGCAGCTTGCATAAATATTATTGGGTCCCGGGAAATTACAGAAGCTAAACTTAAGAGGAAATTTCGCGGATTGACCCTCCCATTTGGATGGCGGTTAGATGCAGCTACAAGACTGTGTTTTATCTCAGATTCCATTGCTTGCTGTAGAGTTAGTGGATCTTCAATAACATGACGGACAATACCAGCAGCAACATTGTCAAAACCAGGAAAGAGGCTACTGGTTGGCAGAGAAAGAAGTGAACTTAAACCACCAGCATCAAAAAAGGTAAGAGCAACAGAATGATTCCTCGTGAGATTGGAACAAAGTAGCAAAAGAGCATGCATTGTGTCTGAGGGAAGTTGGTTCTTCATACAACTACAAGCTATCTCAACAAGTCTCTTCTGTTCATGTACATCTGCATACTTGGTAGAAAGTCCCAATGCAGACTGCAATTTGTGTTGCTTATCCTCATCAATGAGAACTGATGTCTGCTGAACATTCACAGCTTCCTTCTTCAACAACTCTGCAATTTCAGAATTCAATTTTTGATCCACTTGCAAAAGCCTCTCTAATGCAAGAAAAGCAGCTGCAACCCATTTTGGCACCTGATGTTTCTCCCTGTCACCAAGACTAGAATCCCACTGGTAGAGTAGATCTGAAGCAACTTTTATCAAACCACTCTTTGAAGCAGCTTCCCGTGCAACAGCATCCTCATTAAGAATCAAAGCAAGAACATGAAATAAAGCAGCAAGCATGATATTATTTCCATTACCAGAATCCAATCCACATTCCTTGATCCGATCAACAATAAAAGTAACAACATTAGATCTATATTGACCATCATTCTGAGAGCAAATCATCATAAGCAAGTCACGGACAGGAAAAGCAAGAGGTTCCTTTTGAAGAAGTTTTGTGCAAGTTGATAACAACTCATCAACAGGAGGAAGATGGACAACCTCTTCCTCAAGCTGAGGAACACTGTCACTTGCAGCAGCATCCTTGGTCTCAGATTCAGAGTTTCCAAGGGACATTGCAAGTGCACGAGCAAGTTCATCATCTTCTTGGGTGTCCTCAGGATGGGAAAACAGCCACTCCATTGCCAACTCCACACTATTTGATCCAACATGCCTCAGAGCTTCTTCTGCTCTAGACCTGGAAAATCCCATCTCTACAATGGTTGAAATTGTTGTTTCATTAGGAGGAGGCCCAGAAATACGAGCACCATTGCTGCCATTTACATTTTTTACTTCAACACCTGAATAAACATGCCTAATGATAGAAATAACATTAGAAATAAATTCATGACTACAATCAACAAACTGGGAGTGAGTCCAAACGGGGAGCACAGCCTTCAACACCATAGATTGGAGAACCTTTACAAATATCTCAGCATCTCGTGGAAATGGGGTATCACCACTAAGGGGTTGTGCAAGTAAAGGCTTTGTGAAAGAAGATAATATGAAAGAGGAGGTCACTAGATGGTCCATAAATTTACTATAACTAGCTAAAGAACCATAGATCCACAGATGATCTGCATCTTCATCCTGCTTCACATTCCCATCATCAGTTTCCATTGGCGACGCCGGAGTCCGATTAACTGCAAATAGCAACTGACTAGTGGCTTCAAATGTGGTCAATACAGATTGAATAACTCCATGCCCATATAAGCAATTCAATAAAATGGGATTGCAAGAATCAGGCTTTTCCATTAGAATGCCATCAATAAAATCAATGACTTTACCAAAATAACGACATTTTGTTGATATGGATGCTTCCTCAACATGGCCTCCAAAATTCATGTGATCCAGAGCAATGTTTGCAAAAGTAGAAGCCACTGATTTTGAAGCAGGACTTACACTCACAACATCATCACGACGGCGAGAAGGTTGCAGCATTACTTTTCCCAACTCTTGAAACAAATGTGTAATGTGAAATGAAAGTGATCTGACCATGTCACAACAAGAGGTATAATATGTTCTCTGCTTGTCACATTCCTTCTTATTCACAGCCCCAGGAACATCTACAGACTCGGAAGGATGCAACTGATTACTTGATCCCAACCGCCTGTTTGTAGCACCAACAGTATTTGATCGGTGCTGTGAACCAGGGGCTCGACCCAGATCTCGATACAGGTTAATAAGGTCAAAAAACTGTGATTCTACACTCCATCCTGAAGTCCTCCTCCTGAGTAATGGATCAAGAAACTGCCTGATAGAATTGTACCTTTGCTCTGCAGTTTCATTTGCATCAACATCTGCCTGTTGCGAATCAGTAGTAGAACAAGAACCATCATCTTCAATATCAGGCTTCGAATTTTCAAGAAGAGAAATTTGCCACAAAACTTCGCGGTGGATGCGTCCAATGTTTTCAAGAACATCCTTATTACCATTTCCAAATTCTGTAAGCAATGCAGTCACCCAACGGTTGTCCTTCGACGCAGCAAGAAAAAGAAGAAACTCAACCAGGAAAAGTGAAGAAAATATCTTATCAGTTGTCATCTTTGGGTCCAGCAACAAAGGACCTGAAGATGCACCGAACCCAGTTAATGCTTCATTTAAGTGCTCTCTAAGAGAGGAACAGAAGGCCTGTGCCAAAGGAGTGGAATGTTGTTGAGCAAACCCCTTAAATACCATGGTGCTATGCAAAGCAATAGACATGCCATCTGAGGATTGTGCAATGGTAGGTCGTAATAACAGCTTCAATAAAGCTTCAATTCCTGATTTTTCTACAAATAGCCGACATGTTTCAGAATTTTCCATAGTCCGGTGAACCAGTACCATCAAATGAAAAATGCAAAGCTGAATGAATTGCTCATCATTTATCCCTTCAGCAATAGACTCTGTGGTGCCTACAAGGCAACAATGGCTTCCATTTCCTTTATCTTCAGAATTGGTTTCCATTGCAATATCCTCATTAGCTTTTCCTGAAGAAGATCCTGTATCAATACCATCTCCAAAAGATGCAATCTTATGGATGATTTCAATGATAATGTCAACACCAGTACTTCTCAATGAAGACACATGTCGAAGAAGTTCCTCCACAGAATTTGCTAGAGGAACAATAGCTTCATTCATGGCAATGACATACTTTCTGCTTGTAAAAATGTTAGCAAGGAACTGCAGTGATGACGTTTCTCGAACAACCTCTAAGCCTTTGGCATTAAGACAAATAGCCCCAAGGCCATTTGGAATGCATGTCAGAGCCTTCGATGAAGGAAGTATTCCAGATACAACTGAAGATAGAAAAGCATTGGGAAGACCCATTTCATGCAAAGAAGAAAAGCAAGTAGGGTCTTTGTGGATTATTTCACTCATAACAGTAACAGCTGAATAATAAATGTCACCTCCAAACTTATTTACATTCTGAAAAATCATGACTAATGTAGCAGGCAATGAATTATCATGGGAGTGTTGAGACCTGGTAGAGTTTGCAGGGGCATACGTCGCAGAACCAAGAGCCTTAAGGGACACTTTTATCAGCCTCTTCTGAGAGTAAAGCTGATGAGTACTAAGTCTTGAGCTTTCACCAGTGAGCATCACATTATCATTCTCTCCAACCAACCCAATGACCCTATGAACCTCCGTCTGCAATCTTTGAGCCAAAAGCTCAACACCCCCCAACTCTTTAAACAAAGAGACAGCAGAACTACTAAAATCCATAAGCTTCTGAAGGGTTTTCACTGCTAAACAAACAAGATGAATATGAGCAAGATCAGAATCCTCCAGAAGTGGCAAGAATGTGGGTACCATGCCAGAACCTCTAATACTCCCAGAAGATGATGTTGACACTACATGCAGCAAATAGAATTGAAGAAGTGCCTCAACAAAAGCAAAGGAGGTTGGATCATTAGAACTCTTCAATGACAAAATAGCCCTCTGAAGTACATTCAGTAGTATCATGCGGTTCCCTCCAGTGAAGTTCATGCTAGATCCACTCAGTATCCGTGCGCGTTCATGAGATGATGTATATGCTGCTAACTGGGCTCCTAATGCAAGCATTACAAGTGTTCTGATAGATCCAGATATGGTTTCCTCAGATCGCACAACTCTAATCAATTCATTGGTGTATTCTGGTTCATTAGCGAAAAAGGACACAAGCTCATCATGAGCATCACTGGATTGGACCAACACAATGAAAGCAAGTAGACAAATCCTACTATAAAGCCTGCTTATTCTAGCAGACCGGAAGGCACGAGCATATCTAATTCTTGTGAGCAATGAAAATCGGAGCTCGGGAGGAACATTATATTGCTCAATGCATTGTTTCAACATCGACAAATCATCTTCTTTGCGCAAATGCATATCTGGTATGTGTATAACTCTCAAACTAGAGGAAGTTGTATCTAAACTTTGCTCCTTGCTTTGAGCAATGGGTCCATGCAATTCAAAATAAAGAGTAGAACCTATGCAATAATTGGATCGGTTACTACCATTCTCTACATCAGAAGGAAACAAGCAGAGTGCTTCATCCTGAGCCTTCTCATTTGCCACAATACAAGAGTACAAACCCATGCCCTCCTCTTTGCTTCCCCACCCCTGTGCTAGGGACAGCAGATAGCTATTCACTGAACCACAACCAACCATTTTTGCACTTCCATGAAGCTTAGAAGGATTTATTTTTACAAGTGCAGCAAGAGTTTCTAATGTTGCAATAATAATATCAGGGTCTGTTGATGCTAGTAAAAGCTTGAAGTGCTGAAAAAAAGGGAGATATATTAGAAAACAATAGTATCAAATAACCCACAAATAAATCACTTGACTAAAAACAAGATGGAGTGACACAATAAAATGAAATAAGATTATTTTTAAAAAAGGGCACAGTTTCTTTTCAAAATTACCTCCAAGCCATCAAAAGAACTCTTGTTTGGACAATTCTCTAAAATTATTTGCATCACCCGCAGTATTTGTAGAATTGCATGTTTTGGTAACGGAATGCCAACTTCTAAATTATCAGACAATGTCAGGTCATTTCGACATGATAAATATGTCTTGAAATATTTATCAAAATGAAGTAGCAGTGGTCTCCAGTGATGAAAATTCCCCTGATGTAAATAAAATGCATAAGTCTTTGTGGAGAAAAAACAGAATACTATATGCAGAAACACATTGTACTGTTACCTTATTATACTCCCACCGAAAGCCAAAGAGGGGTATAGCTATATCTTGTAATGGACACTGAATGACCTTCTCAATGAAGGTTTTGATCTTAGGAGGCTGAAATCAATCAATCACAAAATACAGATAAGCTAGATGGGTAAGAAGGCAGATAACAACACAGAGAATTTAAGCCAATAGAATTTCAGAGAAGCACAACCATGAATGATCAGAATATGAGGATAGATAGAAGTGAACACGATGTAACAACAAAAATGAACATATATACTAATACTAGTGCACCTAAAAATGGAAATTGAAGTGCATTACAAGCAAATTTTAAAACATACTTTACACTTCAACAAACCATTCATGTTGTTAATCAATTTGGGAAAAAGAAAGACAGTATTGATCAATTAAGCGGAATAATCTAATAATAATAATAAAATAATACTCAGCATTAGAATTTGAAAAACATAAACATTGAAATATTAGTTTTACAAAAATGAGCATGTGCATACTAGAACGCAACATGCAAAATTTATAAGAACCTAAAGGACATGGTCACTGAAAACAATGAATGCACAAATAAAACAAATAGAACGTCAAAACCCAAACCTGGATAAAAGCCAGAAGATGCCATACTTTCTCACATTCTAAGTAGGCATGTTAATACTTTAGCATGCGTATAGCCACATTCATCAAATGTCATCAAAACCAAAGATTGACTCAAATGTGAAAATGCCTCCATTAAGTTTAAGAAATATATGCATAAAAGGTTAAAAGCCCCTAATGATTACAAGGAAGTAGTGAGAGAATTCCATACTACTAGCAAATATTTTTGTTTGACCACACAACAAAAATGCATACAGAAGGCTCCGGATGTATTATTCATTTATTACTAACTACATAAATTTAAGCCTATGACAAAGCTTTAGCAAATCATTTTGTTTACATGCTGATCAAGTCATTAATAGCAAGTGATTGAATAAGTAACTGGTAATGTCAGTAACACACAGTTAGAGCATATCTAAATCTAATTCTAAGGTAGCATAACTGTAATAAGTTAGGGAATCATACTATAACTGAGGATTTCGCTCTAGTGAATATCTTAAATATATTTTCGACTTTTCCCAAAGTAACTGCTTTAGAGGCATCTTCTATAACATTGTTCTTTGTTTTGAATGAAAGCTAAACCAATTTTATTAATTATATATAAAGAAAAGGAAAAGATAAGAGATGTAAGTTACTGAGGATGTATTTGGAATTTTGGAATACGGGCTCAATGAAGGTTCGGTTCAACTAACTCTGAAGAAATCATCGTCCACTTTTGCCAACTTCGTGAGAGAGCTTAAAGAAAAAGGAAAAGTTTACCCATAATTTTTTTTCTCGACATGCACTTATGATGGAAAATAGATAGTTCCTTTCCTTTACTCAGAAGAGAGACCTTTCGAGGGAAAATAAACAATTATTTCCCCAAAATTAGTTTTTCCCACACATGCAATAGTGCAATTCAAACTTACTTGATAACTTATTCTCGTTGGTACTAAAGAATTGCACAAGTTTCTATTAAGTCTGTCTTCAGCCAAAGCGAACTACCTCATTCTGCTATTCAAAGACAACAAAACAAAAACTACAACCGCGTAATGCAACAGCCTATAGATTTCTACATCTCACGCTATTGATTTGGTTTGATAATACTGTTATCCCTGATTATTTAATCAAGCTCAAGCTGAACCCGATATCTTTCACTTAAAAGAAATCATTTCATTTCCTAAAAGCTATCAACTTAACCTTTTCTTAAAAAGAACTTTTTTAAACCAGAAAACTTTCGCCAACACTCAATTAGTTTCCCGTGCCATTTCAATTTCTAAAGCACCCGCTATCACAGGTCTGCCATGCTAAATTCAAACAAGAACGCTACCTATGCCACCATGCCTATTTCAAACCGCTACCTATTCCACCATGCTAAATTCAAACCCCTAACTATTCCACCAATCTCTCTCGCTCATACATAGCACAGCATTTGAGAACTCCAAATCAATGAATTAGCGAGAACACACAACCCAAAAATAAGAAACAACAAAATAAAAAAATCCACAACCATTCTCGGGATACAACTGCTTCCTTGCAGAATAGCAAAATAGACACACAATCAACAAAGGAAAGGAAAAAAAGCCTTCAAAAACCGCATTTCCAATCATCAGAACACTTGAACGAGAAGGAAATTAAAAATTAAATACACAAAATAAATAAATAAATAAGTAATTTATATAGAGAGAAACTGACAGGGTCAGAGTCGAGTTTGACGGAAGGGCCAATGGAACCCTCGCTGGATAGAAGTTGGCGCAGCCTTGAAGGCCAACTCGATCTTACGCTTGTCATCTCCCCTCAGTTTCGCTACTTTGAACTGCAGATTCAATTAAAAAAATATAACCGCAAAAAAAAAACAATTAGCAAATAAAACGACACTGCAGAATCAACCCATTTCCCTAAGTATTCACAACCCGTGCAGAAATTGGATGAAATCGGAAATTCGCGTTGAGAAGAAGACGCAGATCGTATTGGAAGAAGGAAAGAGAGAAAGAGAGAGACAGAGAGAGAAAAGAGAGAGATAGATAGAGAGAGAAGTACCTGAGAGACGAAAGAAGAGAGAGTGAGAGCATACACATAGGAGTGTGAGAGAAGAAAGGGTTGGGGTTGGGAATCGGCGTTGTTAGAATAAAATTGTTGTGTTTTGTAGAAGAGAAAAAATTAGCCCTTTTTTGTGAAGCAAAGAATAGAGTATAAATAGTGAGAGGTTATGAAGAGGCTCTTTGTATTGCTTGCAGGTGCAGGCGGTGTTCCAAGAATGGACTACCAAGGTTTTTCCATTATTGCCCCTCTTTTTTCTTTTCTTTTCTTCAATACTATCTCTTATAAAGAGAATATTACGTATAAATCAATGTATTTAACATTTTTAAATTAAAAAATAATCAATACTTATCATATATAAAAGAAGTAGTAAGATATATTTTGGAAAAAAATTTAAAATAAACCTATTATCTTGTTTTATTTTGTAAACTTTGTATCTGTACTATTTTTTTTTACAATAGTGATAATAAGATTTCAACTTAAAATCTTGCAAAAATTACTGAAACGGTTTATATTTAAGATAATTCTAATTCTAATTCTACTGGATTTATTTTTATCCGTATAACAAAGCAAAGTAGTTGGCAACTATTTTATTTTGATGCGATATATCAGTTACATTTTTTTTAATCAGAAAAATATTTTAATAAAAATTGTATCAGAATTAAAAAAAACAATTACAAATAAAATAAACAAAAATGTAGAAAAAAAATAATTAACTAAATAATTAATTAAATAATTATATTTCTCATAATAAAAATTATATTGATAAATAGATAATTATCAAAGAAATTATTCAACTCACACAAAGCAAAATCAAATCAAGCATCATACATCATTATATAAAAGATTCTAAAATAACTCTAAGACTTGAGGCACAATTACATATTCAATTGAGTGAGAAAAAAAAAATCTCTTCTGTCTTTACCAATTACAAATTACTTGTAATTTATTTACAACCAATTAAGTTAATATTATATTTTACATGCAAATGTTAATTTATTTAAATAATATTAATTTAATATTGAAATTACTTTAAATAATATAACTTGTATATTAAATAATATTCTTTAAAAGAAAATATTGAATAATAAAATTAGTAATTTCACAGTATTAATATTTGAAAAATAAAAATAAATAACTAAAAAATTATTCAATAAAAATATTTTTTTTATATAATTATTGATAATAATAGTAACATTTATTCGTTATGTCTGAAATTTAAATTTATAACCATTATTTAAACATTACCTAATTTTCAATACTCAATATTATTATTTTAAGTTTTTATTTTATTTACATTATTAATGTTGTGAATATGGACCATATCTTATGATCTCATAGGCTTTCAGATGTGTAAAATCATTCAATAGTATATTAGTTTTGATACATTTGTAACATTATGATAAATGTTACTTTTGACTTTATATTTACTTTAAAACATATAAAGTGAATATTAGAATGATTTATTATATGAGTTTATGTGACTATTATAATGGTTAAATGAATAATTACAAGTTATAGGTGAAAAAGAAGATGAATATATATATATATATATTTTTTTTTTTTATTTGTGTTTATATAATAAAATAATAAATAATGATGTGAGATATTTTTTAAAAATTAAACCTGGTCTTTTGACTTGTTGAAGTAGGTTAAAATACTTTTAGTGTGATTTATGAGATCACTATGTCAACCATTTGTAATCATAGTTTTCATTAAATATGAAGACAAAAACAACATAATAGGATGATAAAAAAAATAAAATAATACTTAAACCTATGGGAGACTAGTTAGGTAAATATAATGTGATCCGAAAAGTACTAATGATGTTGGAGCTACACATGGAAGAATTTAGACTATGATTTTATAGAATTTTAGACTATGATTTCAGATGAAAACCATAACAATGTAAATTATTAGTGAGTATCATTAATAAAATGTGTTAATGATAGGGGTGGAAGAATTATGTAGATCAATAATTTCCCAAAATTATTCTATTTATTTTTCATTCTCAGTAGAAAACCCTTTTACTCAAAATTGTCAAAGACTAACCAAGAAGTATAATAATTTATTTAAGTTAGTCTATACAATGATCTCCTATATTTAAAACAATAAAGAACCCTAGAATGTAACCATAAATACATTATATAAAATTGTCTCTTGTTTGGTCTCCAAAATAAACCATAATTTGAGAAAATCCATAGTCCAGAAAAAAATTATTGACATTTGTGAATGAAAAAAAGAAGAGTTAAACTATTAAGACGGTAAAGTAAATGAAATAAACATATATATATATATATATAGGTACAAATATGAAAAAGGGTAGATACTATAATGCTTATACTTGCTTAAACTAAGAATGAATAACCGTATATAAAAATTCAATACTATAACTCTATTTTTAACACAAATAAAATTTACTTTATAAAGAATCACTTATAGGAAAAAATAACTAGTTGAAAAAATAAACAATGAAAATTTATATATTTTTATATTTGAAAATTAAAGCAGGCATGATTTGGTAAATGGGAGGATGTATTTGGGATAGAATTGTAACTTGAAATCTGCAATCAATTCAATGCGTTCACGAAACCTTCAAAGTTGAATTGTGTGCAATTCATTTTCTCATTTTCTGAATTTCAATTAAATTCAATTCTCGGGGTTTCCAATTTCCATTTCAATGTCCACCAATCCGCACAAAGGTGCCCCCTTCTATGCTGGTGCTGCTCCTTATCGATCCAGGTTACACTTTCTCTCTCTTACATTCATTACAAAGAATTTTGCATCAATTGAATTTGCGACAATTGCAGAGAGGGACTTAGCACCCGACCCGTTGCATCCTCCGATGAAATCCAATTGCATATCGATTCCGGCATCGACTTCGACGACGAAATCACCGGTCTTCGTGGTCAAGTTAGAAAATTGAAAAATGTATTTCACTATTTCCCAATTTTTTTTCTTTCTCTTCCTTTCCTTATAGGCATGTTTCTCTCTGCCCTTTCCCTTTTTTGATTCTAAATTATGTTCGCGCAAAATGAAACTTCATACGTTTCTGCTGCAGGTTGCGGAAGATATAGGTTCAGAGGTCAAGTATCAGAGAGATTTTCTAGAACAAGTGGTACGCAATTTTGCATAGTTCTTTTTTTGCTTGTTTCAAATTTTGGGGTGGAGAAAGGAGAGTGCATGGTGAGTGGCTAGACCCCGGAGGCAAAATGGATTTATATGCTTTTGACGTTTTAAATTGTATAGATATCGAAATGTGAAATGCTAGGTGTGTCTGTGTGGCAGGAAATGTTTCTCAATAAAAAATCTAGCTTCTAGGTTCAATTTCTTATCATGTTGAGGATCGTAAGACTTAAAATGGATAACCATACTGTTAATGCTGCTTCTACATTTTGAACCTCTGAACTAAGAAAAAAAAACCAGGATAAACATTGAATGTTGGTTTGTCGAGGGGAGGAAGGTATGGAAGTCCTGCTGCTGTTAAACAGTGGTGAGGATGTTGGCACTGGATGCGTGGTGGTGATGACCATCTGCAATCACCCTGATGACATTCCTCAAAATGAGATGATCAATTTAGTATTTGTAGGTGTGGAGTGAAGTGGATTTATTTAGTATAGGGAATATATCTTTTTAAATGTTTCTATTATATTAGTATATGTGAACCAATAACTTTTGATCCTCACGGTTCCGTTACACAGTTGTGGATTACATGAATGGATGGGACTGACCATAGTTGTTCTCCACATGCTGCATTCTTGTATCTTTGTTGCTCATCCATACAATTGGAAGCTACTGTTTTCTTGTAGATTCTCCTAGATCCTATCCCCCTTCCTATGCACCCATTTCCTTTTTGTTCTGCATGTTGCTCATTACAACTCATCACTACACACCATCGATCTTCCTTTCCCCTTAGTTTCATGGGCATTTGGAAACAATGAAGCTCAGATTTTCCTCTTCCGGAATTTTGTTTTCGGGTGTGTCACTTTGGCAGTTTTAGTTTTTGAAATGTGTTTAGAAACCAAATACCGGAACATCTACCAATTACCAAAAATAAAATTTGAAATTTAGTTTCTGAACAAAGGTATTTTTGGAGAAAAAAGTTATAGAAATGTGGGAGGGAGTGTACAAGTAAAATAGAGGTGTGAAAAGCTATACCCCAGACACATGCTGAGCTCCTCCTGTTGGGCATTTTGGGCCCTTACTGAGCTTGGGGTTGAGCTTGGGCATATTGTCACAAAGAAACATCTTTCCTTTTTCTTCAATAATTTCCAATCTTTAGTGGGTCTGTCGTCAGGATTGAAGCTAGATAAGTTTTTGACCATGTGCCGATGGATTCTTTTTACTTGGGATGGTTACAAAGGATTATTCCTGCTTTGAATTTCATTAATATAACTAATGGATGAAAGAAGGAAAGTTATAAGTAATACTTAATGGTTTTTCATAAATTGATGAATACTTCTTCCAATATTTTATAATTTTCGTATTAGTGGGATTTGCTACTTACGAACATGAGTACAGAGGAAAATTCTTTTGGATATTTTCTGTTGAATGTTGTTTTCCAGTAATTGATCAGACATTGGCACATTCTCTTATTTTTTGCAAGGAATTAGCCAACCATCTTATTAATATTTTGATTGTGTCCGTTTTGAAAACAGCAAATGACAATGGTAAAAGCTCAAGCTGGAGTGAAGAATAATTTAAGAAGATTGAACAAGAGCATCGTCCGAAATGGTGCCAATCATGTTGTTCACGTGATTGCTTTTGCATTAGTCTGTTTCTTTATAGTGTACATTTGGTCAAAGGTGTCCAGAAAATGATGGATCGTACCTGAAAGATTTTACTCAGGGCCTTCTTGAGATTACTCACTAGTCACTGCCTAATCTTGTTGTACAGAAAAGCTACAGTACCTGTTATACTTTACAGTTAAAATTCTTCGACTTTCGAATTATGTTTCTTGGTCGAAGCAGTAAAGTGGTGTAATAGAAAGGATAATATGCTTGTTTAGTAGATCGCAAAATCTTATTTTCTCATCAATATCATGTGAATATTTGATAAATTTAGTATTCAATAGCATCCTTGAACTTTACTCAGTTAATGGTACGACAGTAGATAATAATCTATTGATGAGTCATCTGATTTATGTTTGTTGCGAAGTGCTCTATTCATGCTAAAACGAAATTTACGAAAATGAATCTTAATGCTATTCAATAAACTAAATACCGGCATTACCATATTCATCTTTTTCAATATTTCTTATAGGAGGAAATTAAAGAAAGTTCTGTACTTAATGTTATCAAACAGTTTTAATTATATATGACAACATTAATGTTATGTTAAAATTCTAATAACAGAACTTTTATATAATTTATGGTATAAAATAAGCATGCATAGCAATTAAATTCGGAAATTATTGTATAATGCTGTAATCACGGGCAAAAGAAAAAAGCACCCACCACCTATGGCTCAGATGAAGACATAAAATAATAGTCACTACTTCCCTTCTCTTCCCTTAAGAAGAACTTGGTGGCAACTAAATTTCGTTTTCTTATTATGGGAATGCAAGTCTTGCGAGACAAGTAAAAAAATTAAATGCCCGATCGGATCGGTTAACGGAATCAATAGCCAAGAAAAATTGGTTTTAAATTTCAACTGTAAATATAATTTACTATCGGTAATAATACCTACGGTCTATTTTTTTCATTTCTTTAAATTCAGAAACTAAATAATACTTATAAATTCAGTGATAAAGATGAAAGTTTACCCCAGCCTTGTGTGTATGAAGGGGGAAAAGAAGGGTGGGTTGAAGGCAGATTCGAATTACAAATTGCCCTACTTAATTGGACTGGGAATGACATGCGGTTTCGTTGGGATAAGCTATGATCTTCTAAAGAAGACATGTTAACAGGTTTTTTATAATGCGAAAGGATA
The DNA here is from genome assembly GCA_016859785.1 of Macrotyloma uniflorum. NCBI lineage: Eukaryota > Viridiplantae > Streptophyta > Magnoliopsida > Fabales > Fabaceae > Macrotyloma > Macrotyloma uniflorum. The sequence goes on from BDMB01000001.1 coordinate 2,908,072, forward strand.
AAATATTCAATTTGCATAAACCAGCGTCCTTAAGAAAATGATACAATACCATTCTATTTACAAATGCTGTACAATTATTTCAGTTAATCATTATTAGGTTATTAAGCAAAGGGACAAAAAAATATTGCAATTAGATCTCACACTATAAAGGAACTTGGAGAGGAAGCGGCACCCAGGCCAACCTACCATATGAGTCAGCATGTAAAACTTTAGCCCACTGTGATGTGTTGGGGAAAGTAGATTCTATAATCCCAGCAAGAACAGTCAAGATATTTTGGTGTCAGCCTGTAAGTAGGTCAAAATGCTTTACAAAGGTTGTTAGGCTTCATGTTAGATGAACCTTGTTGAACTATCGGACCTGTGGGACCACACACCCTGCTCCTCTTTGGTTCAGATATCCTCACATGTGAAATTGCAGAGGCAAGCACATCAATCAACACACATTCATCCTGATCATCTAAATTGCAACTTTCGGAGGATGAACCCTCGCTAAGTGAGTAATTATCTATCCTATTTCCTTCAAACCCTGGTTCAGGAACAGCAACAAGCTGTTGGCATGTGGCACCAATTTGGTTCCTCAATTTTGTTTTGATGGGCAACATCGTCAATGTATGTGCCGTGTAGAACAATATCCATGGATGCCCTGAAATTGAATCATAAGGTTAATATAGCAAAGCAAAACAGTCAACTTCAAACTATCTCAAACATTGAAGGTATTGCCACTTTTTCGTCCAGAAATTATTAGGCAAAAACAATTGAAAGAGCACCATTAGCATATAAGGGGAAAGTGTCATGAAACAAAGTATGTGAGGATAAGCATATTCACCGTAAAGACTGATAAACAAAGCTTGTTGAAATCTAGTATCTAGCACATCTATTTACGTAAAGTCATTGTGATAACAAAGATAAATTTGAAGTAAACTTGCATATATTCTGAGTTTTGATTATTTCAATGAGATAACCTGTGGAAGAGAGAGTTAACATTTCTGGGCGCATTCATCATGGAGGGGGGAAGAAAGATAAACAGGCAATCTACATTTCAATAATATATCATGAACTTACTAAGTACTTCGTCAGCTGATATCCTCGCTGAAATATCCCTTGTCAGCATTCTCCCAATAAGATCTCGTGCAGGTTTAGAAATTGATTCCCACATCCCAGTTTGGAAATCTAATTTGACGGTCTTAATAGCCCCGAAAACTGCTTCCAACGAATCTCCTTGAAATGGAAGACTGCCAACCAACAGAGCATGTAGGAGCACTCCGGCACTCCATATATCCACCTTCTCAGAGTATCTGCCTAACAATACTTCTGGGGCAACATAGGCAGGGCTTCCAGCCAAACCAGTCAAGTTCTGACCTGAGATGATACAAATTTTTAGTGAACAAGACATGAATATTGTGTGATGTATGGAGCCCGACTGAAATATTTTTTGGGAAAACACAAAATGATATTTGCAGTTGCTTAAAATCAGATGCAAACAATGTGGACCCTACCAAAAAAAGCAATCACTTTCAAAATTCATGACTGTTTTTTAAGTTGAAAGCCCATTATGGTGAATTCCTTCAATTAATACACAGAAACTGAAATAAACAAAATGAAGTAGGAACAGTAGCAGATCTGCCTAAGCCTTATACGCTTTTTTCTTGATAATTACTGAACTGGATAATTTTTTACAAAAGCCAGATTTGAATCAAAGTTAAATTATCAAGACAAGTTTCACATGTTACCTTCTGAAATTCTCATGGCCAAGCCAAAATCTGCAAGCTTTATTTTCCCAGATGCTGTGAGCAGAATATTCTCAGGTTTGATATCTCTGTGCACAACCCCCATGTCATGACAATAGTTGATGACCAACATTACTTCCTTAAGTACATTAGCAGCCCTCTGTTCCGAATATGGACCATCCTTAACCATCTGATCAATGAGTCGTCCCCCAGAGCACAATTCCATCACAAGATGAAAGCAATCAGCTTCCTCATAAACTGCTTGCAGTGTCACAACCCCAGAATGTCCAGACAAGTGTTGCATTATCTCAACCTCTCGGTGAACAGTCTCCTCCCCCTTCCTCAGGGTCTTACACGCATATTCTGCTCCGCTAACCCTAGAGCGACACAACCAAACAGACCCAAACTTGCCTTGCCCAATCGTCTCACCAGACACATAATCATCCTCAATCTTCTTCTTCCTGCCCATCTGGGTAGCAACATCAATGCAACCAATCTTCCTCTTGAGCCCTCGACCGGGCGTGATCAACGAAGATGTCCCACAAGGTGGGGCAGTGGCAATGCCGGCAAGCCTCCTTTTAAAGGAAGCAGCTGGCTCAGTGTCAGCATCCTCCTCCTTACAACACCTCTTCTTCAGCCTGGAACAATCCTCTAGCGAGTAATGGGACTTCAAATTCGACGAAGCAGAGCCAAGATTAGGAGCCAAAATAACAGGCAGATCCGCAGACGCATTGGTCTCGGTTCCTTTCCTCTTCTTCCTCATAACATCGGTTAACGTTAACAAACTATCACCACTCTCAAAAATATCAAGATCACGACAGCCCCATCACCCAAGCAAACCCCTATTTCCCACTTTGGCCTGTCTGTGTTCTACAATCAAGAAAAAGAACATCAACAATAATCGAAAACCCGTCCGATATATGTATTCACAATCACATCGAATTTCTAGAAAACACCGCCATTATTAAAAGGCACGCAAAAAGGGAAGGGGAAAAGGGAAACCCCTGTTCCCCCGCCACCAGAATGAGGAAGAAAAGAACCAGAAAAGTTTTGGTTCCGTGTTACAATTAACATTCCCCCAATGATCAAGCGCGGCTTACTAATAATAAAACAGCAATAATTGGACATAAAAAAAATTAGCGCGAAAACAACGAACCTTAGGTTTGGATTGAAGGAGGGTCTGGAACGGAGGAGAAGGGAGAGGCGTTTGAGAAAGAAAAATGGGAAAGGGAAGAATGGGGGAGAAGAATGGTGCAGAAACCCTAAAAATCTTGGATCCAAGAATTGGGGGAAATAGGTGAAATAAGAGTTATCTTGATGGTGTTATGTTTGGTGAAAAAAGGAAGAGTCTTGGTGTTGGTGTTGGTGTTGGTGTTGGTGTGTGGTGAAGTGTGTGGTAATTTGTTTTCTAAAAACCAAACCTAACTTGCTTGAGGAGAGGGGTTATGTTATGCGGTGGGCGAGTCCACGGCAAGATTATATTTCTGAGTAATATTTTGGTTGGCTCACGTGGCATGCGGGTGTTTTTGTTTGCTCCTGAAATTAGAAAGCGACAAAGAAGAAGGGGGCCCACTGGACACGTGAGTCCACAGGTGACAGGCACGAGGATTCATGTGCGTAGCCAATCGCTCCCTCTCTCACCGAGTCTCCTTTTCTCTCTTTTCACCAAACTAATATCTATATAGAATGAGATTTTTATTCAATTTTTATATTAGTTTTCACCAAACAAATTATTTTTATTATATAATTTAAATTTTTTGTACTTAATTTATTTTATCGTTATTAAAAATAAATATTTTTTACGTAAATAATTTAAATATTAAAATCTAATTTATATAAATTTAATCTCTTTAAATTTATTTTAATAAATCACTCTTAGTTTTAAATCTAATATCATATTATTAGATTTTAAAATTATTTTAATTAATTATATTTTGATTGAATTATTTTTTTAATTTTAAAATTCTAAATTCAAGATTTTAAATAAAGAAAATATCACTATGAATTATAATATACAATTTCAAATAGAAAGTTATCAATCTAATCTAAGTTAAGGTATATTAATTCAGAACAAAGTAAATCAGGTGAAATTAAAATAAGTTAAGATAGATCAAGTATGAATAAGATAAATTATAATTTGAGTTGAGTTTAAATTTAAGTTGAGTCTCACTTTAAATCGAGTTAGATTTTAATCTAAGTCAAATTTAAATTTGGCGTAAGTCAAGTCATGTTTAAGCAAGATTGGGTTGAACACCACAAGTCAGATCCAAATTAAGTTTATGTAAATGGGTTGAGTTTTAGTAGGTTAAATGAGTTTTAGACAAATCAAATTACGTTTAAACATATTTGATAAAGTTTAGACTTAGACTACGGGTTGAGTCAGGACAAGTTAAAATAAAATTAACTAAGTTAAGATACGTTTAGTTAGATCAAGTTAAATTGGGTCAAATCAAGTTAATCATAATTGAATTAAAACAAACCTCTTGCCGATAAAAAGAAAATTAGAACAAACCTAATTGAATAAAGATAATTTGAGATAAGATAAATTAAATGGAATGAAGTACAATTTGAGATAAGATAAAGTTGAGTATAAAATCAACTTAATTTAACTTAATTTAATTAGCCTAGTTTACATCAAAATTATGATTACATTAATTAAAATAAAACAAAATGTAAATTTATTATATATGATAAATTTAATTTCTACTTAAATTCAAGAATTAAATAAGTATATATTTAATTTAATTTCAATTGAAATTAATTGAAAAATAATATAAATTAAGTGCATCTATTAAAAAAATTAATTTTAAATCCAATCTTAATAAATCCATTTAGTTGATATATATAATATGAAAGTGAAAAATATTTATTATCAAATCTTACATTTGAAAAGGAATGGTGGAGAAGATTAACAAAAACACAATGAAAGAACAGGTTTAATGGACTTGAGAACTTAATGACAACTTTAGCATTCTGTATATTTAAGGTGCCTCTACATGAGAACAGGAAATGCTTATTACAACAGAATCTTGGATAATATTTGATCATTCATTCTTGATAGTAATAAAATGGGACCAATCCCTTTGCTAGAGTTAAAACAACACCACTCTGTATTTAGTTTTATGCCAAAATATATAGTGCATTATGACAATTTTTTTCTTGTATTCATGTTGAAATTGAACCTTCTCCACTCGTCGTTAGAAAAGTATAACTTAATAACATTTTATATAAATATAAATTTGAAACTATTCACACTGTCTATGTTGAATACTATGCTTTTTAGCATATGTTAATGGTAGATCATGCTTATTATGGTGACAACACCATCAATACATCGTTAAATTTGGGATTAACTAAATTGGAGTAAACATAGTCACTATGGCCAACATATATTATGTAAAAAAAGGTAAAATTATATTTACGTGGAAATTCATTTATATCAAAAGAAATAAAAAGCTTAACACGTTAAATACAATTGGAATAGGGAAAAAAAATATAAAAATGCATTTATTTCAAATAAATTCGATGTTATTCATATGTTGGATTTAAGAAAGAAGCTGTAGTTAGGGAGTTTGTTTTCAGATTGTAAGGCAAATTTAGTGGAAGTGATATTTTCATAATGTCTTTGCATGGTGTTGTTTGTGATTGTGAATCCTAAGTTTACACGGTGAATATTTGAGTTTTCTTTGTAATAGTACATTGAAAATTTTAATTGTGAAAAATTGGTATCCATTTTCATTATTAAGAATTGTATATTTTAAAGAGGCAATTGGTTTTAAATATTGTTTGATGACACATTGCTCTAGCACATGGTTCATTTAAAGTGTGTTCATGACACTTGAAATTGCCAACCCTAAAATTGTCTTTCACAAAAAAATAAAAATAAAAAAATACACCGTAATGATAAATACATGTACATCATGATAGGCACTTGAATTAGACATTGTGTTCGTAATAGAGAGTTGCAGTAGAACTCTTGCAGAGGCTTTTAGAGGATAGTATGAGGCATGAGTATGAAATAAGGTGGAACTAAACGATGTAGTCATCCTCTTGTGACTTAAGTTTTGAGTTATTTCAGTCCATGCTTGATTTGAGGATTATAAATGAGGGGATTGATTCCAAATGATAATATGGAAACTGTGTTATAACTGTATTGAGTTTCAAGTGATGTTATCCGTACGAATCACTTTCTCCAACATTATTAGTTATGCACTCATAATGAAAAAGTAAAAAAAAAATGGTGGGCTGTGTAGTTTGTGTCAGTATGCTTTATATAGTTGCACAAAAATAATATTATCATTAAAGGTAAGGGAGCAAATGTTGTGCATATCACGAACCTTATAAAATTTAAATGTTGGTGGTGGCTAACTTTTAAAGAGAAAGGTTATTTTTTTTCTTTCATTTTCTGAAAGGTTTTATAATATGAATGCCTTGTAATAAGCAAGAATAATTTTGTATTTGAGTTGGGTATGCCCGTGTAGCCCTACTGTCTAATATATATTTAATTTACTAATTAAAAAAATTGAAGGATTGACACTTAAAAACCCGCGCAAGAAGCATTGAATATCTTACAAAATGACATTAAGGTGAGTTATAGATATTACAAGAGAAACAAGATCCATACAATGACCATTTTCTATTTCATTGTATTTTAGTTGTATTTAACTAATACTTAAGGCTCTGGTTTCATATATTAAGAAAAAAAAATACAAAAACGAGAAGGACAGTACTAAGACAAAAAAAATGAAGGTTACAGATAAAATCAGTTGAAACTTAAAAAAGAGTTAAGGAAGCTACTTTCCAATTCCATTATTGAGCCTAAATGATTTGACCCTTAGTCACTCTTTTCAATATCTACTCTCGTTTACGATTGATTAATTAGATAATTTATTTTCTAGAGCACTTGACTATTTCAGCCTCGTTGTGATAACTTTTTTTCTTCTCAAATCAATTGGATACCTCAACGTGTACATGTATATGCTACTTCTGATTGATTGGTTAATAATAAATAACTAAATAATTCCTATATAGACACGGGACTGAGAGAGGTGCAGGTGTTTGAATTTTTATTGGCAAGTTAAATGGAAAGAAAAAATGGCGGAGGAATCGGTAGCGTTATTAGGGTTCTGGGGTAGTCCATTTACCCTCAGGGTGAAGTGGGCTCTTGAACTAAAAGGGATTCCGTACCAATATATGGAAGAAGATCTCAGCAACAAGAGTACCATGCTCCTGCAGTATAACCCAGTCTACAAGAAGGTACCGGTTCTTGTGCATAACGGTAAGCCCCTGGCGGAATCACTAGTGATTCTTGAGTATATTGATGAGACCTGGAAGCAAAATCCTCTTCTTCCACATGATCCCTATGAAAAGGCAAAGGCGCGATTCTGGTCCAGATACGTTGATGAAAAGGTGGTAATAATTTAGAACATAGCATGTTATCATGTGCCCTTTCCCCCCTGTTAACACTCCACTTTTATTATTCTCAGTGTGTGCCAGCTGTTATGGCCAGCTTTTCCAAAGGAGGGGAGGAGCAACAGAAGGCAACACAAGAAGCTCGAGAGAATCTAAAGACCCTTGAAGGTGGATTAGGGGAAAAGCACTACTTTGGAGGTGAAAAAATAGGCTTCGCTGATATTGCCATTGGCTGGCTTGGATACTGGTTAAGAATAGTGGAGGAAATTGTGGGAATAAATCTTATTGATAAAGAGTTCATGGCTAAGCTTGATGCTTGGTTTGATGATTTTCTTGAGCTTCCTGTTATCAAAGAATGCATGCCGCCTCGAGATAAACTGCTTAACCACCACAACAAGGCCTTCCACAGGGTCTTGACATCTTCATCCACTTGAAAAGGCTTTGCCCCCATCAATATCATGTAATATGTGATGCTTAGTTAATGTTTGATATGTGTGTACGATATATAAATTGTGTATTAGTATGTAAATAGACATGTAACTGAGCTCAAGGCCAACATGCTGGAAAGGCCGAAAACTACCGAGAAAATGATCGTTTCTTGTAATATAGCGAAGGGAAAACATTTACTGGCATGTAATAGTAGTTTGAAAGACAATGCCAATGACCATCTTAATATATTTTTACACGAGCATGTCATAAGATGCTGTCTTTATGTTTGAATCAAGGAAACTTGTTCGAAGATATTTACCAATATGCTGTAACTGACTGATGAAAGGATGAAACTTCTCCGTTTATGTTGGACCGAAAAGCTTTTCTGCCTTCTGATTCAGATCCCACAAAATCTTTCAGCGTCTGTTGATTCGCTTTACTATTCGTGCTCCGCTTGCTTTAACCTAAACATGGACATACAAGATGCATGAATTGAAATTTTTCCAAGATAAACATACGTAGGAAACGAGTACGGATTACTCCATTAAAATGAGGCCTGTCAAATGCTAAAGAATAGAAGGTTCACATCACTCTTGGAACAATATGAAGATGGAAAAGGCCAGTTCATCATCAGCAAAGTGCATCCTAAGCAATATTTGTACAATTGGAAGACCAAAATTGTCAATTCTATTAGTTGTTTGCAGTTTTCTCTTCAACATGCTACCAAAATACTGTGCCCAGCAAAAGCCACCAAAAGTCACATGGAGTTCTCTAACCACGAGTTCTCTAATCATTGTTAGGCTCTGCCAATCTTTCTGGTTGTCTGTTACCTCTGACCTTTGAATTTCATTTCCTGAGTAACTCAACTTGACAATAATGCTGAGCTGCAAAACATAAATCAACTGATGTCAATCGTGATATTGTCCGATTCACATCATCTGAGATTATTTTCAGTTAATGATAGTTAGTATTTTTTTCCCATACGTCAAGATTATTTATCAACCAACATTAATCAGAATTTTCTTGACCAATATTGAGAAGACTATTTTTCAATAATGTCATTCAAAATTTTTCATCAATATTAGTGACACTATTTTTTTTTTAAGAGTTCAAGTAACTTTGAAATCCCACATTAGATTAAAAATAGAAAAGTTGAATAGCATATAAATGAAAAAAATACAAACCATTAATTTTAAGGTTTTAAGTAGAAAGTGAATTAGCATTCTCTTATATAATTATTATTAGTTACTACTTATTGGTAAAAAATTCTCGGTATTACACACTCTCGGATACCTACCCATTGATAAAAGTTATTTTTCAATTTTAGTCAATGTCTGTAGGATATATTTTTTCATTGACATCATTAATGTTATTTTTAGTCCAAAGTTGGTCAAAAAAATCATTTCTCTACTGATAACTAAGGAAGGATTTTGTCAACTTTGTCAACTTTGTTTTTTATCCAATATTAGTTGGGAGTTTTTTTCAACTAACATCAATCAAAAAGTTGAGAAAAAAAAACACAATCAAAGATTTCGAAAAAATAATCCTAAGCAATGTCAATCAAATAATCTCAGCCAATATTGATTAAGAAAAAAAAGACTTGATTGAAGTAAATTGAAAAAATCTTGGCAGTCTTTGATTTAAAAATAAATTTTATCAACATCAACTAAAATATATCATTAATTAATTTTTTTGAATTCATAAATATTTTTGTAATATTAAAATAAATTTTGTATTTAATGATAATTACAATATTTTACTAAAAAAATAAAATTCAATAAATTTGAATTAACAAAACATTTGAAATTTAAGAATTTGAATTTTCCAAGAAATTGTGAAATTTCCTATCTAAACACAAGGTAAAGAATATTTGTATATACCGATGTGAATAGAGCAGGTTGAAATTTTCTGTACAAGAACTGTTGTTTTTGAAGAGTTTGGGAGTGGAACTTCATCCTAGCAAGGCACCACATTGCATTCCAGTTAAGCCGCATCAGTACTCCCATGATCAGCATCAAACTAATAGTGACAAGGGCACCTTTCTGACATTCTCCAGCTTAGCTTCAAAGCTCCCGGGCTCAGCCTTAAATTAACAGCAAGCAAGAAGGAAAATTTTGGTTTTCTGGCATTCAACTTGCCTTCAAAATGGATTTGGCTTGATCTTCTAAAGGCTCTTCTTCAATTCCTCAACTCTTCTTTTGCTATAATGAAACATCAAAATCTAATAAAAGTTATAACAAATTAACCAATAAAACTACTGTTATTTAGTGGTTAGATTAGCATAAAAATAACATACTTTTTTTTTGTTTTCCAAATTAATAGACAATTATGAATAATGAATCAATAAATACAAAAGGGGACTGTCTCAAATTTAACGAAGACTGATTATAATAGGACCAATTTGGTTGTTTGTTATTTTAAAACAAGTTTACCATATATGATGGTTTGTGATTAGATAACTCTGCATGACATTTTCTTTTGAAAAACAATTAGATATTTTTTTTAAATGTTTATAATTAAAAAACAAGTTTCAAAAAATAAAATAAAAATATCTAAGTAGAAAAGAGTAGAAAAACTTGTTAAAAAAAAGTTATTTTAGTACTTTTCTCAAAGCTAAACACTATAACGGCTGAAAAAAAGCTATATTATGAATGGCACTTTTCTCAAAGCATAAATAAATTAACCTTGAGCCATACTGAAATTACTGTTTTATAGCAAACCATACTTCATCGAGTTCGAAAATTAAGAGAATAGAATATCAATTCAATTACGAAAGAGCTTGAAACCTATGGAACTTACAAAATATATAACTAAAAATATTGGGGTATCTCGTAAGCTGCTAATATTTATAAAGAACTTATGTTGGTTTCTTTATCTGATTAAAAAATGGTCTTATCTTCTTAGGTACGAAAGAATTGAACTTGTTTACTAAAGAAAGGAATTACCCAAGAATGAAATTGATTTCCAAGGTTAGTGTTTCACCTCCAAACATTTCAGCCTGAACACATCGACAAAAAAATAATTATTCTTAGGGGTAAAAATGAACTACTTGTAATAAGCAATCAAGAAAACATAAAAGAATTGATGTTACCTACCCAGTGAAAGCTTTAACAATGGAATGTGTCTCATCGTCCATCTCAACCTTACGTTCATCCATCATTTTAAGGATGTGGAAAGGTGATTTGTTGGCAGAAAGGTGCATTCTTAGTAGTACTTTATACAATGGTAAACTAGAAAGACCAAAATTATGGATATCTGTAATATAATTGTTTGCATATTCAAGATTCCCATCTTTCTCCAAAAACTCTGCAATGGCTAACACAAGTCCATGTGGCGGCCTCCAATGACAATCTTTCATCATAGCCAAAGCTCTTTTCATTGCAATAATAGCCTCGTCTATTTTTTTCATATTCACATATCCTTCTACAAGAATTTCCATTGTCTTATAATTTGGACAACCACCCTTTTGCAATGTGTGGAGATGTAATGATTCAGCTTCTTCCATTAATCCATTCCTCACATATGCACCCAAAAGAACATTAGAGACTCTGATATCATATTTCTGACAATTTGATTCCCATTCTAAGAAGATTCTCTTGGCTTGTAGAATGTCCTGAAGCTTCACCAAGCAAGTTAGTATACAAATGTAGTTAGCACAACTGATTCTTCCACCAACTGCCTTACTAGCTTCCCATAACCGCAAGACTTCTTCCTTTTCCTTCAAAGAAGCATATAGTGTTATGAGGAAGAAGTAACCAAGACGGTTGCAGGTAGATAGTTTCTTTTCAGCATCTTTGAGAATCAGAATGCCTTTCTCATATTGTCCTGCTTTCTTATAAACATTGGCTAATGTAGCAAGACTGCTCCATCCCACTTCAACGTTCTTGTCATTTTGCATTTGTCTAAAAACTGCCTCTACTACTGCAACCCCATGTCCTTCTTCTTCAATATAAGCATTCATCCAAAGATTGTAGGACAGAACATTGCAGGGTACTTTATTCCGCTTCATTTGCTGGATAACAAGGGGTACCTTCCTGTACTCACATGTCACTAGATACAACTTCATCATCTCATTAAAAGGGTGAGGGCTCACCACTAGCCCCAGTTCATAGAGCTTCACCATTAAAGCCTCAGCCTTACTAGTGTCCCTATCTCTTACATAGCCGCGTAGAAGCGTAAGACATGCAGCCTTCTTCGCAGCTGAGTCAGGTAGATTCATAAAATATTCTTCCGCTTCCGTTAGACCATAATTTTCAATGATCAACTCCAATTTCATAGCATGATCAGCTGGGATCATATGGAAATTCTTTTGGTTTTCTATCCATTTAAATAACTGTGTAAAAGAATAATTAACAAATTTAAATTACTTAACTAATTGACCATATTGTCTCAAAACCTAATTGCATTGCAATGACATGCTTGCCAGAGATGGAAAGAATCCCTTATCGGAAATTGTATATTATATAGTCAATCCTTCAAAGTAGGTCAAAGTGGCTGGCCCAAAAACACTAATGGTACAGTGGATTGCAGAGCGTTCAATGCCAAAAATAGATGACTTAAAGCAAATAATTTCTACTACATGCATATTAATGCACTTTAAGACATTCCCCTCATTAATTCTCAAAACTCATTATTTAAAAAGCACAATCATAATTAATCTATGGCATAACTAAAAACAATAAGTCAATACAACAAGAGGCATAACAAAATAAAGAGTACAGCACCAAACCAATTGCTAAATAAGTTTAGGCCTCTAAGGCATAAGCTAAAGACTCGACACCTAAAAAACAAACATAAGCAAGAATTATCCTTATTTGTCAATCAAACTCGTTATCTCCAAGATATTCTGAGATTTCTTCCAAGATTATTACTCATATTTCATCCTCTTTTCCTTCCTCTTCACTTTCTACATTAATAAGTGCTACTTTTTGTTCTCCATCTCAATAATCTCCCCTGCACTAGAGCTTGAATGCCTTGAAGTTGTTTTCTTCAATTTTGTTTGTAGTTTAGTAAACATTGTACTCTCACCTGCCCAAACTACGTTACCAAAAACTTCCCAAGTCAAAGCATTTTCATAAAATGCAGTTCTTCCACCAGTCATGCATAATAACTATACTCAATGACATTTAGGAGAATGGTATCATTCACATCAAGAATGTCAAATTGTTCTCGGAAAGCCAAATCATTCCCAAGTCTTAAAGGTAGAAAAAATTAAATCTACTTACATTCTCAATACTCCAATTACGCTATCAGCCTTATACTCATCTGGTCAAGCTCAAGATTTAAAATAGCAACAACATACAAACTTGGAGAAAATGATACCTGCATCATCCACCACACAGTTGCGAAGACGGTTATCGACATCGCGAGTCATGAATAAACTCGGTGGACTAGACGCACGAATGGCAGTCACGACAGAAGGACTCTGCTATTTTGATGATATTGCAATTATTTCTATTTTGAATTCCTTACAACACTTCTTCCTCATCATTATGCAACTCAGTAATGTATGCAATTAACTACAATTAACTACTAAAGTATAATAGATGGCAGAAGAAAATCGAACCTCGAGCGCGTGGTGGTAGCGTTTCGATTTGACGAGGGCTCTGGTGATGCTTCTGAGTTGGGAGGGTGAAACATCGTTGCCTTCGTCCACCCAATTTTGAAGCGCCAGCAATGGATTCTGCTTTGGGGATTTGAGTTTGCGCAAGAACGGCACGTGAAACGCGGAAGGGCTAGAAGCAACGGTGCTGCACAGAGTTCGTGCACCGTACACAAAACTGATGCAGTGAAATTTTCCCAGTTTAGTAGCTTCTTGGTAATGAGGAAGCGCGGAGAGAAGAAGGGATTCAGCGTACCGTCTGATTCCGGCGGAGAGGAAGCGGTTCGCCATCTCAGGGCAGACGCTGATTGGAATGGATGATGGGATTCAATTTGTTTCTCCCCAATATACAAACCAAAACAGCTCCATTTAAGAAAAGTTAGATAATAAAAAACAAAAAAAATTGCGATTTTTTATTTATTAATTCAGTTTTTTAACACCTTGATTACTAATCATATTATATTTCTTCCCATTTTTCCCATCAAGTTTTTCACAAGCATTTTAGGAAAGATTTAAAAACAATAAATTGATTTCTTCGTAAATTATAATTAATTAATGTAAAGATAAAAAACAAATTACTTTATCTAAAATTTTAATTTTATTATGTGCATAAAAAATCAAATTGAATTATACTGATTGCACAAAAAATCGAATCAAACTAAGCTAGTTCACAAAATCTTTCAAAAAAAACCTAAAATAAATTGAATCAATTCATAACAAATCAAATCAAATCAGTTGAAATAAAAATGTTCAAAATTATTAGTTGTTTAAGAATCTATGTCAAACGAATGCTCAAGACTATTGAAGCACACGTTACATGAATTTACAAACCAATTGGTAATAAAACACAGATTTATCTATGAACATTGTCCCTAAAACTACGATCTCTCCTCAAAGGAAATCAAATCAAAATACTAAGACATAAGCTATGATTTCATCTATACTCTTTCATAAAGTGGACCCGAAAAAAGGGGAGAGATAAACCCAAACGACAAGCTGATTAAGTGAAAGAATCTCAAGACTTAAATATCACATCAAGTTCTTTATCCTACAAAATGTAGAACTCGAAACACATGCCAAGTTCTCAAACATTGTATTTGGCTAAAGCTATTAGTAATTCATATAGCATTTATACCATATCATCTATAGCTAATAAGGCAACTAGAAACATGAATGCACCTGGGTGATACCAAGAATGTGGCTTGATTTGTCAAGATAAATCAGACTTAAATACCAGTGGATCAGATTGCTCAAAAGGGATTAAGAAAAAAATTAAAATTGTAACCTGAGAATACAAATGATATCTGAACTTATTGACTTTGAAGGCTTACACTTTCTTTTCTTATTCTTTCTTGTGGTAACAAATATATATTTTTCACATAAATTCTCTTCAATATATGTCAGGGATTTTTGAATCTACCAGAAGGAAAACATGTTAGGGAAACTTTATGAGTGATGGATATTGTTTCTTTTAGAATTAGTAACAACTAGTTATTACATTCTGATAATGAAAAAAGGTGGTATCAGTCAACTTCAATCCATTTTAGAATCTACAACCAATTTAGTAATTTAATAATTATTAAATATGTGGAAAATATTTAGAATTTATGTACACAAGTCATTTATTGGTAATTTATGAAGTAAGTAAATATATAAATGAATTATGAAGGTGTAAGACAAAAAAATCAGCAAGATGGGTTCTTTCAATGGCTTATCAGGTGAGGAATAGGATTCAGCATGAAGAGAAAAGTGATTTCCCGTGTCTTAAGCATGAATAAAGAAACTTTAGTTTTGCCTATAAAATATGTATAAGAAACCAGAAAAATATGTATGAAAAAACCCCTTCTGAACCATTATTTCATTTCTTGTTTTCTTCATAAAAACACAAGATAAAACACTTTCAGATCCTTCATTATAACATTGATCTTATTGTGAATGAAAAAAAAAGGAAGTTGTTTTAGTTATATATCTTTAGCTATTCTGGGTGGATTTGAGACTTATCACCAACCCATTTGCAGCTGCAGATAATCCATCCATAGTAGCTTTTAAATAACAGACAAATTAAAATATCAACTTAAAATAGAAAAATATATATAATAAAGCTTAGAAAATTTAAATAAATAATATAAAAAAACAGAAAAAACATTTATATATATATATATAAAGACAATAATAATAATAATAATAATAATAATAATAATATTTACAACCGTCCCTCTTATAAAGATATACTGTATAAAGTTTATCAAATAACTAAAATATTAAAATAATATATAAGAAATATTAAATACTTGTTTTGGAACAATTAAAAAAGCTATAATTTTATGCAAAAGATGATAAACGTGGCTAGTGTATATGACCCTGGTTTGTGAGTTGTCACAGGCACACATGGCTTTGAGATGCTGTAAATTAAATCTTTCCCATCGTGAAAACCTAAATCAAATAATAATATCATATAATTTTGAAAACCTCTGTTCTATAAATATTCTATTAATATTTATGATTTTTTATTTTTCTTTTTTATAAAATTTCTTTTTAAAAGTATGTTTGAACCAGTTCTTTCATAAACTTTTTTAGAAATAAAAAAAATAAAACTATTTTTTCATAAATTAAAATTAACTTATAAGCAAACAAATCTGCAAAAAAAAATTATATATTTTCTTTAATTTTTTACTTTTAATTCATACATAAACTGATTTTAATTTATAAACTTTTTATATTCTCTTAAAAGAGTTTAGAAAAAAAAAAAAAAAAAAACTTGTCCCATCAGAAACTCTGGAGTAGTAACCAAACACAAATGGATCTAAAAGCTTTGGAGATATCATTTTTCCGTTACTTTTAAGGGTTAATAATCTTCAAAATTTGCGAATTGCAAGGGAATTTATATTGAAAAATACTCTATTTTGAGAATTTTAGTGGAAGAAAGAAATAAGAAAAAAAAGAAGAAAATCAGGTAAAAATGAAAATCTAAGAAAAAAATAAGAGTACATTTTATAACTGTTACAGATGGGAAATTCTCTATACAGGATTAGCATTCAAGATTGATCTTGTTCCCTTAAGCTATAAAGAAATAGTAGAAGAAAAGGAAAGAAAAAGACGAAAAAGAAAAACTAAGCAGAATAAAATGGGTTGAGTAAAATTGTAAAGCTGGGAGAGATGTGGACACTGAACTGTGCCTGATGAAGGATAGGATTCTTATTTAATATCATATGTCACCACACATTTATGAACGAAACTACAACCAACCATATGATCTTATGTATATAGCAAGAATTTATGCCATCATCATGCTCCCCATGATTTGACCACAACCAAGGCTTGGGAGCATGTAAATCATTCATATGCTAAACCATTACAACACTCTTTTCTTCTACAACTCAAAATCAAACTCAAACTCAAACACAATTACCCTACACATTATTACATTTGCCAATTTATAATCATTCCCAAATCAGGAATACTGTGGCATATCTGTTGCTTCCATGTCACTATTTTTCTTCTTCTTTTTCATTTTCCTGTCATGTTTAATCTCCCCATAAAAATAAGACACCATGCCCCAAAGCGATAGCAACAGAGATACACCCTTTTCCGCTTGAAACTTCTCTTTGTAAAAAATAACTGCCAACACTTCCGTTATGGGTAACAAAACCGCAATTAAGATGCCAGAAAACAACGACGAGGCACAAAATATAACCCCAATTGCTCCCAAGAAAAAAAATTGCCATAATATTGCACTCGCCACCAACACACCATAGTAATTAGTTTCACCGTGATGAAAATTTTTGGCTTCTCTTGGTATCACCTACAATAAATTTACCATAATTAATAACAAAAATTAAATATTTTTTCTTGTTAATAAATTCTGAACTAATTAATTACCTTAAAATCGTTGTTTATAATCATGCCGATAGCGCAAAACAGTGTTGCGGAGAAACACATTACAAACTGAATCTCCATGACAAGAGAATAGGTAATAGGTTGTTTGGTGTTTTTGTACATCCTCTCAACCAAGGGTAACACCAGGCCGTACATTGCTGCTGCTATTACCGTCATCACGAACCCCATGATGTACTCTTTAACCGACTCGCCAGCGGGGCGATCTCCACTTGTGTGGAGCGCCAGCACCCCAGCGCCGACAGTCAACAAAACTACCGCGTTCACGGAATACGAGGTGAATTTCTGCCGCACCAGGATAAACGCAAAAAGTGCAGTGAAGGCCAGCTGCGTCGCGATTATGAGTGCTGACGTGGACACAGGGAGGCGCGCCACGCCGTAGGCATAAAGATAGTCGTCGAGGCCAGTGAGGATTCCTATGAAAACGGACGCAGCAAATAGACGGGGTTTCATCGAGACTAGGCTGGGTTTAGGGGTTCCCGCCGCCGCGTGGCGGCGACGGCGGAGGTAGGAGACAGCAAGAGGTGGTATCATGAGTGGGAAACCGGCGGTTTCAAGGAAGCTGGAGAGCCAGACGCGGTGACCGCCGCGAAGGAAGTAGAGTCTCATTATAAGTGGACCGCCGGAGGTTCCGATAATGAGTAAGAGACAATTTATTAGAAGAAGAAGCCGCTTCATGGTTCTGTCTTTCTCTTCTTCCCTCCCTTCCGCCATGCCTGCAATTCTAATTCTTCTTCTTTTTCTTCTTTTTCTCTACTGTTGCCAATGACAGGACTTCCTTTCCAACGATGTAATGTTAATGCTTATCGATGTGTGTTTTATGCTATTATATTAAGTTATTTAGTGTTTTTAATATAATAATTATTTTTTCTTAATTATTCCTTTAGTTTTTTTTTTTCTTTCTTGCATGTACGTACAAATCTTAGAATAAATTTCAATTCTCACGTAGTTGGTTCAGAAGCAGTCTAAATAATGGATCTGAATCATCTCCAGAACAATATTTTTCTAACCCTTTATTCATTTGTTTTCTATTAATTTTTTTTGTATTTTTTTTTTTTTGCTTTCACACTCCATTTCTTTGGCGAGATATAAATTGAAAAGTTTTGAATTATTTAATTTAAGAGAAATATATTATTTGATTAGAAGAATTTTTTTATTATTTATAGTAAAAGTTAATGTTTATAACTTGATATACTGGTAATGTATATCTGAAATTTACATTATTAGTAAAAAAACATCATTGAAATAACTTTGAGATAAATATAATAAAAATAACAATCTTTTTCTTCTTCTTATTATTATTATTTCATAAAAGAAATTTTTTTTTCTCCAAAAATAATAATCGTGAGCACTAGAGATACTAGTTAGTGTTCTTTAATAGTAATATATTAACTGAATCAAGTCTCCATGTAAAATGTAAAATTTTGACCGATGAAAAATGATGAATTTGGAGGAATAATTAGAGCGAATCAGAATTTCAGATGACACGTGTCATGTTTAACACGGTTCATATTCGTCAACTTTTCTTCAAACCCTTGGTACTTTAACTATTTATCTTTATAATTTGAAGTTTATTGTAATTATTTTTCTTTATTTATTACGCACAACATCTTGTATTGCTGAGATCAACACTAAATACAAGATTATCATTATCAATATATACGTGTGAATATTATAAAGAATAAATAGTTTATTGAAAAAGGAAAAATAAATAATCAGAGACGGTAAAAATTGAAATAAAATTATAGGATAAAATTTATAATAAATAATTTCAAGTAATAATTTTATATTTTTTAAAATATTATAATCAGAATTTTTTTAAAATATGTTTGATTAACTATTGGAAATATTAATATCCTGGAAGTACTTTTTAAATTATAAACTAATTAAAATTAAAAAAAACGTTAGAAAATAATATGTCTCGGTTCATTACAAGGAAATAACGTACTCATTTTTTTTAGTGTGGGAATAAAAACTCTTCAGATAATTAACTTATTTTTATAACCTTTTAATAGGAATTAATATTCTTACTCACATGTCTCCAGAAATATAAAAAAAATATGTGAAACAACTTTTCGAACAGTGTAAAATTGATTTGTAGATATTCAAAGCAAAAAAAAATAACAAATAGTTATTTTCGCTAAAATATTTTTTCTCTATTAAAACATACATTAATGAGAACAAATAGTTTATAAAAAATATTTATAAGAAAAAAAAATCAAATAATGCATACCACGTCATTGATAAGAAAACATTAATATTGATAATTGACAGAAAAATATTGTTGAGGGCATTAAATTTGACTTTAAAGAAATCAATAAGAAAAATAAAATCATATATCTCTTCATTAAATTCATTCTCCAAGGGGTGAACAAGACAAAAATATTAATTAAAAATAAAAGCTCTCGTTCTCTTATTGGAATGACAAATTCACTGAAAAACAAGAATAAAATATAAAGAATAGAGACAATAAAAAGAATAATACTCTAAAAACATAAAAACATTAACTAAGTATAATTAATGTTTTTTTATATAAAGTGTTATAAATTTAGCTCATGAAAATAGTGTCTATGTATATTTTTTTGGTCTCAGTGAATAATTAATAATAAAATATTTCAGCTGATTATTAATTAATATATTTTATTGATAACTAATGTAATGTGATATTAGGTAAAAGAAAAAAAAAGTAGTTGAAGTCATTACTTACACATTTTATACATGGAGAAAAGAGGATTCATATAATTTTTATTAATTTTTTTAATTTAATAATTTAAAATATAATTTATTTTAACTATTAAATTATAAGAGTAATTCTTTTATAATTATTTTTTAAATAACTTAATTTTTTCTTTTATATATATAAATATAGATTAAGGTAATAAAACAGATTATTTTAATTTATTATATATTTAATTTTGACTTATTATATATTTAATCTATAAAATAATAAATCAAAATAGATTAGTTAGGATAAAATTTGTAGATATATACAATGTCTAAAAAGTATTTATTATGAAAATTGATATAATTTCAATCAAACTCGTGATTAATTGAGATTCATAAAATCTCAATCAAATTTATATTACATTCAAATTTTACCAAAGTATTATAAATTAGTTATCAATAACAATAAACATATCTAAAATACAAATTAAGTGATAAAGTAATCATTAATTTAAATTCTAATTCAATTCACTAACAAAAATTAATGTAAGTATAATAAGGATATATCTTTTCAGTTATGGATTGTGAAGTGTTCATATTAGAGTCAAAAGATCATAGTGAAGTTTGAAGAGAATCCTCTTCATATGTTTGATCCAACAAGAAGATAGTAAATATAATTTATATTTTGTGTATAAAAATTTATTAGTGATTGATTCCAATAAGTATAAATATTACTAATTCAGAGTCATATTGTTACCTCCAATGCAATTTTAAATTTCGTCTTCTCAATAGCTATGATATGATGCATTTTAAACTTTATTTTTGTGTGTAACACATTCGAATTAAAAAGAAAAATTTATGAAAGTGACGAGAACCAAAATGTGCATTTGTTAATTTATTGCTTGCCAATTGCCAACACATTGAGTGGTTGAGTACAGCTGTTCAAAGCCTGCTCACACAGAGAGGCATTGGTATTGAAGGTGAAAATAATTTATAAAAATAAAAATATAATCATGTTAAATATTTTAGAATTGGAATATAAAATATATGATTGGATAAAAGTGTTGGGAATAATGTGGCAGTAAGAATTGACCAAAGGTTGTTTTTAAGTAGTTTTGATTGAAACTGGGTGGAAAATTCCATTCATTTAAAATGGATATGAACAAAACGTAGCTTTCTCTGTCCATCAGAAGACAGAGACAATGCAATTATCTGTTTCTTTATTTGTTTTTCTTTCTCAACATTTGCAAAACCGGACAAGAACTACAACACCTTTGACATGGAGATTTTATATTTAAGGTTGAGTATGTACTTATTTTTTAAATATGTAATAATATTTATTTTCATTCATTCCATTACATCTAATATACTCAAAATATTTATATTTAATACATTTCATAATATTTTAATATTTAAAAGGAATTATTATATTATATTATCCGAAAAAACTAAATAAGATTTTAAGATATAAATTGCAAATTCTTTTTCTTATATTCTAATTCCAATTATAATTATTCAACATCTCCTGTCGTTTAGCTGATAAACCCTTTTCAGATCTGACATTTGTTGTCATGTAAAATACACGATCATAACAATTAACATGCATAGTACAATAAAATAGGTAAGCTAATAATAAATAAAACATAAATAAATTTATAAAATATATAAAATAGTCAACATAATCTCATCCAAATAGAAAAATCTATCTAAGACTTTATACATAATAAAATTTATCCTCTCAAATCATACCTTTTAGAAAAATATATGAATAAAAAATAAATTTATATATTTTTAAAAATTAAAAAATTGAATTGAAGAATATAAAAAACAAAGATGATTTTAAAAAAAATAAAAAATATATTTAATAATTATATTTATCCACATATATTTTAATATATATTAGTTTTAAGAATATTTATTTGGTTGAATTAATTTTATGAAAATAAATTAAATTTAAAATTTATTTTTAATATTGTATTAATATTTTATAATTTTATTTTTGGTAACTACATAATTTTTTTATTTCATATATTTTATATTTTTAATTGCATATTTTTTTATGCAGTATTCTATATAATAATGATACTTATCTTTATCTCGTTGCAAAACAGTGAATAAGATACCTGATCATTATATCTTTATCCGTAGTTCGACCCATCAATTTTTTTTTCTCCACTCAACTGACTCGTTTTCTTGTATATTAGCATGTTAGAATAAATTACAAGTATATTCGACTAACATATATTCATATTTTTAAATTATTCTTAATTTTTATTATGTAATGATCCTTTGTAAGATACAGATGTAATTTTTTTAAAAACTTAATAAATAAATCGGGCCAAATTTTCAAGGTAACTTTTAAACTAAGGAGAAGAATATTAAAATTATTAAAATCATACTTTTGATATAAAACTCTAAACATAAATAATTTGTCATTACAATCTTAATCTTTGTCCAAATGATAAAATGTGTAACCTAAGGATAACATCGTTGATTCCATTTGTTCTTGGATGGACTCAATTTAGCCATAAAAAAGTCAATTCCAATGGACGAATCGCTTTTTTGATTGAAGAAAACAACCCAATAATTTGTTTGGAGTGAGTGCAAAGTTGACAATTAATGTTTTTTTTTGTTCTCTTTTACAAAAGTAATGTACAAATTTTCTTTCCATGATGAAGATAATGACAGACAAAACCAAACTATCAATATCTACCAAAAAAACTTTAGATATTCTTAAAAAAATTCCACATTGATTATTAATTAAGAATGAAAATAAACTGAATAAATTTTACCTTTTGAAAATAAATTAGTTATTATAATATTTTCTATCCATATATATTCTGGAAAAAATCACATATTATACTTTTTTATTAATCAATTACAATTATAAATGTTTAAAAACACTTAATTACTTACAAATTATCAAAAAATTATGTTATTTCTAATTAAGTCAACACTTTATTGATGTCATAAAAAATAATTGTTCAAATGAATAAACTATTTCATGTGGCATCCCCTATTTCAACAACTATAGAATTTTCCGTCCACAAAAGGTGCTACTTTTTCTTGGGAGCATTAGTAATAATAAAAGGTTAATAACAATCATAAGGAGATAGAAAAAAATGTTATTCAAAGGATATATCATTGTGTTGATGATATATAATTTGAAATTATTAAATACAGTTAAATATTTTATATTATTTTTAAATTAATGAATGATTTTTTATATCTTCTAGATATAATTTATTAAAAAAGTATTTTAATTTTTTTTGTATACCTTTAAAAATGAGCACGTCCAATATATTAAAAAAAAAATCTCAAAGCAGTACAGTATTTACGGCAGAACCAATTAACATGCTTTTGTATAAATTCAAACACCTGGTTTTCTTAAAATTTTAAGGTTAGTTAATTTGAAATATTTAAAAAACTTATAAAATTAAGATGATATATATTATTTTATAACTTAAGCAAAAAAAATGATTCACATCAAACATAAGGTTATAGAACATAAATTAATAAACCAATTAGTCTACTTTTCATTAAAATTGTTTATAATTATGTTATGTTCATCATCTCTCTCATTTATCCTATTTAATCTATAAATTATTTTGAATATGACCAGGTAATAATTATCATATAACTTAAAAAATTCCATTCAGATTACTTTGGGTGAATTATTGTGAAAAATCTCTATACTGTCTACATATTTGTAATAATTTTTTATATAAAAAAATAAGAATGTTTCAATATATATTTTTTAAATCTTAAAAAAAAAATTTATCTCCTCAATTTAATATATATATTATTATCAAACAAACTGTGACATGTGAATTCTTATAATTTATGATTGAAGGAGCTCTTGTGGATGATGTGGGTACATATTAATGGTCATTAAGATTTTAAAATTAAATATTTTAAGATAGGAGTAACAATACTAATGCTTGCTTGATTATTTATTAACCTAATTTAACAATGTAATTAGAATAATAATACTTGGTTGAAGTCCTTGTAACCAAACATTTTTTTGCTAATTAAAATCGAAGCAAAAAGCTACAAAGACAACCAGAGTAGTTTGATTGGTAACATTGTTTAATGTTAACATGAAAAAAAAGTTTTGATGTATTACCATGGTTTTTCTTTTCTATTAAGTAGTGATATATGAGCTGGTATACATTACCCATTGCAATTAATTTAGATTATTAATCAAATTAACCTATTATATTCGAATCTTATATTATCTAGATAAAATTAAATTTGAATATATTATTTTTATTTTATTTAATCAGTTTTATAAGAATGAATTACATTCAAAATCTAAAATCTATTCTAATTTAAGAATAAATTATTCGAACCACTCATAAATGTTTTAAGTGTAAAATCCATTTTTAATATATTTTTACAATACTACTTTCATTCCATAGAAACTTAAAAGATGGAGTGAAAAAATATAGGGCCATTTGATTTTAACAGCAGCACCTTGCAGTTGCTGTTGAACTCTATTGGGCCCATTTACCAAATTTCATTTTTTTCACCGAAAAATATTATCGGGCCCACTGTCACATTAATGGTCCCAAAGAGAGGGCACTTCATTTTGATTTATGAATTAGGAATATTATTGTTCTAGGTTGAAAAGTAATGTTCCGTCTGTTTTTTAATGTCTTATAATGAGAACTATAATAAATTCAACATTGAAATATTAGAGAAAAATAATGCAAAATTTATTATATCCACAAGTATTAAAAAATATAAGGAATATTAACATAGAATTTCGGATTAACAAAAAATAAAATAAAATAAAATAGAAACGATTATCCAGAGAAACATTCAATAAAAATGTCAGGGATCCTTTTGACAATTGAAGCTTTTTCCGGCCCAAACCAGAAGGCGGAAGATAGTTCAGTTGAGATTGTTACGAAGTCCAAGATTAAGCCCAAATATCATTAAAAAAAAATTAGTGAAAGTTGAAGTGTAATTTTACAATTCGATTTTTTTTTTTAATTTCTGTTTTATGATCTTGCAAGTCATTGTAACCCGTGTAATAATGCATGACATAAGTCATAATTTCAATTATAATTAATACATTATTTTTTACTAGAATTGAGCTTTTAATTAATTTATTAGGTACATTTTTTTCTCTAAATTTAATTTTATATTACTTTCAATATATTACTTCATTTAAATTTCTTTTGCTAACTGTTAATTTTTTTACAATGTATATGCTTCTTAATATGAAAAAAATTAAAGGCGGAATATGAATATATAAAATCATTTCATCTAATATATATATATATATATTATGAATTAAGTTATTTTATAATTTATTTATTTTTTCTGTTAATAAGCATTTATTTGAAGGTTTGAAAAAACAAACGACAAAAAATAAATTAAAATTTTAAAAGTAGAAAATATGAAAAGTCAAAACACGAAAATGAAATAATAAAATTCTAATAAAAATAAAATAAAATAATTAAATTGAAGAATTTAAAAATAGCAAGTGATAATTTAGTAAAAGAACTTGACTATTTATTATACAGAAATTCTGGTACGCAGAGCTCCTTGTGCAGGATTACAAAATCAAATTCAATATATATATCTAATATTTTTGTTGTTAGCCAAGTTTTAGTTTCCTTTTTTTAACAGTTCTAAGCATTTTTCTTTCTTACGCCTACAATTTTTTGATGTAATTATTGTGTTCTATTATTATTTTTTGTATGACTAACGTAATTAATGATTCGATGGAACCATACGGTGACGTTATAGAAGTTGACAACTTTGTTTAAGAAATTTAATTTCTAAACGAGATTAATGGCAAAAGCAAATTCAACTGCATTTTATTCATATATCATCACTGACTTAACCAATTAGCAGAATCTGAGACTCTGCTCTATCCATAGATTCATATACAGACATTACAAACTGTTTTATATACGTAAAACAAATCACATTTAACCATAAAGTTTAAGCCACAAATGAAAAATGAAGAGAAAAACAACCCAAAACCGAATAATATTATTCACTGACATGACATGACATGAGAACGAGTCTTCACACACAATGACCGAAACCTCGACCTTCAAACCAACACCTATGTACAACTGAGGTTTCCCTTCTATATTCATTTGAAAAGCAAAGATAAATCATATAACAATATAAACTATCTTTTTTTTTTATATATATAATCACTTAACAATCTTATTATAATAATAAAATAATTATAACATATTGTCATAATTATTTTACTATTATAACAGAGTTATCGAGTAATTATATCTTAAAAAAATTCTTGAAACTAACATTTTCCTAAATCATATACGTATCTCCGTAATAAATGGAAAAGCTTGCAACAAACAAACAAGCGACTTTAACTTAATGAAAACCTAGACAATTGCATATATACTGTCACTTTATCATAGCTCCCACTAATTTTTCACGACACATATTTGAGTTTTACAAGAAAGAATTAATAGTACTACGTTATGTGTCATAAAAGATTAGGTGAAAGCATGAAAATTCTGAATTGTTTACTTATTAGCCATAGTTCTGATGGCCATGATCATGAGAGACTGGGACAGGTTCATAAGATGGCTCACCACCAGCATCAGCAGCACCATATCCAGGTTCTGGAACCGGAATGGATTGATAGGAAGTGGGGACGGCTTGTGGTGGTGGGTGATGAACCGGGGCATATTGACGTGGAGGTGAAGTTGGTGGTGGTAAAGGTGGTGGAGGTGGAGGATAGTCTACGGGCTTCTTCTTGAGTTTTGCAAGTAAGAAAACACCGAGGATGAGAAAAGCGACCAAGAGGCCTCCTAGAGAAACGGAAACCGCTACAACAGCTTTGTAGTCATGCTTTACAATATAATCAGATGGAGATGGAGGACCATAAGGACCATAAGGTGGAACTGGAGAGGGATGAGGAGGAACATGATAAGGAGGAGGAACAGGATAAGGAGGAGGAACAGGAGGAGGAGGGGAAACAGTATAAATGGGAACACATGAGCAGTTGTAGAGAATGGGAGGTGGAGGTTGGCTCATGTTACAACTTGGAGGTGGAGGAGGTGGTGGTGGAAGGGGTTTTGTGTAGTTTGTCATGTTGCAATGTGGTGGTGATGGAGGAGGAGGAGGATGAGGAGGAGGAGGAGAATAGTATGGATAATAAGGTGAAGGTGGTGGTGGAGAATAATATGATGGACTCATTGTGAAAAAGTTGAGGGAAGTTTATGAGTTTGAGATGAGAGAAAAATAGTCTTGGATTGGTTTTGATTGGTTTAATTGTTGAGATGAGTGTGGAGGTAGTGAATGAAGAGCTCTATTTAAAGTGCATGGCAACCTCAACTCTACCATTCTCTCTCACTCTCTTTCAACTATATTTACACGTTACAGTTTTGTTGGGATTAAGAAAATTAGGTTAGTAGTTATAGAGGACTCGACCACAACAAATTTCAAACTTTAAAAAAATTGTTCACAAACATACTTATAAATCAAACTTACGTCTCTCTTCATAGAATATGAATTCAATGTTATGGAGTGGATTTAGTTTTATTCTCAGATCGCTTGTTTTTCGGAGTCAAAATAGTTAGAAGAAAAAAATACACCAACATGCATTTCTGTTTATTTATCTAAAAAGAATTCATGTTAGCCTTTTATGATATGCTTAAATATTAAGAATAAAATATTGTTTTCATCAGGTAAGTTTACTTCTTCTTTTTTTTAAGTAAGAAAGTCAAGAATTAGGGTTTTGGGTTTTGGTTACATTAATTTACGGTTTCGAAAATATACACTTGTAAAAGCATTTTACATTATTATCTAATTAATTATAAAACATTTAGAAATTATTAAAATTTATTAAATTTTATAATAATTGTTTTAAAGTATTACTATAGCAGTTAGATAAATTAATGGTGATTTATGATCGAGTCAAATGTTAACCATGTATGCCTATTAAATTCTACGATTTAATTATGGTTTTGATCTTTTATTATTGTTCACGCAGAATGTTGGCTTTAAAAAAAAATTGCTTGAATTTAAGCTCTTAATTTTTTTAAGTATGATTGTAATTAAAATCTTTATATTAGTTTTCTTTTAACTAAATTTCTGGTATCCTCATTAAACTATAATTGTTTGGATAAAATAAAAAGGAAAGTATGATTAATTATTATTATTTTTAATTGATGAAAAAAATGGTTTAAAAATTATTTATATATTTCCATTGATTTTTGTAGGATATTCCTCTATATTCTAGCACACGAAAAACAAGTTGCAATTAGAATTAGAAGGGTTTGACAATTCCACGCCTACACCACGGCTTCATTGTCTTGTCCAAATCATTCTCCGACGAGGCATTAATATGATGATATCATATAATTCTATATATACATATGCACAAATCATATTATATATATATATATATATATATATATATATATTTTGGTAAGTGAGTTTGTCCATATATGAAGTTATACACTAATAACTTATATCATAAAAAATTATACATAATACAAATTTTATATATCCACATGTTTAATTATAATATATATATATATATATATTATTTATATTAAATTTTATTAAACTAAAATAAATATGATTATATACTGAAATATTTTTTATTATATTTTAAACGTATATCATATCACTTTTTAATATATTGCAATTGAATTGAATTAATATAAAATATTGTAAATATAGTTTAGATAATAAACTTATTTGATAAAAAAAATAAACAATATAGCAATTCAATACAATAATTTATATAGCAGTGTAACTAGATCTTTCTCTCTTTATATATAAAAATTCTATTTGGTGACAAAACTATATACATAGACAATGAAAGAGAAATTGAGTTAATTATTTAATATTATGAAATAGTTAATATTAATTTTAAATTAGTATTAATTATTTATATGTAAATGTATAATTTAAAAATTATTTTTTCTGAAAGGGTTCATGGTTTTGATGATTAGGAGAGGGAATGTTTATTTATTTATTTATTTATTTTTAAAACTTTTTTCAAGATATATTAAATTATGGACTAATTTTTGCTAGTATAAAAGTTAGAAATTAATTATTGGGTAAAATATTTTTTTTGCGCTCTTAATTTTTTAAATATATAAAATGTTTCTTAAAAACTTTTTTGTTGTTTTCTTTCCTCTAAAATTCAAATGTATTTTTTAGATGTTGTCATGAGAACAAACACAAAATTGAGGTAGGTGACAATTTTAATACATAAATTTTATAATTTTAACTATATTAAGATTGTATAAGTTATTATATATAAAAATATATAAAAAATATGTTTAATTTTTAAAGAGATAAAAAAAATGAATGGTTTTTGAGAAATATATTTAATATTTTAAAAACATTATACGAAGGCAAAACTTATTTTACCCTGAATCATTCTAATTACTAATTAAATAAATTAATGTAATCAGAGTGAAAAAAAAAATAATACAAGTTGCAATTAGCTAGTTAGAAGGCTAATAAAAAATGGAGTTTATGATGCATTTAACGAATCATTCCGTTGACACTATTAAACATTTTTATTCCACATCAATCCGATGAATGTGTTGTTTGAGGAAGCTTCAGGTAGTTAGAATAGATGACATGTATGATATCTATGAAAAACAATATTAACAAATATTGTTCATTGTTGGCTACGTTTGATACCTTTTATTTCCGTCGCTAACATAATAGTGACGTAAATTGGACATTCAGAAACGCCATGTACCTTACTTCACATTCTTTTTAAGACTATAATTGTGAGTTAATTTTTGTGGTAGTGGACAACTAGACATAGATTAAACACAAAAACATAGAGAAAGAAAGAGGTTTCATATTGTTGTAAACAACTCCAGAGGGAGTTACACCCCCAGGTAGCACCACCAAAAACCGTGATGTTTTCAACGAATAATGCAACGGAATTCAAAGTAAAAGATGAGTTCCGTGTAATCATGACCAAAACTTAAATGAGATTTCATATTATGATTAGAAAACACTCACAAGAGGGTTATCGCCGTTACCCACTTTCACCAATCTTCCCACATCCATGCAACTTGCTTTGCTTTCATACTGTTAATAACGTGCACCAATTTATATGTACATTATTAATTACTATATAATACCCAATAATTCCTTATTTCTTAGAATGAAATTAATATGCAATATCCATCCGAATTGAAATATTGTAATAAGACATTTACTTATTTATTTATATATATATATATATATATATATATCACATTAACTAAAATATAAAAAATAATTATAATATATAAATAAAAAATAACTTTTTATTTTCTAAATTAATTTTAAAAATTAATTAAATTTGTAATTATTTTTAATATAATATTTAAGTTTAATTAGTAATATGGTTAAATTTATATTAAATTATTTATTAATATATTAAATTATAATTTTACTTGTTAATAAATTATAATTATTTTTATATATAATAAGTATATTAAAAATCAACAAGGGGTGTTAAAAAATAAAACAAATTATATGGATAATGCATTTATTAGCAAACTATGAAGATAATATTTTCTTTTATGATGATCATTATACACAGATACAAGATTTGATATTCAATTAAATTTTTTTTTTTAAATAAAATATTAATATAGACATTACTAATAGTACACAAAACTAATAAAAAATATTTTTCATATATATATATATATATATATAAAGATAAGGGATTCACTTATTTGAAGAATAAATATAAATATAAATGATGAAAATTAAGAATAAATTGTTAACTCTTATTTTTAAACTAAATGGATTATATATATATATATATATAATTTGTTATGCAATTATTATATAGTTAATAATGAAAATAATTTTAATATTTTTTTCACTAATAAATGATATATATGATTTTTTTTAATTTTTCTTACAAACAAATTCGGCTTATAAACTAGGGATTCGTAAGTCGTACTTCATGAAATATATAAAAGCTTAATACAACTTGGTATAGTGTGGGAATATGAAACACGTGGGGGTAGGTGTTATATATACAAGTTTTGAAATAATTTTATTTATTCCTAAATAAAAAAATACATTCACGATATTATAGAAAAAACATTAGAACGAGGATTAAGTCAATATGTATATATACATAAAGAGAGATAAGATCAAATTATACACAAGACTCGTATATATCAATCAGTTGTTAATTTTGTTGATCTAAATGTTATATTATAACTTGATATTATCTTGATGATTTGTGTTAACTTTCATATATCAATAATTTGTTAATGTAATCATTAAATTATAACTGTATGTTATTTTGATTGTTCATGTTAAATTTTATTAAAATTAAATAATAACAAGAAAATAATCAAATTTATTAAAATTTTAGTATATTTTTAAAATTATATATTACACTATTTTTTAATTTAAATAAAATAAGGGAGATTACATCAGGAACTCCACACGTGCCTTTATTAATGAACAATTATTTATTTATTAGAAGTATGTTACGAAGCTCCATTAAAGTATATTATTTAAGATAAAAAATAATTTTAGTTATAAATTGTTAAAATACTCTTCTAAAAAAAGTGAATGCATCTTGAAATTTTTATATATATTCCATTCTAGAAAATATTAGAAGTGAAACCAAAATAATAGATAGATACTAATGAAGGTATTTCCATGAAGCTATCTACAGAGGCTATGCGCTGAGCATTCAATAGTTTTTTTTTAATAATTTATTTTGTTAATAATTAATTTTTACCAAAGAATTTGATTGATTACTTCTGTATAAATTTTTTTCTTTCAATTAATTTTTTATTTATTTATAAAACGGGAACCTAAAATTTGATTTAAAATAATATAATCTAGGATTACATGGCTTATAGGTAGATCAATCTACTTCATTTTTTAGCTTTTTATACTCCGACCACCGTTGGCAGCCGTTAAAGACGATTTTCGACAACAATATTTCATTTTCATGTTTTCTCTACTCTCTCGGCGATCTTGTTGGCGCCAAAAACCCACCACCAAAGTCTATGATCTTTGTTACTTTCACTCAAACCTCGGTGATTTCATCCCAATACGAGGTTCCTGTTCCAAACGCAAACTAGGCCATGAATTCTCGTGCACCAATGTTATTGAAGTGACAACCCCTGTACGGAACCTTGTCGCCATTTCCCACGACAAGGTCCTATGAAGGTTGAGGGGTGAACAAAGATGAGAAGAGGTTTTCTTTTTGGGTAAAGGTAGCGGGTGAAAAATAATCTAATACAATGGTTGTAGAATAAAAGCATAAAATCAAGATGAATCTAAGGGCTCATAGTCAACGATAGACGACCTGGTGGTCCACCTTAGCCTCAGCAAAAAAAATTATTATTGTCTTAAAATGCAGAATTTCATTGTATTTAAATCCCTTTAATAAAAATAAGATTATGAATATCTTAAAAAAAAAGTATTCACGAAACATTTTCCTCAAATATATTTGTGCATTTGTCATGTGGTTAAAAATATATGGGTTTCTGGGATCAATATTGTAGATTTAGGATGAAAAACATAAAATTTAATATATTTAATTGTAGTTTTTTAAAAAAAAAAAGAGAGAAAGTGAACGTAATATTAATAATAGCGAAATAGTTGATGGAAAAAGAATACCAACTAGAAATGCATGAAAAAATCATAAAGTTAGGAGTGAATCGATTATCGTTTCGTTTCGTTTCGTTTTCTCTATCAAAATATCTTCTCTCTGCCATTACTAGACACTGAGGAAGTAAATTTGTATGGAATATATCTTCAACGAAGAAGACTGTCCCCTGATAAAGTCAACGCCGCAAAACAGATCCAACACGAACTCTATCTTCCATCGTTCATGTTCCGAATCCAAGAACCTATGGCAAATCGCCGCCCCCTCCATCTTCACCCGCCTCGCCATGTTCTCCATCACCGTCGTCACCCAATCCTTCGCCGGCCACCTCGCCGACCTCGACCTTGCCGCCATTTCCATCGCCTGCACCGTCCTCATCTCCATCACCTTCGGTTTCATGGTACTAACCACTTATAATTTTTCTTTCACTATTTTCCCTCTTATCAACCCACATTGTATTCATTGCGCTATTCCTTTTCTAGTTGGGTATGGCGAGTGCGCTTGAGACGCTATGCGGCCAGGCCTACGGAGCCGGACAGCACCGCATGTTGGGCGTTTACCTGCAGCGCTCGTGGGTTGTTCTGTCCCTGTCCTCGGTTCTGATGCTGCCGGTGTTCGTGTTCGCGACACCGCTGTTGAAGTTGGTGGGGCAGCCCGTCGCTGTGGCGGAGCGGACGGGGCTGGTGGCGGTCTGGTTGATCCCGTTTCACCTCAGTTTCCCGTTTCAGTTCACATTGCAGCGGTTCCTGCAGTGCCAGTTGAAGACCGGCATAGTTGCTTGGGTTTCAGGGGTGGCTCTTGCGATTCATGTTTTAGTGAGTTGGGTTTTTGTTTATAGGATGAGAATTGGGATCGTTGGCGCTTCACTTTCCATTGGTTTCTCGTGGTGGCTCTCGGTTTTCGGAATGCTCGGGTATACACTCTTTGGTGGCTGCCCGCGTTCGTGGACTGGTTTTTCTGCTGAAGCTTTTGTTGGTCTCTGGGAATTCTTTAAACTCTCTTTGGCTTCTGGGGTCATGCTTGCGTTAGTGTTTCTTGACTTCTTTCTATCTCGCACTTTTGGTATTGTTTGGATAAACACATCTGCTACAAGTAAATAAGAAGGCTCTCTTATTTAACTTTTTCAAGAACTGACTTAAGTAAGAAATTTGATTCATTCTGTCTTTTATTTTCTTGTCTAACTGTTTGTTTAGAAATTTGTGTGAAAACGTTCTTATTTAGGACAATACTTAGATACATTTATATAACTGATATTTGTACCCTTTTTAATTAGAATTGAAATTTCACTCTGATAAGTTGTGTAATAAATGTTTGGATCAAAGAATTATGTAAGTTCTTAACTTTGAGGTTGATGTGCTTATTAGTGTTGTTAATGTGACTTTGCAGGTTAGAGAATTTTTATTACAGACTGTTGCTTATAGTCTCTGGATATATGCATAACACTGAGATCGCAATTGATGCTCTTTCCGTTTGGTAAATTTGTGCTTTCTTAGTTTTTTCTTTCTAGTTTAGTCCTATATTGCTTTATTGGACTTTTGATGAATTAAAGTCAAACATGACATGGCAGTGTGACGATATATGGCTGGGAATCCATGATACCGCTTGCATTTTTGGGTGCAACCGGGTATGTCTCTGGTTGTAAGTCCCCCTTTCTTACTCTCCTGAAATGAGTTATATTATGGATTTTCGGTAAGGAGTAATGTTTAACTAGATTGAAAAATTAATTAGCTCAGGGGTAGGGTGAGGTTTTGTTAATTGATTCTGACAAGACCGTGGACTGATAATATTTTGAACTTGATTTGCTTTACGAGAGTGTTACCCCCCTTCCTTAGTTAAAATGCAGTTGAAGATAATTGGATATGTATTAGTGGTGGTGAGATGGAACGAGGAGCGAGTTTTGTGATAGGATCATTGTACATGGTTTATAATTTGTCTGCCCAGCCATTGCTCTCTATTTAGTTGCTGACATGTTTCTGTCAAAAGATGGAGACTTATTACAAATTAATGTGGTGATTCATGAGATCTTGATTTATCATTTAATTTTGGTGTGAATTTTCTAGAGAAGCATTGTTTTCTTTCCCTTAAATTTTATTAAGAACTACCTTATTCTGATGATTAATTCTGCCTTGTGTAAATATGTTATTAAATCTCCAAATTGTTATAATTTCCCCAAAACAATCAGTCAGTTTGTCTACTCTGTATGTAATTTACTGTAGTCTTGCCACTACATTTACATTAGTTGAACTCTTGGAGATTATCGTCATATCAACATACACCTTTTTGTTGAAAAATTGAAGCATTTCCATGTTTGAGATGTGACAAAGGTCTCTTGCTTTATCCTCTAGAAAAGTAAGGATCCTAATACTGAAGGTCGAGAATGACAGATTGACATTCCTGCCTCAAGTTTTGTAATTTAAGCATTAAGAATATTAAGTATCCGAGGAATTTAAAAGCTTCCAGAAGCTTACAACGTTCTTCAGAAACAGTCCACAAGTCTTTGAAAGTTTTCAAGATTTCCAACATTTTAATCCGAAATCTACCCACTTTCCATTAGTTTACATGGAACTTTTTAAAAACTCTTCTGATTTTATTGAAGACATTGGTCTAGTTCAAGGGAAACTGTACAAGTATATGCTTGCAACATCAACTTGTCTCAGAAGTCTTGGTAGAGGTTGTATCACGATGTAGATACAAGTAGACGTAGCTTCGTTATAGCTAACCAGTGTCTGTAAGTCAGCTAATAAACTCAAATATGATTTCTTCAATACTATGTCTAAGCAAATATCCGTACAAGAAAAAAAATTCATCTGTTTATGCAAAAAAGAACTCTCCCTCGATACAAAAACCAACTACTTTTTTTATCCCTTTAATCATATAATATTCTTCAACTCAGGGTTCGTGTAGCAAACGAGCTTGGCGCTGGCAATGCCAAAGGTGCAAAATTTGCAACTGTGGTTTCTGTGGTAAATACTGTACTGGTGGGACTTATATTTTTGTTGGTAATCGTGTTCTTCAACAAGAATCTTGCCATGATCTTTACATCGAGCTCGTCCGTTATCCAAATGGTCAATGAACTGGCAATGTTGTTAGCTTTTACTGTTCTTCTTAATTGCATTCAACCAGTTCTTTCAGGTGAGAGAGTATCTAACACACCTTATGCTATAGGCACTCAACTCAAATTTCAATTTGACATTGTCGCTTTTGCTGGTATCTGTTGGTGTTCAGGGGTGGCAGTAGGGTCTGGTCGTCAAGCAGCAGTGGCATATATAAACATTGGGAGTTACTACTTTGTTGGAATACCTCTTGGGGTTCTCCTAGGCCGGTTGCTTCCTTCGGGTATTTTTGTAAGTGTGCCTATATCCTATATTGCTGCAGACACAACTTAAATGTTCCAATCCAGTCTTACATAAGTTAGAACAAAGGTCCTGATAAACTTTTTATATAATGATAAAACAAAATAAGATGATAATATGAATCGAGTATTTTCCATATCAATTTATACATTTTAGGTTTTAATAAAGTTAAATATAGATTTTTTTTTGTAAAATTTAATAAAGGACTCATTTTACTTTATCATGTCAATTATGGATTTAGCTGAAGTGAAATAGGCTAACCCTGCGACAGAAACATGAACTGTTGAGAGTGAAGGCAGCACTTTATGCGTCCCATTTGTTCTGTATGCTTAAAGTTAGTTTTCGACCATGATGATCTATTTGTTCTTCTGAGTAGGGAATGTGGAGTGGAATGATGGGTGGAACGGTAGTTCAAACATTGATCTTGGCTATTATTACGATCAGATATGATTGGGAAAAAGAGGTATGCTTTACGACACTTGGACATGGAATGGAACATTTTTGTTTTACTTTCTGTGGTTTCATTTTCATCCAACAAAATAAAACACTATATGTCCAGTAAATAGCAACTTTGAAGTTGATATACACTGATTTGGTTTACTTGTCGTAGGTACGGAAAGCTCAAATTCTTATTAAGGAGGAAGCAACATCTAACCAATAACAAAGGTGAAATTCGTATTTTATGACAGTGAAAATAATGTTGTTATCAACTAATGTATACGATTGCATTAGATGTGATGTGTTTAATTTTTTCAACTGATTAAGAATTGTGTCTGTTATTTTTCTGATATATGTGTAAACAACAACTAGGATGCTCATGATATATTTAGTAACTCTAACCATTTAATAATTATACATGCTAAGTGGTATTTTATTCAAATAACTAGTTTCTCATAACTAACCACGGTTTGTTATAACAGTTTTAATTTTTTAAACTGGTTATATAAATTTACATATATCCATAATCCATAATATAATCTATTATAATTAAAACTGGTTAAGGCTAAGCTGATAATAAATTGTTTGAAAAATAAAAGATGTTTTTGAAAATTGATTTATTTATATCAAGCACACTTTCATTTGATTTTGCACTTTAATAATTGTGTTATGTTCCATTAAAATCAATTTTAAAAGCTATAATGTTGTCTTTAAAAACTGAAGCTAGTTATTAATTTAAGATATATAACTGATTCAATCATAATCGATTTCGGATATATAATTGATTTTTTAAAAATTACAATTTGTCATACTAAAGTTGGTTGTGATTTAATTATATTGTTAAAGTACTTGCCATATGTAGTTAATTTTTTATTTTTTAATTAATCAGTTATTATAAAATTAAATATTTATGATTATTGGTAAAATTTTTATAATAAGCTATCATGTTAACTTCTAACAATAACCTTTTCAGAAACTTAATCTTATTTAAATTAATCAAACTCGTATACAGGCATTCAATAGTTTAAGGTTATTGATAGAATACTTTCTAAAAACTAGTTCAGAGGTGTTTATCAATAAGTATTTATTTTGGATTTAGGAGAAAAAGTGAGGTGATAGAAAAAGAAAGAAAAGAGGATAAAATGTAAAATAATAATAATAATAATAATAATATGGATTAAAAAATATATATAAAAAATTTATAATTGATTTGATTGATTTTATAAAAGAGAAGATAGTAATTAAATAAAATATGGGATGATTATAATACTTTGGCAAAAGATAAATATTTTTAAATATAAATTCATATGAACGAATGTTTAATATTATTTGTAAAATTAAAATAAATTATGATAATTAATTAATTTTTTTAATAAAATATTTCATATTAATAAAAATAATTTAAATATGATTTAAATTAGAAGATAAAATTTTCCTTTACCAAAGTAATCATAGAAAAATGGTAAACGTTTTTAGGGTTTTTCCTAACCATAATTATTAAATAAATTTTAAAAATAGTTAAAATTGTTCTCACATGTTAAAATAATTTAAAAAATATATTTAAAATTTTTACAATATATTTAAAGTATTAAATTTTACATAGCATAAAAATATATTAACAATTTCACATGATATAAAAATATCTTACACTGTATCGCTTTTAAAAGGTATTAAAACAATTTCAACATTTAAAAAATAATTCCAAAAAATCTACTTATAAATAAAGTATTAAAAAAACCATTTCTATTATTATAAAATTAAAAAAAAATTATAAAATATAATAATTTTTTTAGAAAAATTAAAATCATGGAAACAGATATCATACCAAATGTATAAGCATGACAAAATGTATTAGAAAACAAAAAAAATGTATCTAAATATTTTTTTACAAATCAATTACCTACATCGTGTTTTAAAAAATATTTCAGTCAAAATATTACATTATGATTAGTCCCAACTAATATGTATATTAAGGTAGATAAAATAAAAGCAACAATATCATATAACAATTATAATTAATTTTTTCTAAAACGGGAAGTATTATGTTTGAATCAATAATATCTCTTGGACAACTAAAACAAACTTAAATCTTAGGCTAAAGTTTTTGAACTATTAAAGTTGAAGCAAGTATTTGATTTTATCATGTGTTTTTATACTTATTTTATGAAATTAAAACAAAACTAAAGTTTATCAGTCACATGCATAAGATCTGCTCTCCACTTTAATAAATTAATTTCTGAAAAAGTAAACTTTAAAATTGATTAATTTGACAGCCATGAAAACCCTCCCATTTTAGATGTTACTGAGAATCATCATTTGTTGTTTGAATCTCAAAGGAATCATTAACTTTTAAAAAGTTTAGAGATTATTAACCTGCTACCCTTGACTGTAACAGAAATTGTCCCTCCAAGATTATATTTGAATGATCATTACTTGCTCCATGATTTTTATTCTGGGTATCATGATCTTTTTTTCAAAAAAAATAATGAAAAAAAAAACACAATTGAAGAGATTTTTTTGTTTTGTTTTTGAAATTTAAGTTTTCTCTGTTTTTTTTTTAATTTTTTTTCCAACTAAAAAAATTTTATCCGTACTTTTTTGGCATTTTGTTTTGCCAAAGAATGTAATTTTAAATTTGGTGCTATTTTTTCAATCTAAAATTATCTCACAGCTCAAAAATGCGTTTTCTTAAAAAAAATTATTTATTTATAACTTTTCCTTATTTTAGTTTTATCCGATAAAATAAATATATTTTATTCTATATTAATTTTAGGTTTGTAAATTTATTATTTTAAATAATAATTTTATCTTATGCAAATATTAAACAAGATAAAATTAAATTGTAATATCCATACATATTAAAGCGAAGCAGGAAGAACATGAATATTAGTAGAGAATATTGGTGCTATTACCATCCATTTTAACACTTCCAAAAAGAGAGGAAGTGCTGAGCATGTTTGGCATCAACATGTTTAAACAAAAGCACTTTATTCTTAAAAGTTCCTTTCTTAAAATTAAGAAAAGTAAGTGATTATTATTTTATAAAACAAATTTAACCTAATACTTAAATTGTTTATTTAAACAATCAACAAGCTTCATGACTTGAGTCGTTAAAGAGAATAAGACAAGAAAATGTGTAGATAAATTTGTTTATAAATATTTTTAAAATAAAATAAATTAATATAAATATGTTTTTTTATTTTGTAAAATAAGTTATTTTTTATTTTGATTATTGTATTTCTTTTATTTTTATCTTTAATATTATGTGCTGAATAACAATATCACAGGACAATCACTAGTATGTTATATATGACAATGAATAGCATAAATGTTAAGGTTAAACTTCTAAAATTTGTTATAATATCTAATATTAATAATTTTAAATTTTGAAAAGAAAAAAATCAAAGGCAAATGTTTTACTACCATTAAAATTAAATCTCTTTCATTTATAAAACTAAAAATAATAAATTTAAATTTTATATAATTTTTTATAGATATCAAAATTAAAAATTATTAATTATACAAAGACTAGAAATATATTTTAGTCAACAATATTTTTTAAAAAAAATATAGTTTTCACATATTTTGTGTCCAAACAATTTTTTCAT
Source organism: Macrotyloma uniflorum (assembly GCA_016859785.1). Classification (NCBI taxonomy): domain Eukaryota; kingdom Viridiplantae; phylum Streptophyta; class Magnoliopsida; order Fabales; family Fabaceae; genus Macrotyloma; species Macrotyloma uniflorum. The sequence goes on from BDMB01000001.1 coordinate 2,947,815, forward strand.
ATAAATAATTATGAAATAGTAGATGTGACGAAACGAAACTGAAAAGAGTTTTATTTTATTTTGGTAGGTGTTGAGTGCTTAGAACAACCAGTCTCCACCTATCTCTTTTATCTTCTTCCACTATTCAAATTTTAAACAAGATACTGCTTTATACATATTATATTTTAGGTCCATTTATTTTAATTAATTAATAATTACATTTAATGAATTAAGAGTGTGTTTTATATTTTATCAGAAACACTATTATAAATTTAAAAAATTCTTAATAGACATATCCTGTATTTTAAATTTTTATTTAATATTGTTTTTATTAATAATAACAATAATAAAAAAATTGTAGATATCTTCTATCTCAATCATTATCATATTTAAAGAAACTGTCTTCATTTAAAATAATTATGAATCAATAGTAATATCTAATGAATGAATTATTTTTCAATATGAATATTTGTTCATAAAAATAAATATTAATTTTTCATTATTTTTTGTAGATTTAAAAATATAAAATTATATGATTTTCTTATTAAACTTTATTATAAACTTGATTATCAATGATATATTTTACGGCGACTATTATACAATTAAAAAATATAATAATAAATTTATAACTTTTTATATTAATTATGGGTGAATTGATGTTGAAAATATTTTTTAATATTAGTATATGAAATTTTCAATATCAATTGAACGTGAACTATGTTAAACAATATTTTTTAATACTGATTATAGTCTGTTAAATATTTTATTTTTTCTTATGAATATTTTTTTTCATGAATTAATGTTGTTCATCTTTTACTTGTCATAAATATTATTTTATTATTTTGTTCATCTTATTTGGTTGTCATTATTCTAATTTGTTGATTAGCGATCTCACTTTTCTTCTTTGTGAATTTGAAAATAATACATGATGTGATAATACTAAATGATTTTATTTTAAATTAATTTTAAACTAGATGATAATACTAAAGAACTTTATTATTTAACCCTACAAAAAGAACCACAATGATAATGACCTATATGTTCATAATTAATATTCAGCATTGATTAGGTGAACAATTAAAACCAAAACATCATTTCATAACTGATGATAAATCCCTTATAAAATTTCTAAAATTAATGTGGAGTAATATTTTTTAATAATTGTATCAATATTAAAACATATCTTATACGTGAATTAGTTTAAGTAAATCATCTCAAAATTCTATTATTAATATATAAACATGATTATAAATAAATTAATTAAAAAATAATATTTAAACACCTTTTATATTTTTTATTTCAAATTAAATATTAATAGAGTTTCTGTTAAATTATATTACAATAAGAATATTGAATTATCATAAATAACTTGTATTTTTATAAATTTTATAGACTTTTGAAAGTATTTTTGGTTGCATAAATCATGATTTAGTATGTTCTAATCAAATTATTAACTTAAGTATAAGTTTGGTCTCTCTAGTTCATTTAAATTATAATTTTTCATTTTTCATACTTTATTTTAAGGAAACACAACTAAATAATCACACATTTCTCTATACTACATTAAATGCATGTATTTATCATTTGTTTCATCAACATTTTATAAATTTGTTTAATTTTCTTTTTTAATGGAGTCCCCTTGGCCACGTCGTTCTCATTGTATTGTCTATCACTTCACATTTCATTTTTCTTAAAGTTTATATTTCATCTTCCTATTTTTGAATGGAGCCAAACTATCTTATGTTCCAACTTGACCATTCTTTTTAGTTCTTTTTAATTATTAAAGTTCTATTAAATATATGAATATCTTTAAAAGCTATTAGTCAATACACAAAATTATGTTTTTATATGTAAACATTTTTTTTACTCAAATTATTCATGTAATACGATCATAATGTTTACTAAAACAACATTATGCAATATATACAATCTTAATAATCATTTTTTAAGTTGAATATAATTTAAAACCAATTCTATTAGAAGTTAAAATTAAATAATTATGTTCCTATTTGTCTTTTGAATGATTTTGATTTGAAAGTTCGATAACTTTGAGACACTTATTGTTGTTTTTTTGTCCTACTTTTTTTTATCATACAAACATTTTTAAAGAAACATTTTTTCTAAAAATGTAATTCAAAAAAATTATAATATTATTTATAACCACACAATTTAAATGTACCGTGCATCACACGGATCCATCTTCTGGACATAATAAAAACTGAAAAAAAATTAACGCATACGGAATTAAAGATATAAGAGTTATATTATTCTTTTATAAGTAAATAAAAGTTATATGTAAAACGATCAAGGGTAATAGTTCTGGAAAATTAAGAAAAAAAATACAGAATTATATTACTTTTTTACAAGAAAAGAAGTTGATTAATAAATATAAGTATATATATATATATATATATATATTAATGATGTTTATAGTTGGGAAAATAATTGCAGGTGTGCAAATTTAGTTATGGATTATTTATGAATGAATCTATGTAGTTGAAATATCAACAGCAGGTTGCTGTTCAGTGATGATGAAATGTAGGAAGTCAAAATGTACGTATTAATCCTTTTCACACATTTTATATTACTTTTAAAATTCTATTTCTCTTCTTCTGTTTCTTTTCGATTTTGCCTCTTAATCATCATTCAGAAGTAAGAACTGTTTAATAAAAAAACGAGTTTTTGAACCACACGCACCAGATATGAATGAAAAATCCAAGTTGGAAACGAAATCCCCGCTTTTAATGTTTTTGCCTTTAGTGTATATTATACACCTCATTTCTATGGTTTCAAGAAAAAGAAATTTACCAATTCTGACATCAAATACATTTATTTTTATTAATGTTTTTCATAATATGGTAAGAAGAGTTAGGAAACAAATAAAATATAACTTTTTTTTTTCTACAATTAAAAAATACACATTATTAATTCAAATAAGGAAATAACTCGAGTTACCAATTAATAAAAATGATAATTTTGAATCAGTGAAAACTTTGATGTTATAAAAAAAGTTCTTAGTAATGAGGTAGTAAAAAAAAGAAAAGGAAAAAGAATGTTGATGTTATATAGAAGTAGATATAAATTAAAGGAAGTATATAAAGAAGAGTAAAGAAGATGAATCGGTAATAGGGGTGTTGTTGTTTACATAAGGTTCTCTTTTGTTCCTCTAGAGGCACCGAGGGTAGCGGGTAGGAACATGGAGAGCTTCAACGGAGATGATGAAAAAGCAAAAAATCTTGCGGAAGCTCTCTTACCACCACAAGATGCGGCGGCTATTCATGCACAACAACAACACGACCAAACCTACGAGGAAGAACCAACTTTCTGTAACAAACTCTGGCTCGAAACCAAGAAGTTATGGATCATTGTGGGACCCTCCATCTTCAGCCGCCTCGCCGCCTTCAACATGAACGTTGTCACTCAAGCCTTCGCCGGTCACTTGGGTGATGTCGAACTCGCCGCCATTTCTATTGCCAACACCGTCATCGTTGGCTTCAATTTCGGCCTCCTTGTAAGTCCCCCTTAACCAGTCACATAAATCTTTCTGGACAGCTTTGTTATCATCGATATCCATCTTATCAGATTCCGATACTGTACAGAAAAAAAAATAAAAAAATGTGATGTTTATAAAATAAAGTTAGAATTATATGATGTCGTGTTGAATATGTGAATTTATTGATTTAAAGCTGTGGTTAACCTGTATTTGTAATGGTTAAAATTGAATTGGTGATGTGTGTAGTTGGGGATGGCGAGCGCGTTGGAGACACTTTGCGGGCAAGCGTATGGGGCGAAGAAATATCACATGTTGGGTATATACATGCAGAGGTCATGGATTGTTCTGTTCTTGTGCTGTTTCATACTGTTGCCGGTTTATGTGTTCGCGACGCCGCTTCTGAAATTTATAGGACAGCCGGATGATGTGGCGGAGTGGAGCGGTGTGGTGGCGGTGTGGCTGATTCCTCTGCACTTCAGTTTTGCGTTTCAGTTCCCTCTGCAGAGGTTCCTGCAGTGCCAGCTGAAGACGGCGGTTATTGCGTGGGTTTCCTTGGTGGGTTTGGGGGTGAATGTGGTGACTAGTTGGCTCTTGGTTTATGTGTGGGATTTTGGACTTTATGGGGCTGCTATTTCCTTGGACATTTCATGGTGGGTTTTGGTTTTTGGCATGTATGCTTATACTGCCTATGGTGGATGCCCTTTAACTTGGACTGGTTTTTCCATTGAAGCCTTTTCTGGACTATGGGAATTCCTCAAACTCTCTTCAGCTTCTGGGGTCATGTTGTGGTATTACTCTATTCTATTTTTCTCTTTCTTCATGATTATCTCACTTTCTGTTCAAACAATCATTGATGATAATGTACGACATGTCTGTAATTAATAATATGAGTGAGATCCTGTGAGTTGTGTCGAATGATGTTTATGCATGCAGCTTGGAGAACTGGTACTACAGAATTCTGGTCCTTATGACTGGCCAGTTGGAGAATGCCACCATCGCTGTTGATGCCTTATCTGTATGGTAAGTTCTTCTACTCTTTCTTCATTACCTTAATTCATTTTAAGTTTTAATGTAACACATAGTTAAGTGCTGCTTGTTTTGTTTTGCAGTATGACGATCAATGGGTGGGAAATGATGATTCCCCTGGCTTTTTTCGCTGGTACAGGGTACGTTCTAGATCTCCATTCCATTTTCCTTATTTAATTATGATAAATCTACCTCTTTAATCACTCTACATTTTATTTGTTTTCAAGAAAAAAATTTCTTTTCTAATTTTCGTTAAAAAGTAATTCTTACATTAAAATTACGCTTTTTAACATTATTGTACTTCACACCAGCTTCCTGAAAAGAAAAAAGAGAACATTTTTCCTGTCGATAAAATAATATTTGAATTAAGGACTGGGAGATTCTTCACTACGCAACTTAAGATAAAAATCCTTACCTTTTTCTTTATTTTAAGAATTGTTGCCCTTTTCGGCATAAAGTTTGAATTATATTACTTGGACAGCTAAAATGACCACTCTTTTTATATTTTCCACAATCTTGATCTTACTGTGCTGAATGCTCTCTCCTTAGTCAATGAGAAGTGATCATTTTCACCACGATATTGTTAGATTCGATGGGGTAAAAGAATCCAAGTAAAATCACATTAATTGTCTTCTGCAATCAACCACATAGGAATGGGGAGTCGAATCCAAAAAAAGAAGTCTTGTTTTAATTTTTTTAAAATGAAACAAAATGATTTAAATGAAATTGAATTTTTATTCAGTTATTATAAGAAAAAGAAAAATCTTTTCTTCAGACACTACGTTATTTTTCATCTTAATTGACAGTACGCTCTTGAATACTTATGTGTTTAGTTTTAAAAAAAAAAGAAATAGGTAAAAATATATAAAAATAATAATTCAATAAATTTTGCCATTTTTGAAAATTATTATTATTTTCTTTTGTCGTATACCAAAAAATTAATAGTATTTTTATTTTCCCAATTTGGCCTCACATCTCATGCACACAAAACCTTAAATATATCATTACGATGATAATAGACTATGATAATTTTTTTAATTGAAAAGTTTTATGTTCACTCCTTTATCGTGAACTCTGTGGAATCTTTGTCTCTATCTAACAAAAGCAAAGATATGGTGAAAAATAAGTAGAATTAAAAGTTATGTATTTGATTGAAGTGATTGAAGAGTACGTATGTTTATATGTTAATTGAATTGATTGAAGAGTAAGGGTGGCAAACGAGCTAGGTGCAGGGAATGGAAAAGCAGCAAAATTTGCGACGCAAGTATCAGTGGCACAATCAACAGTTATTGGGCTTGTCTTTTGCGTTCTGATAATGATATTCCATGACTACTTGGCATACATATTCACCACCAGCACTTTGGTCCTACAAGCCGTTGATAACATGAGTTTCCTCTTGGCTGTAACCATTCTTCTCAACAGCGTTCAGCCAGTTTTGTCAGGTACACAAACACACTTTTTTTCGTATCGTTCAGTATCAGCTTACGTAACTATAACATATAATATCTCACTCTCACTACAGCTACACCTAAGGACCACCCCAAAAGGTGGAAGGAATCTAAAATTCCAACATATGCGGAGCCAAAAGTAACCCTATCAAAAAATATTCAACTTACGTGTTGGCTTTCAACATCTTTATGCGATATTGTTTGTGGTTTGAAAGATATTGCTTATATGAGAAGTATTTCAAAATATATATTGATATAAGCTTTTTGTGTAACGTGTGCATTGATATAAGTGTTGATTGAATGGTAGTTGTGATGATAATATAGGAGTGGCTGTTGGTTCGGGATGGCAAGCATTTGTAGCATACATAAATATAGGAACCTATTACCTTGTCGGGCTCCCACTCGGAATTATCATGGGATGGGTCTTCAAAACTGGTGTTGCTGTAAGTACAATATACTACTTAATTACCACATCTAAACACTTATTAATTAACTTGTTTCTGAATGGTTCTGATGTTTTGCATGGCAGGGTATATGGGGTGGTATGATCTTGGGTGGCACAGCATTGCAAACGCTGATACTCATCATAGTAACAGTACGATGTGATTGGGAAAAGGAGGTATATATATTATATATAGTTTTACATATATAAACTACCTATACTGTACCTTATTCTGATTCGTTTGCACTTTGCATATAAACAAAGTTGAAAGTTCTCACACTAAACCACCCAACAGCGTATGCATATGTTCTGATATTTCATTTTGATTCCATTTTGCAGGCGGAGAAAGCTCGCTTTAGCGTAAATAAGTGGTCAAAATCTAACTCCAATGCTCGACTGGAAATCTCCAATTAATTGTTCCATGTTGTCAATGGAGTTTTCCAATTCACCAATTCGGGGTATGTGAGTTTGCCCTGTTGTATGCATATATTTTTCTTTCAATCACACCAAGTTGTTGTAGTTTAGTATGCACGTATTATTATTCTTGAAGAAGATTTGAATATATTATCGTCGAATTTACAATTGATTCTGGTTTTTTAATCTAATAAAGAGTTCTGTTGTAGGTACAGTTACTTACGCGTTATAATCAATGTTCTAGTTAATGCTATTCAAATTGATAAATTACGTTACACTAGATTCACAATGTTCGTATTCAGTTTTTGAAAAGAGTTTGAGTTTGAGAAGAAATAAATTGTAAGAAAGATACAAGGCGCATTAAATCGTGATTTAGAGAAAGTGAGTGGATGAAATTAGTTGAGAAAAAAAAGTTGAAGTCTGACGAGTGATTATATGATGTATGTTTGGCAACCATTGTCTTGTTTTTTCAAATTACTGGAAAAAGAAGTAAAAGGCATTAAGAGGGTTAGAGAAAGTCAAACTTCACGATTTAGCTTTTGTTTGGTGATGCACATGCCAAAACTTACTTTTCTGATGTTTTTTACTCATGACTTCTTGTCCTATCCTATTGTCATTTTTATTTCTATTTTTTTCTTTTTGTATTTATTGGAAGGTTGATTTGGGTTTCCGTGATCCACTTTGTTCTTTTTTATTTTTCTATATTTTGTTACAGATATTCAATGTTCTTTTTCATTTGAAAAATTCTCAATTTTCTTAATTAAGTATTCACATCACATGCATGATTTTGATGCACAGGTGAGATTTAGTAAGAGATGAAGAGGAATGACCTTAGAAAGGAGACTCTGCTGTACTTTTGTTGTTTTTGTTTATTTTTTTATAGCTTAGATAAATGTTACGTCAACTTTTAAATTTAATTTACTATTTCATTGTTGTGAGCTCAATGTTATATATTTCATGAAATTTGTTCAGATATGATAGTTACAAATTGGTAGGTTAGTGCCTTATACGAAAACAAAATTGACGATCAAAGATGTTGTTTCAAGGTTAAAAAAATTGGGCTAACGCAAAATTCAGAGTTTCAAAACAATGCAATGACAAGAATATAAGTTACCTGCATCGTTTATTAAGAGTTTTTCAACATTTCAGAGGTTTTGTTGATAAAGAAATAAACAAAAGTTTAATAATTTTTAATAAAAAAATAATAATGAAATTTTACACAAACTATTTTTTATTTCATAATTACTTATGACAATATTATATTTGAATTTTATATTTATTTTTAAGTATTTATAAAAATTTAATATAAATTAAATTATTTTTTTATTATATTTAATGAAAAAAAAAAGATGAAACATTTATAAAATTAAAGTTTAATTTTCATTAAAATATTTATAATTACCTAAGCGATTCAAATTTTCTTTATTTTTATATAATTTTAATGAGAAAAACATAAAAATGTAAAAAAATAGATAAAAATAAATTGGTATATTAATTTTAAAAAAATGAAAATAAATGAGGAATAAAAATAGTTTTTTTAAATGATATAATTTCATTAATTTGTTAGAAATAAATTATTTCAATAACATATTATTGATTAAATACATATTTAATATTCTCGTTATATATACTAACATTAGGTACTAGTGAACTTTTCAAATATAGAAACTTTATTGTTCTTAACTATGTGTTGTTTCGTACTTAAAATTTATTATACAAATTTTTTGAAAATTCTAGATGTAAGATTTCATATATAATTTTTAAATTTATTTTACCTAAAATAATTAAATCTATATTAGTATAGTGTGATTGTATTTCAATTTGTTATTTTATATGAAATTTTGCATGATATTTTTTTTCTCCAACCTTTTTTCTTCGTTGTTATTACATTACATTTATTTTAGAAAAAAAAAATTTATCTTTATATTTTTTTAAAATTTATCTTAATTTCTATAATTTTATATCAACGAATTCATTCCTTTAATTTTTAAAATATGAGATTTTATTTTTTTACTTAAATTTTATATTACTAATATTTTTTTATCATCACAAAATCAATGAAATAATTCAATTATCGTAATATATTATTTTAATTTTTCTTTATATTTAAATATAATATTTTAGTGATGACTATCGTAAAATTGATAAAATAATTAAATTCACATAATCTATAAAAATTAAAAAAAATAATACAAAGACCATTATTAATTTTAAGAAAGATTACAAAACCAAATACATATTTAACTATTCTTTTTATCTGGACTGAATTACCCTTTTATATTATTATCTCTTCAATTATTGAGACAAAATTTCCGTACAAATTTACGAGAGTTAGGTTATTTTTCAATGTAAACTGAAATTTCATCTTGATAACATTTAATATCAGTTATGGGTAAGATAACTCAACAAAACTTAAATTCGGAGTTAAAAAAGTACTCATAAATGAAATTTAATATAAATTTTATCCTAGTTGTTTTTTAAAATAATTTTAAACATTATTTTTAGAAATAATACATTTTTTTTTTAATTATCACACTCCTTGTATTTTTTTAATAAAATAATGTTGCAGCCATGCCTAATACAGCCCAAAACATAGCAACACAAAAGGGTAGAAGAAACAAAAGTTAACAAATCTCTTTTATTATTTTTTTCCACAGAAATCTCTTTTTTACCTTGATTGATATACATCATGATGCTATTTGTTTTTTTACTTAAATCATGCACAAACACACATCGAAACCCACATCGAAGAAAAGAAAAAAAGTACCCAAAAAAAAGGAAAAAATATTGCACCACCCCTCCAAATGGAAGTCGCATGCTGCGGATTCCCACAAAATACACGGGAAAAAAAATCAAAAAATGAAAAAGGCAACGAAAAATAACGAATTACTCACTGAAAGTAACCGTTGCCATATGTCACCTTACCGTTGCAAAATCTACACGTGGGACCGGACTGAGTTGCCCCGGGTCAAGAAACGGGTTGGTGGAGCGAGTGAACTCGGGGGCGCCGGCGTTCACCACCACCGTGAGCCACTTGCCTTCAATCTCCTTCTTCTTGGCCAATCCCTTGATTTTAGTCTTCTGAACGAAATCCCAGAAGCCATTGTTCCTTCTCCGATTCACGAATAAAAGAATCAGCTTCTGGTGACTCTCCTCCAATCTCCCTAAATACCCCACCAACTCGTTCAACTCACCCACATCAAAATCCTCCATTCTCTCCCAAAGTTCCTCCACCCGCAGCAAAATCTCAACCTGCACGCTCCTATAATTCTCGCCCACCAACCGCACAACCTCGTACACCAACTCGTTCTTCTGCAGGTGCAAGGAATCAGGCACGTGGCTTATTTCTTCGACGAAACCCACGAGCGCCTCCACCTTGTACAACAAATCCGCATTCGACGCGTTCGAAACGAGAATCTTTTTCCTTTCTTGGGATTCGCGAGAGGCGTTGAGGTAATAACCAAGGACTCTGGAAACCTTCAGGCTCTGTTCCAACACGCCGGCGTACCACCGCACCCACGAACTCAGTTCCACCGATTCCAAGTCCGAGTCGTCGCGAAAGTTCGAGAGGTTCAGAAAGTTGTGACCGCCATAGGAAGGGTAACACGAGAGTTGGTCCTTCAACGTGAAGGGTCCCTTCACGACGACGTTGTGGAGAGTGAAGAGGCACTTGAGCGCGACGATGGAGCTGCGCGTGTGGTGCAGGCGGTCCATGAGCGCGTCTATGCAAGCGCGAGGGTGGTAGTTGGATCCCTGCCCGACGGCGAGGACGGCGGCGATGGTTTCTTCGGAGGGAGGCGCGGTGAGGGCGTGCGTGGTGGCGCGGAGCACGTGCAAGCGAACGGACGACACGCGGCGCTTCGGAGATAGCACCGCGGCGATGACGGAGGCTTTGTCTTTGAGGTTTCGGGCCATATTTCTTAACCTTTTTTGCTGCGCCATTTGGATTATGAATCTTACGAAATCACGACAAATGGGAAGATTTGTTTATATAAATAAATATAAAGGTTGTGTCTGTGTTTTTGTTTTACTTTTCTGTGTTTCTTTGAGTAATTGAGTTTATCTTCTTCACTCGTATCGCATACGGTTCAATAATTCAATTTTATTATTGATGGAAAAAAAATAAAAAAATTGTGCGATGTCGATTTGAGACCTTTCTTTTCATCATTTGTTTCCCCGCGGTTTCCTTTTCTTGATAACGCGGGTAAGAAACCTGTTTATCTATTTCTTTCAAATTTATTGAAGCTTGTCCACGATGATGTGTATAAAAGAGACCTTTCGTAAAATTAAATTAAATTAAACTAATTTGACTATTTACATATATTAGTGACATTCGCTGGCTAAGACATATTTTATTCTTTTCTTTTATTGACTTTTATTTGTTCAATTATTATGCTCCAACCCATTTTATCTCTGTTTACTGAAATTTCATCCATATGTTTCTCCATCTTTATCATTTTCTTTTATCTTTTTCCTCTTTAAGTTGTTGATTTCCAAAATACGAACCACATGTTTGATTCCCTTTTGATTATATGATGAGCATTCTCAGAATTTATTGATGTTGGGTGATTAGTTTTTGGACATTAAAATGGTTCCAATTGACCGGAATTGAAAATAGGATCATTTTGCCCGGTGCTTTCTCCTTATAAATGCACTCTAAATTATGACCCACTTTTAGATGATAATGGGCCGTGTTTGGAATCAGTCATGAAATCAGCCTGGGTTCTGTCTTCACTGAAAATTTTTAAGGTTCAATTCGGGCTTATGAAATATTCCTTTTCCAAGTCAAAGTCAGATCAGTATAAGTTCTTTTTTAAGTATGTCTGGTTTTGAGATTAAAGTAACTTGAAAATTTATATGGAGTAAAAATTAGAAAATTAAATAATATATAAATAAAATATATATACAAATATTTAATTTTAAGATTTTAGATAAAAAATAATTTCTTAAATATCTAATAATGATATTAGAATTATATGACCTTAAAATAATCTTTTTCTATTTTTTTTAATTCTCGTATTTTTTTTATATAGTTGTTGTTATCTCTTTAATATTTTTCAATATTTTTAAACTAGAACATTATAATTTCTTAAATTTGAAATTTTAAGTTTAATCCTTGTATTTTATGGCCTCATTCCGAGTTAAATTGATAGCACAAAGACGCAAGTGATTTATGCGAGTTAAATCTAAGTTGGACTAAAAATTTCTGCACTCAAAACTTAAAATTTAAACTCAATATTTCATCTATCGAATTTGAGTTAGGCTCTCAAGCTATAACAAGTTTTTAAGTCAACATACTCACTTTAAATTCAAGATGTAGATTGATTATGTTTGAATTTCTTAGGTTAAACCTAATCTGAGATGTAATTAAACTAAACTTAATTGGCATTTAAAATGCAAATCTAAAATCCTTCGCTTTTTAGGTTAATTGCGAATTTTGTGTAAATCAAACCAAAACAGTAACCTGATTTCTATATATTTTGAGATGTTAAGTTTCATAAAAGCCTGTAGTTAAAATTTAAATTTATAGTTTTATATTTTTATAAGAGAATTTAGATTTCAGGTCAACCAAAATATCGTGATTATTTATCACTTTAATCATAATTGAGTGAAAAGATAAAAGAAGACAAAACTACAGTACAACAAAGTAAAAACCTATATTGTTTTGTGTTGTAAAACCTGATTAAAATATAATTTAAGAAGGAAAATAAATGTATGTATTTTTTATCGTCAAAAACATTATTATAGTTCGTGTGGGGGCACAGGTTACGTGTCTTCAAAATTGATTGGGCTAATAATGGGCTTCTAACTTTTTTTCGCAGTGTCGTGAATGTAGTGTTTATAATAAGAAGAGAAAAAGTAAAAAACAACGTGTTATGTTATTATAGTAATAGATATGTGGACCAATGGTTTCATGGCTCAGAACAAATTAAGAATAAAAAAATTAAATTGATGAAGCACCACCACAACACACTTTCTTCCTAAACTTATTAATGCAATTCTGTCTACCAATTTCAACCATAAGATCATTTTTTTTTTAAATCATATAAATTACTTATTCTTCTATTCATTATTTTCATTTTTTTAACTTGTAAAATTATATTATGCTTTTTGCTTAAGATAATATATATATTTTCACGTAATTATAATTTTTTCTATATTAAATATCTCCATTTTTTCAAGCATATTTTCAGTTGCCCTCAATCATAAATATTTTTAAGAATTATGCTTAATATGTTACTATGTTTAAAATTACCTTTTATACGTCACTTTCACTTAATTTTTTATATACTTTTTATTAATGAAATTAAGATTATTAGTTTTTTTTACATTCTCATCTATAAATTATTATTTAATTATTTTTTATTAGTTGGATCTTTTTTAAATTCTTTTTTAAACTATAATAAACTCATAAAAAAAATATTACATTAAAATTAATTTTATTTTCAAATTTTATTTTTTCTTTAATTCTTTAAAACCAAGTCCATACTTTTTATTTGAATTTTTATGTTACTATAAATAAAACATTTTTAAGAAATAATAAAATTAAAAAACTACAGAATTGAAATTTTATATTTTAATGTTAAAATAAAAATATAATTTTTTTTTTGTAATTCTATTTTTCTATGAAAATGGCTATATTGAAAAAAAATAGATAGATCGTGAAACACGATTTCTTTTTTAAAGAAGTTACGCTTAAAACACGTATCTTATAACACGATTTTCAGGATTTCTTTTAAAAGCAACTGTGAAATCGCATTTTTAATATGAATTTATGTATTTTTAATATTGTATTATTCTAAATCTATTTTCAAACTTCAGTTTTTTAAGTTATTGAATTACGACTAGTTTTTTTTCTTAAATTGTTTACTTTGTTGTTAAAAAAAAAATTTATTTAAAATTAAGATATTTTTGCAAAAAAAAAAAACTGTAAATCAAAATACAAAATATTACACAATAATAAATAACATGTCAAATAAATTTTAAAAAGCATTTATAGAAACTTGTTCCATATTTGTTCTTAGAATATGATGTTGTGGTATTGTTTTTAGTTGGTATTACGTAGGTTATGAGTATCTTGTCTTAGTTTATGACCACAACTTATCGAATGTATTTTTCTTTTCATAATATTAAAATTAGGTTGAGGAAGAAGCTGTTGATAATTATCCATATAATCCACTTTTCTCATTTTTTTTATAGATTAATATATTCAAATAGTCCTTTTCAGTACAATTTAACTATTAATGAGGAGAAAACAATAGCATTAATATTTTTTTCAAAAACAAACTTTGCATAAGAAAGAATAGAGGCCAAAAGATGTTGATTTGTTATGAACTAGAAGGAGAAGAATATTGTGAGACATTTGTTAAGTCATTGTTAAATATACAAGAAGGAAAGTTTTGCTTAGAAAGTGAAAATATGAAAAATGAAAAACAAAAAATAAATAATGTTTAAAGAAAGAGAATAGAAACAGAGAAAAGCTATGAAGATATAAAACTGAGTGTGGAAAGTCAAGTTTATTTCTTGAATTCTTTATGCTAATTTTATAAAATATTACAATATTTATACTTATTGCACAAGTGATGACTTGGTCAATTCAATGATTGTTAACGGAGTGACACATCTTTATATAAATATTTTTTAATTCTAATAATATAATATTAATATGTATACGGCTAGGTTCATTCTCAATCACGACTTCCTCTTTTTCTAGAACAATTATGACTTCCTGTTCATCATACTATAAAACATTTCTCATTAGATAGAGATTTAATTGTTAAAATTTAACAAACGTAATTATCATATTACTTTTTTATTTGATAAATTGTTCATTAAATTAATTATATGTAATAAGCACCCTTATATCCATTGCTTTGTAAACTCACCTTAAACTGATTGGTAAAAACGATGATAGAACAAAGATTTTTTTTATTTTTTCTAAATTAAAACCAAAAGTGGTGAAAAGATAAGCAAAGCTCACCAAAATTTATCATCTCTAATAATTTCAGTCAAAAAAAAGAAGCATTCTTCCGAGTATTGTATATGCACTGAAAACAGATGAAAAGATTAACATTATAAACAGATTTTGTAATTTTATTGATCTTTACAAAATTCTCTCTATTTGTTCCACCACCCAGAACAGAAAAAATTTCCAAACTCTAAAACCATAATAAAAAAGGAGTAATTCCATAAGCAAGGACCAATGCTGTAAATGGGAAAAGTAAAAGTAATCATAAAATAATCTAAAAAATGTTTCTTTGATCTTCATCCACAAACCTAACAAAGCAAACATCTAATTCTGAGTATCCCTCGTGGTGTCGGAGAATAGCCGATCCGAAGAACGTTCGCCGACATCTTCCTTAATGGAGTCTTTGGGTGAAGGACTCCGAAAAAACCAACGACGGTCGTAGGCCCGCACGTGAGGGCTGGTGCTGGTGCCACCGAGGCCTCTTGTCACGTGAGGACTGAGGCTGTTACCAACGCTTCTGGGCCTGTAACTCCTCCTCCCACTATTCTCGCGCGTGAAAGTGACGCCCACGCCGCAACTCTTCGTGCGACTCAGCGACGTCGAACTCATAAGCTGGTTCCGCACTTCCTCTGGCAAATGCAGGGTAAACCGCTCGCAATTCTCGCCCGGTTGAACCAGCGAGTGACCCGTGGAGTGAGACCGAGGAATCCAACTAGAGATGCTGAAACCCGTTGACCTTGACCGCGGTGAACGGTTGTGATTGATCACATCATTAGTCTTCGGAGAATCCGACGTTTCGGGTGGGTTCGGGGAGTTTAAGACGGGTTGAACCGGATCCGGGATTTGGATGGAGACGAAAGAGGGGTCGTCGGGTTTGGGGACAAGGTTGGCGCGACAGACGGGACAAGTGGAGTGATTGGCGAGCCACGCGTCGATGCAATCCGGGTGGAACACGTGGCTGCACTTGGGTATTAAACGCAGCGTTTCATCCTCCTCGAATTCGTTAAGGCACACGGCGCATTCTAGCGTGGCGCGCCCTATCTTGAGGCTCTTCACGGTGGAGTAGACGAAGGTGGGGAAGGTGTCGATGATTTCGCGGTCCAGACCGCGTTGGCGACGCGCGATCGAGATGGAGAGGTCGAACCTCCCTCGTATCCTTCGCTCAGCGCACTGGCGCGTGTAGACGGAGAGGAAGCCTAGGATGAAGAACACCGCGACGAGGATGACGAGAACGATGGCCATGGACTTGTCGAACTTCAGCCCCGAGAAGCGGTCGGGTGGCGGCGGCGTGAGCGTGTTGGGTAGCTGTGCGGCGGCCGGCGAGTGTGTGAGGAGAAAAAAATAAAAATAAAAATAGAAAATAAAAAGAAGGTCATGGTGGAAAGTGGAGTGCGGTTTGAGTGTGAGAGTGGTCATTAGAGGTTGAATTTGAATGTTTGATTTGAAGGTTTTGGTCGTAATTAATAGTACTCACAGTACATGGCCGCTGATTGCTCCTTTGATCTCTTTTCTTTTCTTTTCTCTTCTCTTCTCAGTAATAATTAATGATTTGGTTGGTGGATGATGTTAGAAAAAGGAGCTCCACAAAAGGGCACCGTAAGAGTTCGGATTATGGTGGCGAAGAAGAAGAAAAAAAGTTGGTCTTTGATAGGTGCCTGCAAGAGAGGGGGTGATAGCTAATCCACTCAACTTCTCTCTCCCATTGGCTTTCTCTGCTTTTATTCTTTCAGACATAGACTTAGTTCAATTTTTCCGAACAGGATAAAGCTTATTCACAAAATGTTTTCTTTTTTTCAAACATTCTTAATTATTAGTATGACAATTATTATTTTTCTTTATTTAAGAATAAAATCTACTTATGTCCTTTCGTCACCAATCCCATCCTTCCCACCATATGAAACGTGGATGGATATTATTTTAGTTTAGTTTTGGAGTCCCACATCAAGTTGCCACTTAAACATGAGGAAAAACACCGGCGTGTCTCATAGGGTGGAAAAAATAAAGTGAATATAAATTAAAAATATTTTGTTGAAAAAATAGATACCAAGACAGATAAAAATAGGTTAAAAATCATAGTAGATCTTATAATAAAAATAGGATTAAAAAACATATAAATTTTTTTATAAGAATTATTTTGATATCTTATTTATTTTAAAAAACTAAAAATATATTTTATTCTAAAAAAATTAAAGAAACATATATGAAATAGTTCTGAAACAATTCAGAACTGTGAGTGGATTTGTAGTTTTTTTCAACCATTTTTTAAAACTTTTTAATGGAATGGAATTCCCATTTCATTAATTGCGTGTAGTTGATATATATATACTCTTTTATATAATGATTTACTAAGGTTTTCATAAACTGATAATAGGATAGATTATATTAGCAATCTTAAGTGTCCAATGAATGTGGTTTCGATTCCAAATGGAAAGATGGGAAACTATGCATGACTTGGTATACTATACACCATAACCAAACACCTCATCATATATTATTAATCATTACAATTTTCAACTCTACACATTCAATAAAAATCTTACCACTTTAAATTTAATTTAATCAAGAAATCAAGTAATATAATTGATGATAAAAATTAAACCACTATAATTTTTCTAACATAAAGTCTTATATTTTTTTAAAAAAAGTGAATATTTGAATTCAAATTATAAAGGAGTTACTGCTTATATTTTCGTATAGGCAACGTTGTAAATCTTAGTTGCATATATATGGAGTGGAGTAAGTAACATTCCATTTAAGAAATTGTTTCTTGCAAAAGATTCAGAGAATGGTTCCAAATTGATACATAAACTAATCAATCTCAGTCAGTCCAGAAAATGGTTCACAAAGTGTCCAGAAAATGGTTCACAAAGTGACCCACAAATATTATCGAAACAAAACCAAAGTCAAATTTCTACCGATAGAAGTTAGGATTGAATTCAGTAAATTGAAATAAAATTCAACAAAAGATGATGGAAGTGAACAAAAAATGAAAAAGAGGACATCAATGCAAAAAATTTCAGCAGGTAAATATTTTTGGAGTTGAAGAAGAAAAGCAGTGATTAAGCATAACTGATTCAACTAATTGACGAAGAAGAAAGACAAATGAAAATAAGAATGTTATGGAAAAGAAAAAGAAGCAAACCACTCCATCGCTGCTGATACTCTTTTCCTCATTCATGAAGGCATGCATAGAAGGTGATTTCCAATCTAATTATATATAAAGATGATTTTAAATTAAACAATACAGTTTAATAAATAGCATAATTCAACAGAATAATCAATTAGTAAATAATTTAGTTGATATCAAATCTAACTCAATCTCATATTATTCAAATTCTACAGGGATCAAAAGTACACAACCCTAATTTTAAACATCGAGAGTGAAGGAGGAAGTTTAAGAGAAGAAGTTTCACACTCTACCTTTGTATAATATAAGTTTAACACGGTTCTGCTTTCAGTCTCCATCTCCATCAAGCAATTCAACAGTCGTAACCATTTCGTCTCTGTGATTTCCATTGAAGACACTCTTAGCTTTCAATATACACTCCCTTCGCACAAAGGAACAAAGTTGGGAAATTAGTTGGAAAAGTACGTTACGAAACTTGTTTCTTTTTTCAACACAGCCAACTTTTATCATACGTATTTTTCTACCTACTTTCTTTCTCTATAAAATACCAAACCAACTTCATTCAGCCCAAAACCAGAGTTAAGCTCATCTAACTACCCAACATTGATCATCTCATGAGGCCCAGTTAGTGAAAAGAATTCAGAGCCCAAATACAAGCCCAAAAAAACACAATTATGATAGCAATTACTGATATATGTTGATGTGATTAATAAAAGAGAACGAAATCATTTACATAACTATTAATGTAAAATAAATTATTATACATAAAATTCATACGAGCAATTAAAAGTAACTATTGAAATTAGCAAATATTTTATGTACCTAATGTATAAAACTACAATTGTTTTGAATATTTTATATATATATATTTTTTGTGAAAACCTGTAAGTGGGCCAAAGAAGGTATCTTATTAGGCCTGAGGCAGGCACGGATCTGAAAGAAAAGGCCGAAAGCCTTTTTTTCTTTTTTGAAAAAGCTAATTATAATTTACGGTTCGAAAATATTTGAAATTTTTTAATCCAAGTTGTAATGAATAAGTTGCTTTCAATCTCGATCAGAGATGAAAGTCCAAAATGGCAGAACAATTTGATGAAAGGACCCACAGTTATTGTTATAATACATATGATTGGTAGGTCCAATTTCCATTTAAAGAAATGCACTTATTATAATTATTTTCCCCCCTAGTTATTTTTTTTAATTATTTTTGTGTCATCTTGCAGTTTCTGAAGCAATTTTAATTGAAGCTGTTTTAACTCGATTAAAAGTTCATTGCATTTGTTCAGAGAATGTCTTGGTACATCAGCATCAGCGTGACATGTAAAATGAAAAGTGACGTTTCCCTTTATCTCTTTGACTAACTTACACACTCATTATGCATCAAGACAATTTTTTCTTCCTTCTTCCATCCCTTACTTTTCTTTGCTTTTCCAAATATGTATTCCAAAATTTTAATTAATTTTATTTAAATAATCAAAATTCATAAATATATTTTCTGTCTAATGTCAAAACTAATTTTACGTATTCTTTTTAATATAAATATTTGATGGTGAAAATGAGAAAATTTAGTATAAAATTAGAAAAAATTAATATTTGAAAAATATATTATTTAAAAATTAATTAAAAAATCCCATTAAATATAAAAAATGATAATTTAATATTTTCAAATTAATTATAATCATTTGATATTTTCATATTAATAATAATTAAGAAAATAAAAGTCTCAATATATTTTTTTATATATTAAAAATATAAGCCATCATTCTTTCTTCTTTTTTCGGCACATTTCTATTAATCCAAACTCAATTAATCTTTTCAAATAATAGCTTTTCTATCTTCTTAAACAGTAGATGTATGTATCTAAATGAAGAGTTAAGAAAATGTCGTACGTTTGAAAATTATATTTCAAAACAACATAATAAATTTTGTTGTATTTAGGTAGTAAAATAAAATTACCTTTATTATTTATTTTAAAATTGAATGAGTAAAAATATCCAATTAAAAGCTTTCAATTTTCATATGATTGAAACTATGCAATGTCGTAAATGAAAATAAACTACGTAATGTCAATTTTTTTACGTCTCTATAAAATGTTTTCAACAGTGCTTTATTTTCAGTTTTCATATTTTAAGATAAGTATATATATTTTTTCTTTCATTTTAAAAACGTGAAAATTATATATATATATATATATATGGATGTTCACGCATTAATATTGAAAAAATTTTATATTAACTGAAAATTAAATTGAATTATAATATATAAATAAAATATACTTGATTAATAAGATTATTAAGTTTAAATTCAATTATTTATTAATATACTGAATTTTGATTGATAACCTAATTTAGTCAATTATTAATAAATTATGATTCTTTTTAATATCACATTAACATTAACTAAAAATTAAAAATAAAGTATATAAGTAAAATATAAATCTTATCTTCTAAATTAATTTTGAGGATAAGCTAAATTTATAATTATTTTGTCTCATTAATAATAACGAGTTATTAAAACATCTATTTCGGTGTGTTGGTGTTAGAAGACTATTCTAACAAGTTGAGGTATACATCTCCATTTCTTAGTTTGCATTTGAAAAACTTTGAAAGAAGTGGTAGCGTTGATGTGATTTGGCCATAGAGAGTGATAAAATGTTTTGGTTTTTGAAACTAAGTAAAGGATTAGTGTGTAAAAAAAGTTGAAGCAGTAAAAGAAAGTTGGTGGCTGGAAATGGTTGAGGTTGGCGGTGATGGGCATAGGGGAAAGGGAGAAGGGCATAGGTGATAGGTGATAGGTTAGGAGTGTAGCATAAAGAAAGGTGATTAGGAGAATCTGTGCAGGAAAGAGCAGCATGTAAAACAATTCGCTGGTTCCCAGAATTTGAGGTTGGTTTCTTAAACTAGTCAACAAACCTGAAATCCAACACCCCTTTTACCTCATTAATCAATAACCTATTTCTCACCAAATCACTCTCTTTAACATACTATATTATACAAATTGCTCTTAATTATTTCTTCCTTCTCCCTCTGCGACGCGCTTCCACTTCCTGCTACCGTGTTTCGTGCTCCAACCACATGCAAATTAACCAACTCACACATCTTCGATTTTTAATTAAACACCAATATTCTGGACTATCTCCTTGTATCCATTCGCCGCTCACACCATTAGGTGCTCCCCTATGTTCCAGAAAATGACAAAATCATACTACATCACTTCTCTCTTTTTTTCATCCTTTAACAACTTAAGTTAATCTTTAACCTATAAATATACATCTATTTTACACGTTCATCTACAAACACCGACCACCATGCTTATCGATAACCAAATGCTTCAATTTATCCTTCAAACCTTTAAAATATAACAATAATGGCTCTTGGAAAAATTAAACATTAACTTTAGACTCAATTATAAAATATAAGTGAATTATTACTTTCTGAATCAATTTTAAGAGTAAGTTAGACTTATAATAACTTTTCACATGATATTAAATTCTAGTTAGCAAAATTTGTCGATATACTAAATTTTTACGGATAGATTGTTGGATTTAGATTGGGTCACATAAATTATGATCCTCTTTTATATAATTTAACGGACGTTATGTAAAATTTTAATTGTTAACAAAATTGTTGGACTTAAATTAGATCACCGTATAAATCTTTTGAATAAGTTTTAGAATGAATTAGATTTATAATAATTACGTAAAAATAAATGCTGAGGTTGATATTTTTGTAGTTTCCAGAAAAAAAAAAATGGTGAGATCCTAATTTACATTTTCTTGTTTTTAGATTTATTATTATATTTCTTTCAAAAAGTAACTTTAATTTAACATTATATTTTACTTTTAAATTATACAATTTTATATTTCTATGTTGAGTTTTTTTTTTCTTAGTCCGAACAGTTTATATTCTGAAATTGACTACCTCTAAATCTGTATTCTTTCAACATTTAAATTACTCTCAGATGAGTTAGCTAGTTACTTTCATTTCATATTTGTATATTAGATTCCAAAGAATGACTAATGTTTAGTTTATTTTCTCTTAAGATTAAGTAAATAACATATGTCATTCTTGATGTTTTTTTAAGGAAAATGAGAAAAATAAATTATGCATATTAATTATTCTCCTAGTTTTAAATAATTTTCAATTTTACCAACTTGAATAATACACCAATACTTGTAGACATACGTATATAAAGATAGATATACACACGCGCAAATCATTGAATTAGAATTGGGCATTTATTTATCATACGAGATCGAAGTACCGAATCATTGCATGTGACGTGACTTGTAATTTGAAAATGAAATATATCTTTAAAATGGATTTGCAAGACCTAACGTTTCTCTTAAAAATACCTCCTACGTATACATACCTATATACGCCTAAAATTTTCTAAATATTCTACTGAATTTCTTACTTATAAACATTTATAAACCTTCAAATTTTTGGAGAAGAATATTATTTTGAAGATTTTAAGTAGAAGACATCAACAACGAAAACTAAATTTGCTCAACTTCAATACAAAACGACTTAAATTAAAACCACTCATCATCCAAACTAAGCATAGACCAAAAAGTACAATTAGCATCCTCTTGTTTTCTTAAGAGCATTTACAAGTTGGCATGAGACAGAATCGTAAATTTATGAGCCTATTGTTGTACGTTCCCAACATAGTTTTGATGAAAGTTAATTATACGGTAAGTGTAATTAAGAAAGACGCATGTTGGTTTAAAAAAACGTAAGTTAATGCATGATTTGTGAATATGATTTTGAAGAAATGAGATCGAGGAAGAGATCAAATTAGAAATAAAAATGAAGACGTGATAGAATGGGTAGCATAATATGATATTGATTAGCTGAGTACGGACAATAATTCCGTGAGCACCTAGTCAAATAAGAAATTAATTATAATAGTATTTAGTGATCTAGTAGTTGTACATGTAGCATAAAACTATACCTATATTCTAGCATCCACATATCTTAATGTGCCTTATTGTTCTATACTTAAGCAGTCATCGAAGCACATAATCTACATTTTTTTCTGATACATTCAAAGGAATGCCAGTTGGGTTTCGATTTTTCTTTATTAGATTAATCATTTTATACTAGAATATCAGATATGGCCAGGGGAACTATAATAAACAATCATGGAATATTAGTATGCTAATAAGTAATACTATGGTGTTATGGTCATATTCCGCAGAAGGGAGACCCAAGAAAAAATGGGAACAAAACCTAGGAAAAATGTCTATCGATAAATGGTCAAATGGTTAATTAATACTTTTTTGACCCTGTCAAATATGTATATCATGAATCGGTAGAAACCAAATAATATGTGTGTTTTATATGTAATATTCATATGATTTGAAAAGGTGGTGTTCCTATTTAAAGATTGCAAGTAACAAGTGTCCTTAAACGTGTACTTATGAGCAACAATTACCCTAAAAGACCTACTATGGATGTTTAAGGGTCTCAACATCCACAATGGAGGAGATTCACTTGCAATATAATTTCAATGGTGAAGGTAATAGTGAAAAGTGAAGAGGATAGAAAGTTAGAATAATAAGTAGATAAGTGATTAACCTATATAATGGAAGTTTAGATATTTAGTGTTTAGATGAAATGTTAAAAGATATATAAAAAAAATAGTTAAAAAGGGTAGAGTGTGATTGGAAAGGGAAAGGGAAAGAGAGAGGAGAATGGTGTGGAAGATGATTACAGAATGGCCCTTTCTGTTGTGTGGTCACATGGATTCCTCTGAACTCTGGACCTTGTCCTATGCCTGAGCTAGGCTGTTTGTTTGCTGTTCTTTATTTTCCATTTCCCCCTTCTTTTCTTCTGTTTATGGATCTTTCTCCCAATCTCTCACTCATCACCACCTTTTCCTCATCTTTCTCTTTTTCATGTCCCAATACCCGACCACATTATTACCAAATGAAACTACACACACGCACTCATTCATTTTATACTCTATCCATCCATCCATTCATTATAAAAACATTCATCATTACTATTCTACTTCCTACTATTTCCTCCATTACTTTTTAATCAAGTAAAAATCACCACTTTGCTTTATTATTTGGTAAAGCAAGAACTCCACAACTCTGAAAATACCACCTTGTCCCTCTGTTTGACCCAATCTATAGATATTGACGAAGGAGATGACCGTCCTCACACTGGAACCCTCTAATGTTCACCAATTAGGTGTCTCTCTAGTATAGCTTTTCCTCTATGTCTTGGCCTCTTTGCAACAACCATTTTTTGTTCTTTCACAAATGACATTCGATTGTTGGATTATATGTTCTATTCAACCATCGGCTGCATATGGTTTCATTTTTTTTTTCATGCAGTTTCAATTTAATATGGGGGAATTGCGGATAAGATTACGTTATTCACGAAAGAGATTGAAGTTTGATGTTTTATATGATATTCTAACAATCGTCCATTAACTCCAGCGTTCCAAAAAAATATTTCTCTTTAAATAAATACTGAAAACGAAAAATTGTATGAAATATAGCACAGATGAATGACACGACAGCATGAAATGTTTGAAAAAATAGCAGATTTCAATACAGATCTGACACAGGGCAAGCATTTTTATAACTTTGTTAGCTAATTATTGTTATTATAATTATGACGTAGTTATTTTGTGAAGATGATGAAGTAATTATAGATGGAGATTGTGATTGGAAATAAAGGAATAAAGAAAGCGCGAAGAGAATCTGTGTAGCTAATTGAGTTTACGCGATCAAGGAAGTGGTCTAGAACAGCAATGAAACCTCACGTGCAGGGTGCTGTAGCTTTTTGTTTGTTTGAATAATCGTGTTGAAAAGGTAGCAAGCTTTCTTGGTAATGCGTTGATAAAAGGGGGAGTTTGTTTGGTCCATTGGGAATGTAGTGCTTCTTCTTCTTCTTCTCCTTCTTCTTCTTCCACTTCAACTTTCTTCCTCTCTCTTTTCCCACTCCTCTTCTAATAATTAACCTCCATCATATCCTTCTCTCTCTCCTCCACTTTCCCTTGTAGCTTCTTACAACCTTCTCTCTCTATATTATCTCCCACAAAAGTATTGTGTTCGTGACTTCGTGTCTCCTTTGCCAGCTACTTGTGAGAAAGAAACTCACAAATAATGGCACTAGAGGCTGTGGTTTTTCCACAAGATCCGTTTCCGTATGCTTGCAAGGATTATTTTTACTCCTTAGTAGGAGCAACACCCAACTTCGGTTTTCAAGATGCAGAAGAAGAGAAAGTCCTCCTAGGAATCATCAACAACAACATAGAACACAATCTTCATGCAAACTGGGATTCATCTTCTACCTCGGTCTTGCAAAATGTGAAGGAACAATGGGATTCTCACTCCTCCCCCGAAGCCTGCACGGTTGATCAATCCATGATTCCTCCTCCTTCTTCCTCCGTGGAAGGCACGGGGACCACCATGACTCGCCGGAAACGACGTCGTACGAAGAGCATGAAGAACAAAGAGGAAATCGAAAACCAGAGGATGACCCACATTGCAGTTGAACGCAACCGCAGAAAGCAGATGAACGAGTACTTAGCAGTACTCCGATCCTTGATGCCTTCTTCTTATGTTCAAAGGGTATGTTAATTTGTTAGTGTTAATCTGAAAATAATAATAATAGTTAATGAGGTGATGTGTGTGGTTACTTAAACAGGGTGACCAAGCGTCTATTATTGGAGGGGCCATTAACTTTGTGAAGGAGTTAGAGCAGGTTTTGCAGTCAATGGAGGGTGAAAAGAGAACGAAGGAAAGAGAAGAGAATGATGGGTTAAATGGGTCTACACCACCACCCTTTGCTGAGTTCTTCACGTTTCCTCAATACACGACACGTGGCACGCAGAAGCAGGAGCAGAAACAGTGGTCCATAGCAGACATTGAAGTGACCATGGTCGATAGTCATGCCAATCTAAAGATTCTCTCGAAGAAACAACCTGGCCATCTTATGAAGATCGTTCTTGGCCTTCAAACTCTCAGACTTACCATTCTCCATCTCAATGTTACCACTCTCCACGACGTGGTTCTTTACTCAGTTAGCGTTAAGGTTCATACTAAAACAACACTTTTTGTTTTCTTCTTCAATTTTATTTTCTTTAATTTTCTGAATTCCTTAGTTTATTGTTTTTGGATTGATTGGAGCAGGTAGAGGAGGGTTGTGAGCTGAACACGGTGGATGAAATTGCTGGTGCAGTGAATCAACTATTATGCACAATCCAAGAAGTTACATTCAAGTGAATTAAAGTAGAATAATTAATTTTGTTTTAATTGATTTAAAAGCACTTTGTATCCTTCTCTTGTCTTGTTCTTGGTTGAGTAATTTGGGATATATGTGGTTCTGTCCATTGCAATGTGAGAGGGGTTAACAATGTTTTTTTTTTTCTATGATGATCATCCTAGTTGAAATGCGTAAGGCTGTATGTATATCCAACTGCCTAACAAGTTTCAGTGAAATACAACTCCATTTCAATAAGCTCAGAGTTCATCCATTACATCTATTATATATTATTATTATTATTCTGCACTACTCTTTTTTTTTTCTTTTTTTCTTTTTTTCCTTATTTTTTTTAGTTATGCTTTACGTCTGATTTTGTAGGAATGAAATAGAAATAGCTAAGAAATAAGTTTAAAATTATAATTGTTTTGTTACAAAGTTAAAGAAAAAGGTAAAAAAAAAAAAGAGAATAAAAATATTAACAAACGTTATTTTATTCTCATTAAACTAAACATTTAATAATATTTCAAAATTTCCTATTTTATTTTTCACAGATTTTCCTGCTACCTACTAAACATGGCATTATGCTAGAGACAAAAATATCCCCCATGTGTAAAAATCGTTGTTCTTGCACTTGGTTAACTTTTATCACTTACATCAAATATTCTCGATCAAAGATTCATGATTTCTCTTGTGGGTGATTTTGAACCAAAATCCATACTTTCTCAAACAATTTTTTGTTTTTTATACATCCTATCCCTTTAAATTTATTTTAATTTTACTTTTTATTTCTATTCTTTTTACAATGTTTACCATATGTTCATACATGTGCTTCATATACCTCATAATTAGGGTGAAAAAAAAAATCGTGTATGTATATAAAATTTACAATAAATACAAAATAGGTCCCTTTAATATAACTATTATAGTGTCTATATCCATGAATATCTATTATATGTTATTAGTGATTTTTATTTGATTTTTTTTATAATTAAGTGATCAAATTAAAATTATTGATTAGAAAAACATTAATAATTAAATTTTAATTTTATAGATTTTTATGTTTTTTCATTTAAATTTATGGAATTTAAATTATTATCTTTTTAAATTTTTTTATTTAACTTTATAATTTATTGTGTAATTTATTAGAATTTATTTTTTGGGAATATTAATTTTATTTAAACTAAAATTTTTATTTAGATTATATTGTAGAATAATTTTTAATTAAATTTATATTTTAAAAAATATTTCATAAAAAATCTTATTTAAAAAAATAGAAAATATTTATATTAAAATTCTTTTTACTTCCCTTATGTATATTTTAATCAAATATGCTAAACTCTCTCTGTCACACACACACACACACATTTTTCAACTTAAACCAAAGCTTAATTGAATTTCTTTTCTTCATGCAATTCCTTTGTTAATTAGTCTTAAATAACAAATATTTTTTTCTGTTTTCATATGCTAATTATACTAATTCTTACACTTAATTATTTAAATCATAGCCATCATTCGCCTATTGGTGTCTTCAACATAAATGAGTAAATCATAGACATCTTTGATTATTCCCCGATTGTAATTTCTAGTTAAAAGACTACGATGAATGAGAAGAAGAAGTTGTAAAGGAAAATCTGGAAATAATTAAAATCTTCTTTATCCCTCTTTTCTTATCTTATCATATGTCCGAATTTATTGATTAATTTTTCTCTTCTATTTTCATTTTTGTGTCTCTGAATATTCATTGCCATAGATGCCAATTTTCCAGGATGCAATAAGTTGGATAAGCAAGCACTTCATCTAGTGCATTTTACTTGGAAAAGGACAAGAATGAAAATGGAAGCGAAATAAGATTCAGATCCATATTGGGTTATTATAAATTTGTAAATAATGAAGTACCTGCAAAATGATCACAAATAGTTGAAAAGCTTCAACTTTGGTGATTCATTAAATGAAATGATAATTATAAACACACCTTCCTTATTGTCTTTCACGTGTGAATATTCTTTTAACATCTTTTCCCATTGTCTACTTCAGAATTGCGCAATATATCCAATCATGCCATCCTTTCCAATTGTTGAAGACAGAATGGGAAGGTTGTGTTTGTGCTACGAACAATAGTACAAAATCATTATCTTTTTCTTCTTCAACTTCCCTTCACATCCAGTGAAAGTAATAGGACATGCCCATCAAACAAACAGAGCTTTCTTTCCCCAAGATTCAACGTCTATGATCATTCTCTTCCTTTTAGTTCAGTACCATCCAACCTAAACTTTCAACACCTACTGGATGGTGTGACCTATACACATTCAAAGAGAGAGAGAGCATGTTTAGTTTAGGGTTTGAAATTTCGAAATATTTGATCTTTTTAACGATTACATATAAATTATTGAGATTATTTTAGTTATATCTATTACTAACTATCTATTTCAAATGTATGACAGAAATTTACTACTTCGATGCATGTTCTCGTCTCTCACCTCATTTGGGTAGACACGCATCAATTGTTCCAAAAAATCTTTATACTTTTAACTTTGGGGTTCGTACCTTCAATTCGTCATCAACCTTCCACCACACACATACACCTAAATGGAGAAGTTCATAGCTTCACACTCGCTATGTCATATATCACGAATTAGTACACGTTTTATTCACTAACATCTTTAAAGCAAAAAACTCCATGTCAGTGCAGCAGTACTTTTGGTTGGAATTAACTTGCAAATTTTAGGGACCAGTTCATTATATATCCATCACCAGTTAAATTAATACAAGAATGCTACAGATTATAATATAAACATCTCAGTTCGTAAATCATTTAAAATATTACAGCAAACCATATTTGGCGGGAAATGAAATGGGCATATGAGAAATATGCTTTCAATATTTGACAGAAAAAACCAGAATTTCTTACTTCATAGTTTACCAATGATGACCGAATCTGAAAGGTGCATTTGTTGGATTGTTATTTGCATGATTTGCAAGTATTGAACGTGAGGGTATACGTCAATTTCCACAAAATTAAGATTTTGGATCGTTTTCTTTCATTTTCAGTGTGATATACAATGTGCTCCTACATGCCCATAGATACATAAAGCTAGAACTAGAACACTGCAGATTATGTAATGCTAATGTGACATGCAGAGAATGTGTCCTCGAATGCTGGTGTAGACAAATCATGGTCAACAAGTCAGAAGAAGAGGATGATGTATACAAATTTATATTTATATTTATTCATTGTGGTAACTCTTGTTATGTATATTGTCTTTACGTTCTTCATACATGTGCTTTGTGCACCATAAACCACACGTGTCGAATGATGATGTTTATAGCCAAATTAAAAAACTTTCACATCCAAGTCATGAATGATCCATTATATTTTGTTGTCACTTTAGGGAAAAAGGAAAGAGCTATAAAGCTACACCTACTTTGCCTTAAGAAGCTTTCCAAAAGCCATACAAATATTTTCTTGTCTCATTAATTATCCATTCCAACTCAATAATACACCACCCATTTTCCTAATTCAACCTTTATCACCAAGCTTATCAACTCCCTACTGTTAATCCATTTCTAAATCCTTATTCTCATTTCTCCATATCATTTTTAAAACTAATCATTCATAATCTAAGCAAACTTACTCTATCCTTTAATGATTCACTTCTACCCACGTGTGAAAGATTCTTTAAGTTCAAGATGAAACAAGTTTCCCAGAGGAAATGATGGAAATTCCAAATCATTGAGGTTTTCAAAACAAGAACATCCTCCAGGGAATTAGTATTTCCCCAATACATATAATAATAAATATTATCTCTTACAATTATTTTTACAACATTCACTTTGTCTCTTCAGAGTGAAACTGATTTTACAAGTCTATATAAGCTTTATTAGAACATGCACACAAACAAAAACACCCACCAACAATTACATCAAAAAGAGCCTACAATGTTCTAAGCATGTTTAATAAACATTATGGGTTTAACTTCCTTAGTCAAAGGTTTGCAAGTCTCTTATAGTACTCAATGAGAATTTCTCCATTCTCATAACAACCAATCTTTCAAAGAGATCTATCATCATGTTTCACAAAAACACCATTCTAGAAAAGGAATCAGATAAATAATAAAATAAAAATCAATCATCAATATGTGCATGCTATTATTGACAAAGAAAAGAAATCATTGGCCCAATATGATAAAAGTAACACAATTTACAAGAACTTTCACTGATCAATGATTTCTAAACATGCTTCACAAAGATTATAGCTTTAAGTCCTTTAGCCAGGCAGTTAACAAACATATTTTTTTTTAAATATTTGTGGGAAACACAAATCATGCAAACATAAAATTGTTTCTTATTATCTTTCTTCGATCATTCACTTTAAAATACATATACAACCAAAGTTTAAATAGTTATTAGATAACGATGAGATGAAGTGAATATAATTATTATTAGAATTCAAAATATGAGTTTGAATTCAACATTATATATATAAATAAATAAGAAAATTGAGTAACATATAATATTTTAAAATTTTGAATTAAACATCGTGTTGTGTTATTTTATCTGATTTATTGAAAAAAATTATCTTTCTTTTTACACCAAAATTATACCATCAATCAAAATATTAAAATATTGTTACTTGTAATTTTGACCCTAAAGAATATTAAAAAAAATACATTCATAATTTGTAATAGCAATCAATAGTTACGAGAATTGATAAATACTACGAATATCATTAATAATTTAAATGGGAACTATTCACTCTAAAGGAAGGATATTTAAAATTTCTTAAGTTAAAAAAAAAAATCAATTTTTTTATTAGATTAGATCTAGACATATTTAGTCTATTCAAATTATTAAGTAAAAATTAATTTCTTAAATAAAATAAAAAATATTTTTAGAATAATAAATACAAATATTAGAAATTATATTTTCTCATATGAATTATTTAAAAGTTTCCAAAACTTTAATTATTAGAACAAAATTGATATAATAACGTGATAATAATAATTTATATTTTTCAATGGATGAAGAAACTCATTACTATTTCTTCTTCAACCACATATATATAACAATTGAAAATTCTTAAATTTTATTATTGGTCCAATGTGTATCTAAAATGAGAAGACTTTCACAGGCCTGTTGTTTTGTAGGCCTTATTTCATTACATAAACATATAATCTGTGGGGTGCAAATAGAAAGAAGCCCATCTTATTTTATGAAAATCACTTTTAACGTTTCACATTAATATTATTTAGTTTCTGAATGATTATATAAATATTAAAAAATATTTAATTTAAAATTATATAATAATAAATCATTTTAGTTGTATAAAAAATGTTTTTTAAATTATAATTAATAAAACCAGTGCGGATACACCTTATATTGTGGCAAAATAAAATAAATGAAACAAAAATATGGGACATATCCTAACGGCTAGCCCATTCAAATTAAATGGAGATTACACAAAGAATAATTTTTATTTGATTTTCCGCGGTTAAGCCTCACCACGCAACTGCTTCAGAACATTCACTGATCCACCCTATAAACGGCTCACGCATTCGCCGTTTTTCTCTAATCTTTTCAATTCAAACACTCGTTCTCAGTTCGTGCTTTGATTCAGTTCGATCAATTGCGCCAATGGATCTCCCTCCACCGGTGGACGACTTCATTAAGCAAACCATTGACGATTCCTTAGAGATTCCCTTACCGTCGGAAACCCTAGAGGCCAAGATTCAAGCCTCCCAAGAGTCGGAGTTGCGCCTCCGCCAACGCCTCCTTTCCCTTCATCCCCAAATGAAGCGCAAAGACCAACTCATCGGGCGCTTCAAGGTTTCGCTGCTGTTCTTGATTTTCTTTTCGATTTTTCTCTCCTCATTTGTTTTTGGAAATTGATTATGGAAATTCTGTGTTTTTGTGTTCGGTTATGTTTTCTTTGGATCAGGCTGAAGCTGCTATGAACGCGCGAGCTCTGAAGAAGTTCGTGGAGGAGAATCAGAAACTGGCGGCGGAGTGTGAACAATTGGTAGGTCAACGCTCTCAATTGGAGAATGAGTGCGCGCTATATGATAAAGACCGGGAAGCGTTGATGGAATTTGGGGACGATGCTGATGAACGGGCACGGGAGGCGCAATCCCAAGTTCTCGATTTGCAACGGCATTTGCTCTTTACGCGGAAAGAATTGAAGAAATATAAGCACCGTCATAAATTGGTTAACTATTTTTTCCCTCCCTTTTTTAACAATCTAAATATATGCCTTGCTTCTATGTTCTAACATAATTGGTGTGTTGTAAGTTTAATTTGGAGAATATTGCAATGTTCTTTATGAGGGGTTTGAAGGGGTTTTAGTGTAATTGTAAAGGCTTCATTTTTATTCAGTTTAACTGCTGAGAAAGTAAAGAGGTTTGGTGGATTAGTTGTTAAACTTGAACATTTTAGAGGTCTCTCCCTTTGGGTTTTTGGGAGAAGACTAATTTCTGATGGTATCTTCGTTTGTGCTTCTAGGAGGGATTTTGGAAGCCATCTGGCTTCTCTCCTCTGTTTTTTTGGTCCTATGCACCCATTGCCCCTTCAGTGATTGGAGAAATAAATGACATGTAAGATCTATTGAGTAATATTTTTAAATACTTAAATAATTACAATATTATTTGAAGGCACATGAGGTGCATAAGCCAAATTGTTTGGAAGTAGTTCACTCACCATAAGTTGGAGTTGCTGATATGATGTGTTTTTGTATCAAATCAGTAGCTGCAGTGGCATTAGTATGAAATGAGTTTCATCTTAATTAGTAGTGGTTTAATTTTGGTTTCCATTGGTAGCTTAAGAAATTGAGATTATTTGGTATGCTCTCTCTCTGCTTATAACAATAATGTATTATGATGCTGTTAAACTGACAACTTTTATATTAATGTAGTTTTACTACTAGCAAGTGATCTTCCTTTTCACTTATCTATATTAATGAACCCCTTATACCACTAAGAGTTTGTTTGGATAAATTTCCCGACAAGCACTCATAAAAGAAGAAAATATGAAGGAAAAATGAAATAAGTTTTGCAGAAGTTAAAATTAGCTTATATGTTATCTTATTTTAGCTTCTCCAAAAACTTATTTTTAGCTTATGGAAAAACTTACATTAATTTTTTTTTTCTAGAAGTATGGAGAAGTTTGTTCAAACATATCCTAAATTATATTATTTTCCAAGTTTTCATTTCACCCCCTTTCCTTTTCCTTTATTCATGAAATGATAATATAGCTTTAAGAAGTTTTAGTTCCTTAAGTTGCCAATGTTGATCCCAGATATTTGCTTTTTCCGTGAAGGTTCAATCTTATGGATGCGCGCCTGGGGAAAATAATTTACTTGGTTCTGTTTTGGCATCAATTATTAAAACAGATGATGATTCTACATACGCATTTTTGCAAGCAAACAGTCAGAATGAGTCCTGTAAGCAGTTGCTGAGTAAGTGGAACCGGTGAGTCTGCAACCTCTCCTCATTATCTTCTCCTGATTCCTTCCATTCCTTTTACTCTCTAAATCACTGTTTTCATTTGGCCGAGTTTAACTGTCATAGTATTCCATTTATATACTCAAAGTAATGTAGCACTTATAACCAAAAGTCAATTTCTATTCACATCGCCTTAGTTTCTGTCAATTCATTTTTACAATTCTAATTTTTTTATTTTGGATTTGGTAGCTTAAGCCCATCTGCTCGGAGTGTTTTGTCACTTGTTTCCAAAGTCAAGTCACTTGAGAAGGATAAGGAGAATTTGAGAACTAACCTTCACAAAGCCGAAGAGGAGGTTAATTTTGATTGGTCCCCAATTTTTTGGACCATTTCATTTTTTATTGGATGATTTGATTATTGATTACTATCTAACATAGCTTGGTC
Source organism: Macrotyloma uniflorum (assembly GCA_016859785.1). Classification (NCBI taxonomy): domain Eukaryota; kingdom Viridiplantae; phylum Streptophyta; class Magnoliopsida; order Fabales; family Fabaceae; genus Macrotyloma; species Macrotyloma uniflorum. The sequence goes on from BDMB01000001.1 coordinate 2,981,815, forward strand.
TGCCTAGGTCAAAGTACTGTTTGATGAAAATAATGTATTGGAAAAGGAGATGAAAAGGTTATTGGGGATATACGAGGAAAGGAACCATCCTGATTCAGATGGGAAAAATACCAACAGTCCATCATCCAAGGTGAGTTATTCTTAAGATTTAACGGAAAAATCAAGTGCTGTATTCTCACAGCAATATGTGCATCGCCAGTTCATCATTTCTTTTCTTTTTACTTTGCTGATGATAATATGCCAAGGTTGCCTAATATTTATATTTTTTTGGCTTTTGCAGTCAAATAAGAGAAAGTGTGATAGTACCATGACGAGTAGCCCAACGAAGAAGTTTGATTTTGGCGATCAAGATTTAGCAAGACAACCTTTATCTCCCTTACAACATAACTCCCCGGACTGTAGAATGAGTAAGAAGTAAAGTGATAGACTATTAGAGTTTGGTTTGACGTTCAAGACTGTAGAAACTGTCAAACACATCCCACTAATGGACAATGAGTTTAGGTCATGTATAAAGTTACAATATTTTTTCTGATTTAGCGATGGATTGACTAATCGCAGTAGTATTCGTATTTTGTTGCTCCTAATAATCACAATTGATTGCAAGGGAGCAACTCTTGTTTTAGTTTACTTTTGAATATAAACACATGAGTAAATTAACAAATACCTTGAGAATTTTTCAAGTTACACTTATATCCCAGTTTCTAAAAATTTTACACAATTTTTTCCTTTATTTAAAAAACGTCACATTGTTTTCCACTTTTACGTTACACATGTAACATTTTAGGAGAGATAATTAAAATATATAAGAGAAATTCAGTGTAATTTACTCTCAACACATACTATTTGATTTACATCCCACTTGAATAAGTTTATAATGGAAAATTTGGATACTGTAATTGAGATTTTGTGTGAGTTTTTCACCTCATCACAAAATTCTGATTATTCCCTATCTTATATAAAAATCTGTTTAATACGCTATTTTTAACCCAAAACTTGCTAAGTTAGTTTAATTTTAGATTGTTATGTTAAGTTAAAAAAAAAATTATTAATTTGAAGTTTTATTCTTGATTTATTTTTGGTTCATTGTGTTTAGATGTGAAGTATATATGTTAAATTTGCAATTAATTGTTGGCAAATTTGGCTGAATAAGGTTGGTGAAATTTATTTCCCTGATATATTTTTTTATTCTTAAGATTTAAACTAAAAATTATTACAAATCAAAAACATTTTTTTAATAATAAATAAATTGCTTTAACATTCACGAACTTTCTCCAATTACACCAACACTTCAGTTTTTTTAAACATTCTACATAAACTTTCCCTTTTTTAAATATTATATTATCTTTTTTTATATCACACATATTATACCTTTGAAAAAAAATATCAGTACATCTTAATGCAATTTATTAAAAACAAAACATGAAGCAAAGACACCTAATATTTTTGGACCAAACAGTAAAAAAAAAACATAAATAAAATAAAATATAAAAAATATTTTAAAACTAAAGTCTAAAGTATATAAAATTTTAAAAATGTGACCTTTTAAATTTTAATTAATTTTAATGGATTTAAAAATGATAAATTAAAAAAATGGAGTGAAATAATTTAGTTTAAATTTAAAATAAATTATACGACAATTTTTTTAAATGATTACATTAATTTAATTTAGTTTGAACTTGTAATCTAACAAATAGAAAAAATAGTCATATAAATTATAATTGAGAGGATTAGTATTAACATATATTTAGTTTCACTTTCATTTCATCTCACTTTTTTATTATTTCGTGCACCCAAAAATGAGATGAATAATAGGTTGATAATTTTCTCAATTGAGAGAAGGGAGAAAATAAGTTTATAGAGCACAAGGAAAACGGTGTCGTTTAAGGTGAAGATGTGTCTTATCCATTTCCCATGAACAAAGCTATGTGGTGGTGATACTCAAAATGAGAAGAATAGGTTTGTGAATGCCATTGTTGGCATTGCATTGCTCAGCAATGGCGCTACTACGTGTTGTGTGCTTATCTTCGACGAATCAGTTATCCACTCAACCCCATTCCCATTCTCATTCCATCTCTTTCTCTTCTCTTCACCACACACCCCTTTCCCAATTCATCAACTTCCCCAATCGCTCTTCCTTTCACCTTCCGCGCTTATCCCTTACCACAACCAGACAAACCCCTAATTTCACTCTCACATGCGTTTCCACTTCTGAACAACAAACCCAGCCAGTTACCGAAGAAGAATTTTCTCGCACAAGGTTACTCGCTCAGAACGTGCCCTGGACAAGCACCCCCGAGGATATTCGTTCTTTGTTTGAAAAACATGGAAAAGTCCTCGAAGTCGAGGTTTGTTTCTTTTTTTTTCCTCCTCTTTTTTATGGTTCTGTTTGTTTAAGGTTTTTTGTTTCCTGAAACTGTGTCCGTTGTTGCGGTTAAGCTTTCTATGTATAAGAAAGACAGAAACCGGGGTTTGGCCTTTGTCGAAATGGGTTCCCCAGAAGAGGCTCTCGAAGCTCTCAATAAACTCGAATCGTATGTAAGCCTAAAGCACTCTACACTTCTTTTGTTGTTTACAAATACATACACACATTTTTATCATAAATAATGTTTGATTTTTTTTTCTTTTTCTATGAATGAGCTTAGGAGTTTGAGGGTCGCGTAATGAAAGTCAATTATGCTCGGCCGAAAAAGAAGAAAACGCCGCCTCCGGTGAAACCAAAGGGTGGGGTGACGTTTAACTTGTTTGTTGGTAACTTGTCCTATGAAGCCAAGTCTAAGGATCTCAGGGAGTTTTTCAATTCCGGCACTGGTAAAGTTGTTAGAGCTGAGGTTGTCTTTAATGAAAATCCTAGAAAGCCGTCTGGTTATGGATTTGTGTCCTTCAAGTCCAAGAAAGAAGCTGAGGCTGCTCTTTCTGAGTTCCAAGGAAAGGTAACTCGGGGATTCTTATTTGTTTGGGTTTAGATTATTGAGTATGGGTAATGTCATTCACAAGTTTTCTATAATTTGCTTGTCCCCTAACTTAAGCACCTTGGAAATGTTTGTCTACCAAGTACATTTTTGTTTCCTAAAAGTTTGTCCCATGAAGACTTGTAGAAAACAGGAGATGACTAGAAAACGTCTATCAGTTATTTCTATTTTTTATTTTTATAACACTTGATTAGGTAACAATTTTCAAAACTTAATAGATTTTGGATGGGAAATTAATTGTTGACTAGTATGAAATTGTTTTAGTGAACAGTTTTTAAAAATATTAAAGTGAGAAGGGAATCAAACAAGCCTTTAGTGTTAGGAACACTGTTTTTGGTCAGAGTAACGCAGGGAAAGTTATTCTTCTACAGGATTTTATGGGAAGGCCAATCAGGGTAGATCGAGGTCGGCGATTTGTTCAAAAACCAGGGGAGGTTAATGCAAAGTCTGAAGATACTCCTTCTGAGTTAAGTGTGAATGGGGCAGAAGCTCAACAACCAGCAGAGGGGACTGCAAACTCTGAAGATACTCCTGAGTTGAGTGTGAATGGGGCAGAAGCTGACAAAACTGATTGATATCAAAATTTCCCTGATGCATATCAATATTATTGATGTTGTATGTCCTCGCTTCGTACATTTTGAGGTTTGCTCATTCTTGCTGACAATCCAAAGTCTGAGTGGTTTACATTAACTTCTTTGACAGGTGGTTTGAAGCTTTATGAACCAGAGGCTCGAGATACAACGAATGAATCGGTTCAAGCACAATCATTTCTGTGATTCAAGAATGAATAGTTGTTATAAATGAATGATAACATCTCCATGGAATCAAGAAATCCTTAGTACGTAATTTAACAATTGTTCGCATGCTACTATATCTTGAGAAAGCAAGAAACATATGTATATTATTGACGTTGTTTACATCTTCACTGGTTAGTGGTTGCTTCACAATGATGTGGATGTAGTCCAATGTAATCTTTCTTTATCTTCTATATATTCAATAGCTTAAGAATATTGGTTTGAAATCTATCGGAAGGAAACAAAATTAAACCAATTAAAATAGAACCGAAGCTTGACCATAAAAAATGCATGTAATATACCAACCATTTCTATCAATGTGTTGTCAACAAAAAGGAGATTGCCAACAATGCATGTAAATCTTTCTTGTAGTATCTTCTAAATACTGCAATGTCATCAGAAATCATACATGAATCACTGTATGATTTGGGTGATCTGATTCTGAGATGCAATGATTCAAAATGCGTCCAAAATCACCTTTGATGCTGATTTGCACCTTGAATAATCTGAATTGCTAGAATCACACCTTGAATTGTCCTTGTGGCATTTTGAATTGTTTGAGTACGTGCTGTCTTTTTTTTTTTTTTTTTTTTTTTTTTTTTTTGAGATAAGGGTGCCAATAATCAGTTTCTAAAATGATAGATGGAAAACTCCAGGAATGTGATCAATTTAGATGCTTCAGAATGAGTAATGTCAATTTAATTGATACTTTCTGTCATACACATGGAAAACATTAATCTTTCCTATAATATTTATGGAATTTCTTTTTTACTTGAATTCTGCTCATAAGCTAAATAAGAGAAACGAGAAGGAAAGAGAAAAGATAAAAAGTATGGATATATATAAATTATTCAAGATGCTTGGTAATCTTGGAAGATTTGAGTTTTTCAATAATATAATTTTCCATAATTTAGCCTCATTTTTTCCACTTAATCAGTTTTATCTCATGCTATAATCAAGAACTTTACATGATTTTTTTAATGTCGATTTTAGAATTAATAGATACAATAACCCATCCGAATAGTTTGTAAAATAGGTTAGAATTTGATCAGGTCGTCCTTTAGTTTATTATTTAAATAAATTCAGGTAGTGTAGTCTATAGATTTATAGATCAGCTAATTTTTAGAAATAATTACTATAATTTAAAAAAGTTAAAAAAAAATTATTAAAAAAATATACATATATTAAAACTTATATATTAAATTAGTATATTTGAAAATAAAAATTATTTCATTTGTTACTTAAATTTTAAAAAAATATGTATACGTATTAAAATTTATAATTTTTTTAAAAATTTAACTAAAATAACCTATTGATTTTATATAGATCCGGATTGGAGTAATTTATATTGACCCATTTAAAATACTGGTCGGGCCGGGGAATACTGTTTTTGAGTTGGATATTGGGCCGGGTTGGAGCTCCGTTAAAGAAGGCGATGAGATAAATTGAGTTTTGATCGGATGTAAAATTTGAAGAGTGACATTCTACGTAGATAATTATGGTGGTGATAAAGTTGAGATGAATAGCTGGAAAGTGTAAACCCTTTAACTATTATTATTGTTCCCTTGACATTCACTAAAAGCACTATCATAGCGTAGGGTACCCTACACCCACAACCTCTGCACCTTTTTTCTACGTAATGCCCTCGTCACTAAGAGATCAGGTAAGACCCCCTCCCTACCTAAGGATTTTCCTTTTACATTTTAAAATTAGTTAAATATATTTTTCTTAAAAATTATTTTTAATTCTTATATTTTTAGAAGAATCAATTTTATTACTAAATACTATATTTACATATAAATAATAATTAAAATTATATTTTATTAATTTTTTTGAAATAAAAAACTATCATTTAAATATTAAATAAATATAAAAAAATATTAAAATCATTGATGTCAATAAGTATAAAAATAATTTTAAAGACAAATATCGAAATAAAAAATATATTTAACTCTAAAATTAATAAGTGTTAATAATTTTAGTTCTTGTTTTTATAATTTCAACAACTTAAAAATAACCTTTATGAGTAATTTCAAAGATTAAAATGATATTTTATAATTTAAAAGATTAAATTAACTGGTTATGATGATTCTGGAAAGTACTTTAACATGCCACGTACTCAACTTTAATTAGTGATAGTGTTTGGTAAGATGTAAGGATCAATTTTTCACATGTCCCATTCTTTCCCAGACCCCATCTTTTGTCGCCACACTCAAATTCTTCTCTCCGTTCCCACCTTCACTTTGTTTCCCTCGGAAGGAAATCTCAACAAACTCAATTCTAATATTTTGTTCCTTCCATAGCATCACTAGATTTTTCACTTCACCTTCCCCTTTGGTTAAAATTTGGCACGAAAAATAACACTAAAATTTGCAAATATCCCTGTTTAGTTAATCCAAATTTTGAGATGTAAAGTTGTATCCTATATTTAAATGTAATAAACCATATTAGAAAAGAATGTCACTTTTATGAGGGAAAACAGCCTCGGTACAAATTCATTCATTCATTCATTCTAGAAGGGTTTGATTTTATTTCACAGTCATGCGATTTTTAACTATACTTTTCCTTAAATGTGTTATTCTCTTGAAAAGTAGAAGCTTTACATGCTTGCCCAATAAAATGTATATAGTCTTCATTCCTTGAGTGGCCATACAGAGCAACGCAATGATATCCTCCATACAAACGTTGATGCGTAAGACTTTATAATTATTAATGGTCCCTTTTCAGCATGCCAATGTATTATTACTTGTTGGGAACTTACTGATTCATGGGGCATGGCAAAAACTGTCATAGATTAAGTAACTTAATTTGTCAAATAAAGATTAGTTAAGACCTAATAATTTCCCGTACATAATAATGCGTTAGTAGTAGTTGTGTTGTTGTGTAGGTTCTAAGCAATTATTCGTTTTCAAACGTTTGTATAATCATGCAGGGTATTAAGGGACCCTTATCAGATATAGTTGACAAGCGTTGTTTCGAGGCACAAACACTTAACTTTCCCAACCGTATTGGTCGGAACATATTGCTACAAAATTGGAACTAGACATGGTCATAAAAATAAACAAAAAGATAACAGTTAAGAGAGTTTAAAATTGGGTAAGCAAAGAAGATAAGTATTATTGTAATCTCCCCATGATTTTTCTTCATTGGCAATACATCAGAAGCGATCCTGTTAGAGTACAAGAGGCTTAGTCAAAGGGCATTATGATTACAACAGAGTAATTCCACTGAACCACTATTTCGTATCTCATAATGGGAGTTGGAAAGAACACATAGCACCATCTTTTCTGGCTGTTAGGTATGAAGTGCAGCTCAAGCATATATCCTCATGCAGAAAGCGACAAACTGGGCCTAACTCCAACAACTCCCATCACCTTCTCTCAACAATATAAAGCAAACCCATTTTCCAATTGCATCTTCAGAGCCTCCTCTGTACTCTACTTCCCTCCTTCCTCCCATTTTCTCACCAAATCATGGCATTCTTTAGTGCTTTCGTTTTGGGCTCATTTATAGCAATCAGCATGGCCCTGCCAACCCTCGCAACCGTCTACACCGTGGGAGATTCTTCAGGTTGGGCAATTGGTTCTGATTATAGTTCATGGACTGGTGACAAGACCTTCCATGTGGGTGATAGTATCGGTAAGAACTGGGAAAAGATTCAATTTTTGTACTCTCACATTAAATTTTATATAATAAGACTATCATTTTAATATAACAGAGTACATGACTATGTGTTCAGAAAGGAGAGAAACAGACACATTGCATTATCAATTTAAGTATCCATCCCTTGTTATATAATTATAGATAAAAAATCAATATTTAACTTGATGTGATCACTTAAATAAGTTATGTGCTCCAAAAATGGCTCATGTAATATTCATTTGTGTGACAGTGTTCAACTATGGAGCTGGGCACACAGTGGATGAAGTTAAAGAGAGTGACTACAAATCATGCACCTCAGGGAATTCAATTAGTACAGACAGTAGTGGTGCAACCACAATTGCTCTCAAGACTGCAGGCACTCATTACTTCATATGTTCTGTTCCTGGACATTGTTCTGGTGGCATGAAACTTGCCGTCACTGTCAAAGCAGGAAAAGACACTACTCCTTCAACTGGGAAGGCTTCACCTTCTGATGGCACTGCCACACCAACCACCACCACCACCACTGCTGCTAAATCAAACTCGGCTTCAACAAGTAGTGTGTCATCCATTGTTGCCTTGTTGATTGTTTCATGGATCTCTTACTATGTCTTGCGCCTGGTATAAGTTTGGTCGCTGAGCCAGGACAGAGGCAGTGCTTTCAGAGTTTCTTTCCATCCTATTTTATTATTATAATTATTATCACTCTGTTTTCTGGTTTGATTTATTCAGATTTATCTATGACTACTATTTCAGGTCATTTTGTAGTGTTAGTTATCTAGGAAAGTTGCCATCTTGGTCTTCCATTTTTTTTTATATATTATAGGGTACTGTTCACTAGGATATTTATTGTATGCTCTTTTTTTAATGCATAATGAATATGTAATTTGAAGTTAGCCTCCACAATATTATTTGATTAATTATGAGTTATAACTCTACTGAAAAAATAAACCTTTTTTCATGTTTCTAATAAAACTTTAAAATCAAATTGATTATTGAACAGTATAGGGTTAAATGATTTAACTCTAGTTTGTCAATCATAATATTAGACTGAAAATGTATCAATAATTGTAATATTAAAATCAATATTTTTCTTAAATTGAATTTTTGTTTGATTTTATACATATATTTTGTACAACAGACTTTAACCATGAATTGAGTGCGTATTTAATTTAACGTGGATTCACAAGTTAATCAAATAGTTTCAGTTTGAATATAGATAATGATGTGAAATAAGTATACATTGAATTGATCTAATAATCAATTTTTGGTAGAATAGGGTCTAATCAAATTAGGTCCATCACTGTACTTGTGACAACAACATGAAATGCTTTGCAAATTATTGCATTAGACCATTTGGTAGTCTTCCAGTTATGAGGGAATAGGTATATTTAAAAGTCATGTTAAAAACTTTTGAAATATGTTTAAAAATTCAGTAAATTTAACCATTAAAACATTTAAAGTGGAATTAAAACAAGTCATATATACTCCAAATTGTCACAAATTTTGATTACTTACAAAAACATGGAATACAGTCCAACTAAGGCAAACACTTTTCTTCGCATCCACGATTCTTCATATTCAGAACCTCCTTCAACAATCATAGCTTAAAGGCTATGATCATGAGTATTAAAATGTAAAATAAAAGTAAAAGAGAAAGTTGTTGTACAGATTGATTATGATACATTTTCATCTATTGCTTCATACAAATTTTCTTCACCTCAAATTTAGAATGCGTTTCATAGAACAAAATTTTAGAATATAAAAAGGCTGTTCTATTTTTATAAATTTGACTTAATCATTATCCTCTGATGATATTTAAAAGATAATGAAAAATTTAAAGAGATATAACTCTTCTATTCTATCATAAAATATTTAAACAATACAGTAACATTTTTATTGTATTATATTTAATATATCTATTTCATTATATTTCAATCATTTCGTTCTTTATCACTAATTTAAGCAATGTCTAAATCGTTATTCAATTTTCTTTTTTGTAAAATGGAGAAAAAAAGCGATGTTATGGAAAATCCTCCTCTTTTAGAAAGTTTTGTTTATTCATTTACTAAATATTGCTTAGTCAAGTAAGAATATTATTGAGGTAACTTATTCCAACCCAAAAACACGACAAAAACTTGTTCCTCCCATGAAACAAATTTTGAATATTATGAAAAGCTAAATCCATGAAATAGGGAAGTGGAGTAAATGGAAATTGAAGAATTTAAGGAGATTAGAAGATATGGAATAGGGATAAGAAAATATTAAACAGAAGAAAAGATGGATATATATAAAAATAGGAAAAACAAATATAATAATAATAATATGATGGTAGTATGAGTGAATGAAACCCTAATGAAGATATCCCAAAACTCACTATATATCAACATCATGTTCCCCACTAATCAGAATCATAATAATAAAAACAAATATTAGCTCTTTTTCTAACTCCAACACAACACAACCTCGTACTCAATATACTATAAAGGTAAGCCCTAACCATACACAACTACCGGATTTACATCATCAACGCGGCCACGGCGGCGAATGCCACGGCTACAGGTCCGCTGGCCGAGTCTCTACGGAGGTGGGCGTGGCTTTCGGGAGCAAGAGCAGCGGGACCGTCGGCGGGACTGGAGGCGGGGGAGTCGGCCGAGTCGGAGGAGGAATCAGGAGAGGGGGGAGAGTCGGTCGGAGAGTCAGAGGAGGAGGCGGGGGAGTCGCTCGGAGAGTCAGAGGAGGTGGAGGGGGAGTGGGTCGGAGAGTCAGAGGAGGTGGAGGGGGAGTGGGTCGGAGAGTCAGAGGAGGAAGGAGTGGAGGAGGACGGGGGGGTAGAAACCGGAGAAGTGCTGGGTGAGGCGGCGTCGGTGGGAGAAGAGGCATGGCTGGCGGTGGGAGAAGAGGCATGGCTAGCGGTGGGGGAAGAGGCGTTGGTGGCGGTGGGAGGAGAAGCGTCGGTGGGAGAGGAAGCGTCGGTGGCTGCGGTAGGAGAAGCTTGGGGGGCTGAGGCATGTGACGGTGAAGAGTCGGGAGTGGCGGCGGGGGAACCGGAGGAAGAATCAGCGAGAGCGGAGGTAGCGAGTAAAGCGAAGAGAAAGAGGAAGGTTGTTGGTTTTGCCATTGTTATTGGTTTGAGAGAAGATTAAGAATGAATGGAAGATTAAGAGTGAATATTATGATTAAGAATGAATATTATGATTAAGAATGAATGGTGCTTTATATATGTTTCTGTCGGAAATTAAATGAGGCACTGAATTTTTGTTTATTTGAGGTTACCATTGTTTTCTTTTCTCCATACGTCCTCCCGAGTCAACCGCTCTAAACCAACCAAACATTCATTCTTACCAGTTAATATTGTTCATTTCTTTTCCATAACTTTCTATCTATAATAACCCTAAATACTAATTAAATCAAAATATTTTTCCTTTTTTAGAAATTATTTCAATCCAAATTACTATATATAGTTGTTTATGTAAAAATACATTTTATGAAAGATACACTTCCACATGCTTCAAAAATTGGTCAACACTTTTTTACTAATGGTTATTACAAATGAAACATCCGGAAAATTGTTTAAGTTGAAATTTGAAACAAAATTCTATTTCTAATATATGAAAGTGTTTTTAACAAGATACTATATAGCTTAGGGACCAACATTATTCATTCCCTCATATTACGTTTTCTTTAACTATATATTTTCCCATCCTTATAATAATTAAAGATACCATTTGCACAAACCAGATGATTAATCAATATTTTCCCAACTTTGAGTTTTAAACAGTGTTGCATTTATTGTGTTAAAAAAACTGTGGCATCATTAACTGAGTTTGGAGTACAAAAATTAAATATGATTTTTTTTCAACGTCAATTAATTACATCATGTAATTGTGGATGATACACAACTTATCATTCTTATGTGCTTGAAAATATGAGATATCACTCAAATTTTCCAATAAAAGACGATGGGTAGAAGTCACGACAGCTTTTGATGAACCTTCCTTTTTTTTTTTCTAAAGCAAATCACAGAGAATTTGAACATTGATGTCAACGATCTTTCTCCAACACTTCCATTTCCTATCCCCAAAACCCAGTCATAAAAAGCTTTTCTTTCTTTCTTCTTCCTTCCCTGTCATTAGTTGTAATTCCTGAAAGTAGTCTCATATTTGTTTGTAAGATCCTGACTTTCCAAAAATCTTAGATTAGAAGAGTTTATTGTAGAATGTACAACTTCATGTCCAGCCTCGTTCGATTTTCTACCCACACTTTTGTAAGATGTAAGTTCTCATCTTTTGATGCAGATTTTCAACTAGAGACCCCTTCCACTCATAATTTCCTATGCCCCATATTTCCCACCACGTTTCCTTTTGCTCAGAATTGATGTAGATTCTATTCTAGGATGAGTGTATGCCAAACACTACCCCCTATAAATCATCTAGACAGAATATCACCTTCTCTTCATATCTTTTTATTCAATTCATCATTGCTTTAAACCAATTTGTACATTGGTTATATGAATGAGAATTTTCATTGGGGAGGAAATAGCTAGTTTAAGGGGGAAAACATTTGTCAACAATGCCTTCATTGTGGAGGATATATTTTCTCTGCTCCCTCGTTGCAATTTTCCTCTTTTTTGTCTAATAAAAATTACGTTTTTATCTAAAAGTTGTCAATACCTCACAGGAAACTTGATTGATTTGTTTTTGTGTCAGTTAACTTGGTGGATCTTGAACTAATGGAACTAGTGTGGTGATTATGAAAAGCTTATTTAATATTACTTCATGCAGTTGGGCACACTTCCTGCTCGACTTTTATTTCTTACAATCAGAATTGCCTTGCTATAATAAAATCAAACTGATTCATGGTAGAACAGTTTATGAAAAATTTGAGGTTACATATACCTATATTATATGGTTGGTTAGATATTGAACTTATCTGGCATAAACAAATGTTGATAGTATTGTTATTTTCCGCAGTTTTCGCCGGGGCTCAACTTCACATACTACTTCTTTTAAATCAAACTACTCAAAGTTTATCTTATTTTCACCTTTTTTCAATCTTCTTTAGATCTGTTCTTTTCCTTTCACTCGTTAGAGTGTTAGAAAGTGGGGAGAAGTTATCTTCTTTAACCCTATTATTTTTCCATTCACCTTAAATTAAACTCAAAATTTACCTTATTTTTATTTCTTTCTGTGAAACAGAGTGTTAGAAAGTGGGGAGAAGGCCAGGGTTTCTTGAATTGATAAGCATTTTATCACTTATATCCTCCTGACCCTTGCTAAAATAGCTTATCTAAACGCGGTCTTTGTGTCATATAAGTATTTTTCAATTTATAAGTGTAGCAGGATCTTCCAATATGAACAGGTCTCAGGACTGGAGTATGCATCGATTTGACAGCATCTTTGTGCTACTTTATCCAAAAAGAATTCAATGATATCTTTCTTAATCAGCTAACACTGAAGCAAAAATAACAGCCCAAGGGAAATACTTCTAGTTACGCTAACCTAAATCTTGCTAAATCCATTTCTAAATCAAAACACACACAAATATATATAACAGTAATAACACATTCTGCAGCTGCCACTCTTGCAATAATTGACGAACACCAAAAATCTGAAATTCATTTTTGAAATTTGCTATAAATCAAAAGCAGTATTTGCATCATATTTTCACTTTCCATCCCTAGCAACCATGCTCAAAATTGAAACTAAAATATAACTTTATTCCACAAGTTCAATATGGTATCCCCAAATTACACAATTAAAAGCAGAACAGTACATTCTGCACCTGCCCCCCTTGCAATAACAATTGACACATACCAAAAATCTTAACCAAAACCACACGAATAATAAGCTAAGAACATAAATTTTGTACAGTCCCAATTCCTAACTGCACAAGATGATCCTTGTGAGAGCAAGAGAGAAGCAAGCCATAGAGAAGAAGAACAAGGAAACAAAGTCCCTTGAAGACCATTTCCTAACATCTTTGGCCTCCACCCTCAAACTCTTGGCCCTCCTTAAAGCATCAACCTCTTTCAACAAATCAAACTCCAAGCCTTTCTTCTTCAACTCCTCCACGCACTTCCCCAACAACCCTTTGTCCTCCTTCTCCCGCAACAGCATCTTCTCCATGTGAGCCTCCACATCGCTCTTGTACCGCAAGGCCCATATGATGCCGAGCGAGAATAGCAGAGAGCACAGTGAAGGGACCCATGATCTGTGACAGGAAGAAGATGGTGATGATTGTGAAGAGTGGAAGAGAAGCATGAGGGTGGTAGAGTGGAAGAGGAAGAAGAAGATGTATAGTGTGGTGATCTCTTTGCGGGTCGAATATATTTGGGTCTCCTTCAGGACTATGCGGGTATTGATGAGTTCCTCTTCTTTCAGCCACTGCTTCAGGAGGAGCTTGTGGGTGGGTGTTTCAGCGATTTGGTGAAGTGGGTGCATGTGCTTCCACTCCATGATGGATGATCTCGTTGTGCTCTGTTGTTGTTCTTCGTTGTTGTTGGCCATTGGAGCGGTTGCAGAGAGAGAGAGAGTGAGAGAGAGATTGGATTCAGAGAATCAGAAACGAATAGTTGTATATAAAAGGGTGTATTGATGAGGTTTCTTTTGAATTTTCCCAACGGTCATTTTTGTGAATTTTCAGAAATACCCCTCTCCAAGGTTTTATAAATCTACGGATCCATTTTTCTAACCCTAAAACGGGACGGAGAGGATTTGGAGCTTGATTTTTTTTTTTTTTCTCATATTTTATCGTAAGAGAAAGTTTTTCTTTAATTAAATTAATTAAAAAGGAGTTTGAATTGTGTCTAATACAACACAACAACTAACGTAGTTTTGAAAAAAATTTATAATAAAAATTTTTAAAAAATTATCAAACATACATTTATAACAAACTAATTTGCCAACATTTTAATTGTTTCTCAGCTTCTACTCCGATATTAATAATGTAAAGAACATTGTTTTATATTATAATAAAAAAAAAGTTATACAATTAAAATTAAAAAAAAAATCTGAGTACATCAAGACAATCAATAAAGAAAAAATAAATCTAGTTATATTATAAATTAGAATATTTTTTTTATATTATATTACTCTTTAAGGAAAATGTTACTATCGATTTTTAAGATTAAATTTTACCCATCTAAAATTAGTAAAATTGTATTGAATACTTCAAGACGATTAATAAAAAAAAATAGATAAATTATAAAGGGGAATACCCAACTTTTTTAAATTGAGTAATTCTTTAACGAAAAGTTAACGTCAATTTTTAAGATTAAATTTTCCCTTAAAATTAGTAATTTTTGTAGAGAAAAGAAGTATTAAATTTACATTTTTAATTTAATAAATGTCTATTTTTTTAGAAAATCACTAGTTTTAGATTATTAAAATCAACTTACTAATATTAAGCAAAACTAATTTTCAAATACAACTATTAATTATAATTTAATGATTGACAAAATTTCTAGCCTGTTTTTATTATAAAAATAATCTAATAACTTTATATTTTATTGTCTTGATTTTTATGATATTCTTGAAGGATTAATCCTGTAATCCATCATAATTGATAAAATTTTAATAGTATTTTCTTATCCAAATTCAATTAACTAATATACAGGATTAAGAAAATTAAATAATTTAGTAAATAATATTATTTTTATATTTTTTTTTTCTAAAATAATCTCTAATCTTAGTGAAGCGTACTTTTATTTATTTTTTAATTCCTTTAATTTTTTTTTCATAAGTACATCTACTTGATCTAAATAGTCAAACTTATTATTTATTTAATTCAAAAAATAAATTAAAAAATATTCTAAATTAATTCTTATAAAAAGAAAAAAATTAAAATTTTAAGTTGAGTCTTATAAAAATAATCACGATTTTCATTCGGGCCTTGAAATCATAAAAGAAATTGAATAAAGATTATTGAGATGAAATTTTTGAGACTAAAGTAATTATTTTTTAAAAAAAGTTAATCATAAAAAGAATTATTGATTTAGACTATTATAAATTACTGACATTATTTCAATTCAAATCTATAAAAAAAAACAGACATTCATTCCATTCATATAAAATTTATGATATAAATAATAATATTTATGGGGAAAAGTACAATTTTTTAAGTTAATAAAATAAATAATTAAAAAAAATTATGGTAGTAGATAGATCTAATTTAAAAAAGTCATATTATCAAGATCTATTTAACTTTAAAATAAAAATCATATTAAATAACAGCTTCACTTATTTTTAAAACGAAAATTAGACTATATAATTATTATATTTTAATTTGATTTGTTTTAATTTTTAAATAGAAAAATTATTCTAATAGAAATATAACATCTTCTATTTCATTGAAAGAAACAAATATTACATGTTCTAATAGAAATATTAACATCTTCTATTTCATTGAAAGAAACAAATATCATATGTTCTGTAAGTCAAACAAAAAAAGTAAAAATAAAATCACTTTGATAACACATTTTTTTTCATGAAATCATATTATTAAACAAGATTATTTATTACAATAATTTAAAAAAAAAATTGCACTTAATCTTTTCCCATTATGAAAATATAAGATTTTGAAATTTCCTCTTCCGCCTTTGTTCTCCTTAAACTGTAGCTGAACTACAATACAATATATTTTCATGTATATCCATTTCAGAAATCTTATATATATATATACTTGAACTTGTAATGAATTACTTTAAATTTGGCCTAAATATATTAGTTAATCATAATCAATATTATTAAGTAAAAAGAAATGAGACAAATATCACCCTAATCCAAACTCAGTACTTTGGTCCATTCTATAATATTAGATTCTTTTTAATAATTTTATTATAACTTATATACTATTTCTGGAATATATATTGAATTGATTGTCGGAGTACAATAAACAGGTAACTTCCCATCCATTGGACGACAAGCTTTCAGCATAACATAGTAGAAGTGTGAAAGTCTCTCTAAAACACTCTGTCTTACACTTAACCTCTCAGTAAGAACACTACATATAGCTGTACCAAAAAAAACAAAAAAAATATTATTTCTAGTGCTTTTCTCTTTTTCCTTTTAATGCATACACTATACAACAGCCTCTGCAATCAAAACTTGGCTTCGAGAAGAATGGAGGAGTATGGAGCTATATTATACGTGTTTCCTAGGATAGGGACACCATCAAGAACAAAGTCGTCTGGTGATTTGAGATTAGTGTCCACCTGCATATGCGTCCCCACAATTCAAATTAAATATAAAAAATTATAAGGTACAATCCATATCGAGTAACATTTAAAAGTGAACCAATGCAACAAAGAATTTCTTCTAAAATTTTATTGCTCGTTTGACATATGTATTCTTTCAATCAAGTAAAAAAACATAGACTTCCAACAAGATTCCTTAAATGTGAGTGGATGTGTTTTTGGGTGGAGGGGATGTTTGGCATTTTACTACTTTTCTCATGAGCTAAAAAAATATCTTTAAATTTATCACCCTTGATTTAATTTATAGCAAAGCATGTATGTTGATACTACAATCTTGCAATTTTTTTTTTTTTCTTCTTTGTTTGATTATGTAAGGTATCTTTGGAGTTTGAATGCTAATCCCCTTCGAACATGAAACACTACGTTTAGGCTAGGCCCTTACTCACAAATGGTGCCCACACCTTCGTCCTTCCCCTAAAACAAGTTTTTCTCTCAACCATAACGTGTATAATCTTGTAAAATTCTTATTGGTTTTATCCAGCAGTGTCTAAGCGTCACATATTTTCGGCACTTGCCCTTCTAAAAATAAATATTAAATCAACAACCTATAACATTGCATTTCAAATTGGCAAAAATGAGAAAACACTCACAATTTCATTTCCTTAAATTTCATTAAATACATGAAGCTAAAGTCTATAAAGCTGATGTGTTCAAAATTTTGAACATTCAAAAAGTTTCATCACGAAAGTTTCACGTGAGTTCTTAAAGGAGGGCGCAACCACCGAATGTCTGAAACACGAGCAAAAAGAAGGTGGGAATAAAAACTAATTTATTTGTTCTTATTCAAGGGACAGTAAGAGCTTGATAATGTTGCAGATACACTAAAACTGCATCTTTAGTTTGCAAATTTGGCATGCCAAATGCTATCTCAAGTAGCAGCAGCTATGCATACCCTATTAGTCCTCAGTTCTTTCTCTGAAAGAATCTGTTTTGAAATTTATACAGAGCAAATAGCTTGCACAGCTGTTACATGATCGCTTTCAATAGTACGATAGGATTTTCTATGCTCTTACTTTGGGCAAATATTTTCCTAAAGAAATAGTAAGTTTGGAGGTTTTTTTTTTTGGTTTTGTCTTGCTATAGGGTGAATTCCTTTGTTGTTGAGACTTAAGCACAAGAGGAGTTCAATCTAAAATATTCATTTATTAAGTGGGCGAACCTCAAGATTTAAGTACCACATCTACTACTTAATGTGATACTCCTAACATTGTCACCCTTTAACTGCCATCCACAACAAATTTCACTTCATCACTAACATCACTAACATGGTGAAAACTATTTTCTCTTTGATGAGTTCACTCGCCTATCCGTGTTCAGTTTATACCTCAATCAGACCAAAAGTAGCTCTTTCCGTCATCGAACTCTCAACAAAAGTACCAATCAATGAGTGTTGTAACAAGCTGTTTTGTGGTCTGCAGCCTCATAAAGCAAATAGGGAGAAAAAGAGGATTCAAAGTGGCGTGATTTGTTTTCATACCTTGCCAAGTGCTAACTTACATCATTTTAGCCCATTCTGAAGGGGGGAAAGGTAATTTTTCTCTGGAAAAAAATAACAAGAATCTGGGGCAAGAGGCTTGGGATAAATAGTCCTCTATGCATCGTAATTATGTTTGAAAGTGAAAATAAAGTGTTTTTGGATATGTCCGGAGAATGGAAACTCTTACCACACGGAGCCACTTCCTCTTTTCTGGAGGTGAGGGAAGCAAAACTTTGATCAAGTAATCGTGAGCATTAAATGCCAAATAGATATCTCCCCCGCTCCTGTCATGAAGCCTGCATGCACATGCACAAACACAAGGGAAAGCCCGTGCGGTCAAGTCAGTCTCAGTTAACTCTGATAACTAACAACAGACATTCACTAATTAAAATGTTTCAAAGAAGCAATATGACTTTCTGTCTCATTTCCCAATTAAAGATATGCATATATTCTTACGTGAATGCAAGAAATTTGCTGTCATGATTGTCCCAATTGTCCTCATGCCATGTTATGTCATTCTGCAAAAAACAATTGTTGCATCAGCATAGTGGAAGTGTATGTCTTTTAAATAGAACTGCATCAATGTTTACCGTATTAAAATGAAGCATGTGCATCAGCATAATGAAGAAAAAGATATTTTACCTTGCTGAGAAAACTTTCATGACTGAATACTTCATGTGCATGCCTGTACTTTATCACCTTCGAGAAAAACCTGAAGTGATCACTCTTCCGGGCATCCAACTATTGAGCAGAAAGATAATGCATTAAGAAATAGTCTCTTAAGTGGTCTAGAAGGATGTTATAAACTTGCCTGATCCCACAAAAAACTATTAATGGCGGTATCATGCCCATAACTATTGTTATTTCCATTGCGAGTATGGCCATATTCATCCCCCATTAGCATCATTGGTGTACCCTGGCCATTCATTAAAAAAGTTTAAATCATTATTCTAGTTTCAGTGGTAGCATAATGCAAAACAAATGAAAATCATATATTTGTGTTCTTTAGTTTTTCTTTAAAAAGGAGAATTAATTGAGAAGACAAAGTGTAACTATCAAACTGCATATATATTTATATAAAAAGATATGTTAAAATGCAAATATTTCCCCTTCATATATTTTACCTGAGATATCATTAATGCCAAGTGAAAGTTTTTCATTTGCCGTGACCGCAAAGCTCTTATACTAGCATCATCAGTTTCCCCTGTCAAACAAATACAGATAACGAACAGTTTTCAGTTAAACGAAAATATTACAATCTCGGCCTACTAGAGATATTGCAAAGCTCTTATACTTAGAGTTAAAGATATTGCAATTTGAAAACTACCTTCAAAACCACAATTCCAGCTAAAATTATCATTGCTACCATCATTTCCACCTTCCCCGTTGGCTTCATTGTGCTACAAAACCAAGAATCAAGAAACATACAAGGTTTTGACGCATCACGACAAATTGAAGAAAGGAATTAAGAGGTACCTTGAAATTGTATGAAACAAGATCACGCAAGGTGAATCCATCGTGTGCTATAACAAAGTTAATACTATGATATGGCCTTCGCTTGTTTACCTGTAAGAAAAACAAATGAGGGAAGGAAGCCATCATTAAAGAATTATTTATATAGCAGAGTTTAGAACAAACAATTCATGAAATTAAGGTAAAAATCAGCTGTAACAAATCTTGGACCCATTATTTCAATACATTAACTGAGTAGGACAGATATAACATAAAAAAAGGCATGAATGGTGCATTTTGGTGAATTCATATTTTTCATTGACGATTGATAAGTAAAGAGGAATACACTTATATAACCTAAGAGACACCAACAACTAAATGATGACACCACAAGTGTCATCATCTAACTTTAAGGAATTAAAATATAAACTAAATATTATAAATAATATTTAAACAATTATAAGTGTATCCTATAAAATCTTTTGACCACTTAATCTTCTTTATTTTAGGCCTTAGCCCATCCTATGATAAAATGCTGACTTTAGAATAATTTACAGTAGTTTAATCTAATATTCTACCTCGAGACCTCTACTTAACAGCTTAAGCTTAAGGAGTTGGTCTTGACATTATACAAACCATAAAGTTAACAACATTAAATATCTAGAAGTAGCTTACTCTGTAAAGATCAGAAGACCCAGCAACGCGAGTAGCAAAGCTCCCTTTCATACCAGAATCACCCTAGGACATGTTTTTAAAATGAAACAACAAAGAAGGAACAAACAAATAAGACATAAATCAAAAGAGAGGCCAGACAATCTGGATTTATTTAAAGTATTTTCTAACTATTAGAATTACCTTAATAAATTTCCGTACATCATCACGATATATCCCATTCCATTCAGCCCACCTGCATCAAACATAAACCATTAATGAAGGAAACATGTTTTTTTTTCAACAATAGACTAATTTCTCCACAGAAGAAATAATTGCCAGTACTTATGCAGAGATAATGTCCTAGAAATCATCTTATCAGCGCCAAAAATAATATCATATTGATGCAGCTCAGATGTTGACCACAGGCACAAACATATAGATTACGTGATGTTGGGTGACTATTTCATGCTGAGAAGCTAAAAAGCATATCATGTTCCCCAACCTTGAGGAATTCAACGTAGAATTAGAATCACCAAAGTAACTGTTCTGATGATTTTATGTTATACAACTTGAGGTGCACTCTCATACATAATCAATGGCAAAGTTTCCAGCGATGAAGGTCGCAAGCACAAAAAACAAGGAACGACTAATATCCTGATAGCAAAACACTGAAATCAAGAATTAAACTAGTAACCTATACACTCTCAAAATCACAAAGATAGTCAACTTTCAGGATGTATAGGATTATAACAAAGACTATTCATAAAATAATAATGTTTATTTACAATTAGAAACGTTAATAACAAAAAGAAATTACCGATCCCAATTTGGAAAACTCCCAACAAGATAAAGATCACCACAGTCCCAAGGCTCTGCAATAATTTTACATCTTGATAAGACTGCATCTTTAGCAATTGCCTGCAAAAGTAAATAAAAATTAGTTAACTGAAACATTAAAATTTATAAATTCTCAATTTTCTAGTTGAGGAACAAAACTACTACTCAAAATTGACTTCAAATCTATAAATTGTAGGTGTGTTTAAATCTAATCAAGTTAGACAAAACCAAATCAACTAAAACTAATCAAAAGCCAAATGAACTCAAACTCGGGCTTTTATTGTCTCTAAATCTTTTTGGCTTGCAATTTCTAATTACAATAGCCTTCAATTTCAATCTGGTCTTCAAGGTTTGGAGGGAGAAAGAAGAAAAAGTGTCATTGAATTGTGATCTTTTAGCAGATTTATGTTTCTGAATCAAGCAAAAAGCCACTATTTTTGTTCAGCATTTTCGTCCTTTATCTATTTTGTAGGACAAGGTTCTTTTTAAATCCTTTAATTCGTTTCAGGCTTTCAGCTCATGTGTTATTGAAACCAGTTCCTTTCTCTATTCTGCAACGGGGGAAAATTTGGCCTTCTGTGTGCCAATTTGGTCAAATAATTCATTTCACAACTTTATATAGTTTTCCTTGCTTCCTGTTTGATCAAATATGCCATCTAAACCTTTGACTTTTTCATATCTGAAATACTCCTAGACTCTACCTTAACCCCTTTATCTATCTTAATGTCACCACTGCTTATCTATCTGTATAACTAATGCTCTGCATGTCTCCAACCAATCTAAGTACAAGATAGTGCATAGGTAAAGCTGCAAATTTGCATATAGTAAATTAAGTTGGTCATGCACTCCCTGTAATGAATTGCTTGGAATTTTATTAACATCCTGTGATAAAATTTGGACTCTCATTTACTTCTCTAGGCTACTGAAAGCTGTATGAACTCTATATGTCTAAAACCCACTAAACCAGATAAAAGCTGACTGGTTTTAGTTGGGAATTGTTCAGTTGACACTATTTACTGGTCTAGTTTTATCAACATCCGACGATAAAATTTGGGTTCCCTTTCCTTAGTCTACTAAAAGCTGCAGGAACTCTTTAAATGTCTAAAACCCATTAAACCAGTGGCTTAAATTGAGGGCTTTCAGTTTGAATATGTTAGTTTGGCACAATATTAGTTCTATCGGCCCCAAAGTATGGCTAATTACCTCAGGCCAGACTACACAGCAAGAAGTAATGGACACCAGAGACAGTGCAATGAAAATCTAAAAGGCCTAGAATTTTTAAAGTGTCGTGCTATGTGCAACTCATGTCTAGCAGTATTTTCAGATAATTTGTGATCCCAAATAGCTGAACTAACTGATAAGCGCCATACTGAGTGTTCTGGAAATGTCAGCTGAATTCATTAAATATATCTTGTGCATATTAATTATTTACCCTAATAAGTGGGGGCGCATTAAGGGGGGAGCCATCGGTTCCTCGACATAGGACACTTGCAAGATCAAATCGAAATCCATCCACATGATATTCAGTGACCCT
This sequence comes from Macrotyloma uniflorum, assembly GCA_016859785.1. NCBI lineage: Eukaryota > Viridiplantae > Streptophyta > Magnoliopsida > Fabales > Fabaceae > Macrotyloma > Macrotyloma uniflorum. Next base: position 3,004,430 of record BDMB01000001.1, read on the forward strand.
ACAATAAAGTAAATATATTATTAAAAACACATTAGTGTTTATTACGAGCTAAAAATAAAATTGACTTAAGTTAGTTTCGAAATGTTAGCACTTCCGATAAGATACATTACCAGACCTTCATGCAAACAAGCCAGTATTGATTGTCAAGTAAAAAAGAATAACAGGAAAGGGGGAGAGTAGATACAGAAATCTTGACAATATGTAGAGCTTCATGAACATGTATCAGTTAATGAGACCAGAAAACAAGAAATTCTGATGTATTAATTCCATTAGATACAAATAAACATGGAGAAGCTGGAATTCAACGAATTCCAATTTTCATGAAAGAAATCGAGACATATCAAGACAAACAATTCAGAATAAAAAGAATAAAATTATAAGTAGTCCATACCAGTGCCTTAGGCTGTCAAGAATTAGCTCCATAACCACAGGATGGTTACAATTTACTGTATTTCCTGAGGATAAACATTCACTTGAAGTGAGAGGACTTATTGATATCAATGTACTAAAATTTTGTTAGTGAGAATTGACATAAAAAGATTACTTTATTTTCAAAATAGTCACAGAAATAAAGTATTGCATATTACAGGTCCTCGGATAAAAAGACACATCTCCACATATTGGATCTGTCACTGTATGATGTGAAAAATAAGAAATAGTTTGAAAGTTATTCATAAAACTTAAGAGAACCCTGGTGTTGCACAAATAAGGTTCCATTGAAGGTTAATAAAGGGAATAATACTACATAGCTTCAGGTCTATTGATTCTCGGAAAGTTCATGTGTATGTGTAAGTGGAAGTGAAGATACATCCTTGAAACTTTGAGCATTAACGAAGCAGTCCAATTTGGTTAAAATTGTGGTTCCTTTCCAGTAGATTTTTTGCCATGGTAACTGTGGGGATTCTGGAGTTCGACAACCTGCTTGCTTAGTGGGCTTTAGCCAGACATTGGGATCAACAGACATTGGGCCTAGACCATTTTATAGGCAAGCCTAGGCTTGACATAGGCTAACCCAAAAGCCCAATCCTTCAGTATTATATACCAACACAACTTTGTAAATATGTATGCTCTCACCTCTTCATTTTTTTCTTAGCATTTGTTCATTGTGTTAGTTTTCTCTCAAAATATATTATTTCTGGAAGAGTAAGCATAATAAAGATGTGAGTCTTAGGATTTAGGATGAAAGTACTCTTGTTTACAAAAAAAAAAAAAAAAATATTTACATTGAAATGCATTAGTTCTTTTGCTTTGTTTTTTTTTCCCCTTAAAAAAGTCTTTAGTTGCAATTTGCACCAAATTTCTTCAAATTCAAAATGTGCAATTCGTAAGGGTTTATGCATGAACTATTCACAGCCTTAGGCCCAAACCTGAACCTTAGCAACTGCTCAAAGGAAAGTTGGATTTGGATACCTCAGACTGGGCGCAGCTTAACAGCCAGGGACAGCATTACGTGCTATCTATTACAGCTATTTGTCTATTCATGTGCTTTTGTTATTCCTACTAGCAAGTATTTTTGTTTCCTACTTGTCCATGTTATACCAATAACCATTGTACTTGTTATACCATATATGATGCAGCCCATTCTGTTCACAAAAATAGTTCTTCAAATTAATGGTTGGCTGATTTTCTACCCATTAAGGGAGAGAGTGTGCCAACACATGCATACACAATACCAAATTAAAATAGAAAAAGCAACCAAAATTAACAAAATATATTTAATAGTATAATAGGTGTATGCAGTTGTAAATTTGTATGAATAAAGCTGCAGGGATAGAATCTCAATGGTTAGACCAAAATATAAAATTACCACAGCCACAGAAGTTCAACAATTGCCCATTATTGTCCACCATGTAATAAACCTGTAGAAATGAATAAAGTTTTCGTGAAGAAAAAGCAAATAATTTTTTAACATTGAACAATGTTGTTAGTGAATAGATGACCTCAAAGATAAATAGTGTTTCCAATGACAGGTAAAGAACTTGAGAGAGAAACTCACCAGGAATAGTTTTAAATTGTTATAGAATTATAAAATGAGAGTTGGAATTACACTAGTAAAATTTCTGAGGAAACTGAATTCATCTATCACGTTAAGATGGTTTCATTTTATATGTTCAACAGTATATATAATTTTCTCCTTTTAAACTACTTCCTGTCTTTTTTTACTTCATTTAACATATGTACATAACTTATGTTGTGGATTCTTATCAATTATTATTAACCGAAAAAATAATATCTCCGAAGTTCTTTCCACACACAAGGTACAGTAGACTGTGTATAGGACTAACAAATGCATAATATAATTGAAATCAGACTGTAACAGTTAAATTTACTTCAAGTAACGCAACTAAAACCATAGTTGCAAATTGAAATTACCTTATTATCTATGCCACGAAATGAGGTAGTGTAAGGATTGACATCATCAGCCTCATTAGTATGATTGTAGACAACATCCAAAATAATCTGTGTAAGGATAAGATTTATTGAAAGAGCCAAGAGGTATATAAGACTTAAAATAATATCAAATAAGACAGAACCAGGAAATAAAAATCTTAAGCAGATTTCCACTCCGAGGTTGTGATAGCGAAATATTAACATTACTACCTCTATACCAGAAGCATGTAAGGCTTTGACCATTTCTTTGAACTCTCGAGAAGCATTAACTGATCCTCCACCAGCACTGGCATAGCGACTCATAGGAGAAAAGAAATTTATTGTTGAATAACCCCATGTATTAATCTTGGAAAGAAAAAATACAACCATTAGAGCCATATATGATATAACAGACACTTAGTAAACTAAAGTTACTCAGAATTTCTTCAATCATCAAATAAATATACCTATGACAAACATAGTCGATCTTTTAAGATTTGCACATTAACTCTGGAAATGAAAATAAACTTGTGCTTCCAATATGTATTCAGTTATCATGCACTAAGTTTCTTCAAAGATCATGTATAAACAGCAGGAAAGGAGCCCTTTACTTTATTTATTTATTGCGAATACACAGTACATAAGGAAGAGCTTCAATATTAACTTTGATACAAAAAACAAAGCATAATAATTTTCTAGATTACCATGTGATCTCTGGGATTTGGACGCCTCTGAAGTTCCAACTCATCAAACTCGAAGACAGGCAGCAATTCTACTGCATTTATACCAAGCTCTAGAAGGTGTGGAATCTAATAGAAAAGCAATAAATTAAGTTTAAACAAAGAAAGAAAATAAATGTGCGGTGTGTAAAGATTTGTTGTTCAATGTATTCTTATGAGTTATTAGAGAAATATTCGATAAGCCCAATATAGCTTAGCTCTCTTTGAAAAGTCTATCCTATTCTATCCTTTGGATTTGAGAGTCATATATCCCTGCTAAAGTAAGGTTAAAAAGATTGGAACTTTCTTACTGTATTTTAGACTCTTCTGAAACCTCAAAATTAGTTCCCTTCTATCTAGTGGTGGGAGAAGGAGATGCCTTCTATTACTTTTTTAAAAAAGTTAATGTTATTCCATCAAGGGTTTAAAACTGCTACAGAACTTCAACATTACATTTCAAAAGTAACGTCATCCCGATATTCAAATCCCCATTTTTGTTAGTAAAATATATTTTTCTCAGTTGTTTATATTTTAATGCTGAACCTCTGTTGGGGCCAAAGGAAAACTTACTTCAATCAATTTCATAAACACAAGGATTTCATGTTCAAACCTGCTGCAATTTGATAGATCTTGGACAAACACTTCACAAGGAAATATTTAGACACATGAACGGCCATGGTAGGTGAAGTGTGTGAGAGGCGAGTAGGCAGATGTTAGCACCATTGATAGGGAGAAGGATGATTATTCTATCACTACTCCTATCTCTACAACTAAAAGAGGTCAAATTAACAATTCTGATTCTTCATTGATAATGATAGAGGGATACAATATATTTATAACAAATACGTATACACAAACAAATTCCTATCAAACTCTATTCTAGAACCTACCTAAATGAGATAGTAACTATATTTGTCTATTATTATTAACAGACAAATAAAAGGATATTAATTCTCTCTATTGGGCCTCAGAATAGTAGATATTCTTAACAAAATATAACTTTCAAAAATTTATACTCATGCATAGAAGTGATGCTTTATATTTTTCTTAATTATAAAACAAATATTACCTTTTCAATCACACCGAGGTAGCTGCCACGAATGTTGCTATCCAAACCACTAGATTCATCAATTGTAAATCCACGGACAGTCATCTCATATATAACAAGATCTTTCTACATTTGCAGCAACAAAAATAATGAAAATGGAAATATACATTAGACTTCATTCAACCGGAAATATATTCTCAGTCAAGTGAAATCAGGTGTAATAGCATACAAAGCAAAGGTAGAATTCTAGCTATACACATGAGTTATGCATAAATCAGCTTGTACAAAGCCTTGATCTAGCAAAAATATTGTAATAAATATCATTTACAAGCAATGACAACCCTTTTTGCACGGAAAATACCTCAGGAATATTTGGAAGTTTGTAATTTTCTCCCCAATCGAAAGGAAGGCTGTTAAAATCATATGTGCCAAGAAACTTAGACAACTTCATGCTAATATCCCCAAAATATCTTCGACCTTCAACTAGTTTTGCATAAGGATCAACAAGCACAATGCTGCTGTCAAATCGGTGCCCCTTACCCCAGTCTCGAGGTCCATCTATGCGATATCCATAGAGAACATTGCTTCGAGGAAGATCCTGCACATTGGAAATTGAAAATATACTTAAATGCTTCTTTTAGTCAACTTCTGATAGGACTAGGTCACGACAGAAGAAAATAGGAAGCCACAGAAAAGTGTATTATACTCTAGTACAAGTGAGAAACTCTTTTGTAATATAGCTAGATACAACTTCATTATTCTCTTACAGTAGTACTCTGGGTTGACCTCCCCCCACTCTCTAAGAGTCCAATCCTTTCCAAATGACAAGATAAATATCTATCAACCTCTCATCTTATTTATAAGCAACATGACTTATCTTGTAATTATCCCAGCCCAACCAACTCCCTCACTAACAATTACTAGCAAATATCTAATACTAACAGACACCTAATAACTTCTGGAAGTTTTTGGGAAAAAAATTATTTACCACACAGAAATTCGTACAAAACTCTGAAGTCTAAGCAACTGAAGTTGGATATAGTATTAGATAAATAAAAAGGTGAAGCCAATGAGTTTGTATCTCAATGGGTTCTAGTGCTAGTCTTTAAAAAAGTGACAGCGTTATCTACAATTTGTACTAGGCTAAATAAGAACAGTTTGATGTAGATTTATTTATTTATGCTAGAGAACTACATTATTTAATCCTATAAGTACTTGAAACCACAAAAAGAATTCAAAAACTGGTCTAGCATGAATCGATGCTATTATAGCAAGGTTAATCTTCAATAAAAAAGAAAAAATTCTAGCAGGAAGTGTGCCCAATTGCATGAAGAAAATATCAATTAATAATTCATAATCACCACACAAGTTCCACAAGTTCAAGATCAACCAAGTTAAGTGACAAAAACAAATCAATCAAGTTTCCTACGAGTGTATTGCATGTCTTTTAATAGAAACAAAATCTTTATCAGACATGAAAGTGAAAAATCGCAACAAGGGAGCAACGAAGAGATCCTTAACAATGAACGATATTGCTGATGTTTTCCTCTTGCAATAGACTATTTCCTCCTTAAAGACATTTCTCATCCATATATGTATTTAATATAAAAAATCAAGAGGGAGTAAATAAAAAGCTTATGCAAAATTTTTAACAGATTTTTCATCTACACAGTCATCATGGTATATCAGCAACAAATTCTATACATACAGTCCAATTACATTTAAATCTTTTAACAAACTACATCAACATTCGACACTAAAGTAAATCACGTGGGAATCCAAGGTCATTCAACAAATATGCCATATAATTCCCACCACACTAACAACATATTTTAGAAAATTGTAGGTACTACAACAAAGTTAATTTGTGTCTGCTCAATGTGACATTTCTGACAAATTAACAATGTAAGGTATTGCATAGAAATATACAAATTTTATGCTCAAATATGCAGAACAATGTTATTTATTTAAACAATTTGGAAAGCTACTCTAGTAATTATGCAGGTTTTGTATTTTTGAAGTTGTTACAGAATCTATAACAACAATTTCAACACAAGACCAAGGCCAAAGTCTAGAATAGAATATACCTCAATACATATGTGCCAAATGTCCCCTGTTTTGTTCAAATCAGGATCCAAAACCATTTCTATCATGCCACCATCCAATGCGTCAATACTTCCACTACAAAAAAATAAGTGTGCAAAACGAAAAAGAAGCTGATAAATTTAGTGGCTATATTAACTTTAAAAAAAAAAAGTGTCAAAGCATAAAGTTTAGTGGCTGGATGATCCAGGCAATATTGCAGTCAAGAAAATATCCCTTAGCAATACAAAGTAAATTTATGTGGCAATCTTCGCACCTCAATCCCACACCAC